>CM042840.1:140056892-140539022 GCA_023653725.1 Bungarus multicinctus | reverse complement strand
CGAGATCATCGAAGCTGGTGGTTTTCTAAAGCCAGGCAGAACGTAGGACCTCCGAGGAGCATCAGGCAGGGCCCGAAGTGCCACTATAGCAGGAAGGCAGATGGCCACTTCGACACACCATATACCAGAAGAAAACACACACCACTGCTCCCTCAATGCCCAATCCCACTACCACTCAGCACAGATAAACTCCATGGCCAAAACACTAATTGCCAGAACCAAACGCCTGGCAGATAAGACCCACATAATGACTGAACTATGCACCCTGACTAAAGTACTGACAGCCAACGGCTTCCACAAAAGCAAAATCACAGGCCTGATCCACAAAAACACACTGAGACATAACAGAGACCTAGAAGATGAACAGACCTATGAAACAGCTGTCCTGCCTACATAAAAGGTATTACAGACAAAATCAGTAAGATACTACCCAGGCATCACATCAAGACTACCTTCAAAAGGCAGATAGGTAGGTAGTTAGGTGGTTAGGTAGGTAGATAGGATAAATAGAGATAGAGATAGATAGATAATGTAGATGTGATAGATAGATAGATAGATAGATAGATAGATAGATAGATAGATAGATAGATAATGATACTAATAATGATGGATGAATGAATGGATGATATATAGGCAGACAGACAGACAGTCAGACAGACAGACAGACAGATATGGATGGATGATAGATAAGCAGATAGATAGATATAGATAGATGAATGGATAGATAGATAGATAGATAGATAGATAGATAGATAGATAGATAGATATGATGATGGATGAATGGATGATAGACAGACAGGCAGACAGACAGGCAGAAAGATAGACATGGATGGATGATAGATAGATAGATAGATAGATAGATAGATAGATAGATAGATAGATAGATAGATAGATAGATAGATAGATAGATAGATAGATAGATAGATAATGATATGATGATGATGATGATGATGATGATGATGATGATGATGATGATGGATGGTACATAGATAGACAGGGGGATAGATATAGATAATGAATGGGTAGGTGGGTAGGTAGGTAGGTAGGTCGGTAGGTCGGTAGGTCGGTAGGTGGAAAGACCATTAGTGAAAGAGAACTAGCCATGCCATTGGATAGCCTGATCCATGCTTGATGCCATCTATGGACATATCATTTGAAATTTAATCCATGGATTTCATCATGAGGTGAGAAGCAGTAGAGAAAAACTCTATCTTTTCCTTTTCTGTGACCCTTCAGAAAGAGAAAAAAATCCTGCTATTGTATCTGTGGACACCTCAGACAGCTGTTCCTACCATTTCTTATTCTTTTCATTTTGTATAAGGACATTGTGATCCAAACTCTGTCCCATTTTTATGTGTGTAGTGAGCTGCAAAAAAGCACTCCATTTCCATGCCATTAAGACTGTGCTTCCAGTTTTCCTTTATAAAATTCATATCAATTAACTGGAATGGATTTACTAAGTTGGACCAATTGGGTAGAATAAGTTTTGTTTACTGTTTTGCTTTATAAAATTCATTCAAATTAACTGGAGTGGATTCAGTCAGATGGATTAATTTTCACAATCACAAGAAGAATTTAGGATTCAACAATGAATCCATTGTTTTGATGTTCTTCTTGGAGTTATATTCCACCAAAAACTCAAATTATTTCATTTTTCTGAATGTTGATCTGAAAGTTAAGCACAATCAGAAACAGTTTCCTGTTTTTGCCCAGAAGAGAAGGCAGGATCAGTCAGTGTGCATCTCTGACACAATAATACACGGCAGTGTCAGAAGCTGACATGGAGTTCAACTGAAGGGAATATTCATTCTTGGAGTTGTCTGAAGCAATGGTGGTGCGGCTTTGAAGAGAAGATGAAAACCATTTTAAAGGTGATAACCCATCCATCTATTTCACACATCTGATACCCATCATTTTTCACAAGGAATGGCTTTTTTGAATTTCTCGTTTCCTACTTTTTCATATCTTGTGACCAAAATTATCTGAGGTAGAGTTAAGGTTTCTTGGTTAAGCCAATTATCCAAGATATATTTTCATTTGCTCATCCAAACAAAGATAAGAATATGATATTTTCACCTATTCCTAAGATCTCTATATTTCAAGTTTTATAAAGGGACTTTAGCTTATGGATGGGCCTCTGTTGTAAGAAATGAGAAAGAAAGAAAAATAAGAAAATTGTATCATGAAATTCTGATCTAAACCTTAGAGCTGAAAGTGAGCTTAAAGGTAAAACATCCCAGCTCTGTATCTGGGGTGAGATCTAATCTAGTTCGTCTGATAGATATTAGAGAAGACCACTACTATAAGAGAGCTAACCATGCCATTGAACAGCCTGGACCATGCTTGATATCTGTATGGACATCTCCTTCTTTGCTTTTTGTTTTTTTAATCCATTGTTTTGAACATCCCATGAAAAAAAAAATCCATCCTTTCCTATTGTGTGAACCTCCAGATAGTGAATGACTCCTATTATAACTACTGACACCTCCAATAGCTTCCTTTTTCTACCATTTCTGATTCTTTTCAGTTTGTTTAAAGACATTGTGATTGAAGCTCTATCCCATTTCTACCCATGCAAAAATAGCATCTCGCTTCCATGCCATCAACATCATTGTATTTACAGTTTGGCTTCATTCAATTCATATCAATTAACTGGAGTGGAACCAGACAGATGAATCAAGTGGGTAGAATGTCATAGCCTCAAGATGAATTTAAGATTCCACAATGAGTCCATTGTTTTGATGATCTTCTTGGAGTTACATTCCTCCAAAAATTCAAATGATTTTATTTGTCTGAATGTTGAATTATTTCATGGAAGAAAAAAAACAAAAACCCAGAGTCAGAATCAGTTTCTGTTTTTGCCCAGAAGAGAAGGCAGGATCAGTCACTGTGCATCTCTAGCACAATAATACATGGCAGTGTCAGAAGCTGACATGGAGTTCAACTGAAGGGATTGAGTTGTCTGAAGCAATGGTGGTGCGGCTTTGAAGAGAAGATGAATACCATTTTCTCCCATCTTTGGGGTAGATTCTGGCTATCCATTCTAAACCTTTCCCTGGAGGCTGACGGACCCAGTTCCAATCATAGCTTCCATCAGTGATGGAAATACCAGTAACTTTACAGAGCAAATTGAGATTTTGTCCTGGTCTTACAGTTCCAGGCCCTGATGATACAAGTTGAACCTCAGCAAGGGACCCTAGAGAAGTAAGACAAATAAAAATTAGAATTCATATACCTCGGAAAAAAAATAATATTGTCGCTTTCTGTAAAATTATGTACTCACATTTTGGTATGGCTATCAGAAAAAAGAAAACCAGACAGTAATTCATAATAGTCCCTTGAACAAATTTCCTCCAATTCAACGTTTAGACTTTGAAGAAAATATGGCAATCAATCAGAGAGTTCTGCTTTTAAAGGAGAACACCTGATGATATTTGCATAAATCAGTGGGCTATAAAAGAGATCTTAGAAAGCAAGGTGAGTTTGTCTT
The DNA here is from genome assembly GCA_023653725.1 of Bungarus multicinctus. Classification (NCBI taxonomy): domain Eukaryota; kingdom Metazoa; phylum Chordata; class Lepidosauria; order Squamata; family Elapidae; genus Bungarus; species Bungarus multicinctus. The sequence continues at coordinate 140,535,532 of CM042840.1, read as the reverse complement.
CTTTAGGAGAGTCTGGAGAAAAACTCCTTCCCTCCCTTCCATTCTTCCTTCCTTCATCAGATCACAATACAAAACCATTTTTCATCCTTGTAGCACAAGTCTGTTTTTCACAGTGTTACATCAGCCTGTTGCTTTATTTATTGTTTGCTTCCTTCCTTCATTTATTTATTTATACTGTATTATACTATCCACCTCACTTCTGGGCCATTTTCAACTGTATAATAAAACCATATAAATATATTAATAAAAGCATAGACTAAAAACTGGATGAAAAACAATCTAAAATTTCCCTGGAAAAGTAAATCAAGTTAAATTTTGAAGGCAAGGAATTTAACAGGCCAGGATGGGTATCCTCTGGCCCCTAACCATCCCCAGAGCTGCAACATAATTTTAGGCCACAATGCTAATTGGCAAAGTTAGGTCTTAACACATTTGGAAAAACTGGAAGAATGGGGAGGTTTCCCTAAGCTCTCTGGATAAGTTATTCACAAAGTGAGGGGTGGGTGAGGGAATACCTCATCCTAGATCCTGTCAATCAAAACTCTCTTTCCCATGGAAATACAGCATTCCCTCCCTGGTTGTCTTGGGTTCAAAACAAAGATCTAATTGGGACAATATTTCTCAGGTATCCATGTCCAACCCCATGAAGGGTTTTAAAGGTGATAACCCATCCATTGTATTGGACTTGGAAAATGTGTGAATGTTCCATTGGATGTAAAAGATACATGATAGATAAATAGATTAGATTACATTAGATAGATAGATAGATAGATAGATAGATAGATAGATAGATAGATAGATAGATAGATAGACAGACAGATGACTGACAGACAGACGGATAGAGGGAGAGGGGGAGAGGGTGGGAGGTAAATCCTTAGACAGGAAAGGTACCCTATTTATATTGAAGTGCAACATTCAGTGCAAATATGGCCGACATCTTAAAAGTGAACAAAATTACAGCATAGGTTTTGCCCCTTTAACAGTAAAGTACATGAGATGTCTCATTAAGGGTTTGTAACACATACACACATAAACGACTTTGCAGGAGAGTTTATTTTAAGAAGAATTGTTTTGGAGACAGATTATTTCACACCTCTGATACCCATCATTTTTCACAAGGAATGGCTTTTTTGAATTTCTCATTTCCTACTTTTTAATATCTTGTGACCAAAATTATCTGACGACTTCAAGTTAGAGTTAAGGTTTCTTGGTTAACTCTATTAACAAAGAGGTATTTTCATTTGCTCATCCAAACGAGGACATGAATATGACATTTTCATCTATTCCCAAGATCTCTGTATTTCAAATTTTATAAAGAGACTTTAGCTTATGGATGGGCTTCCGTTGTAAGAAATGAGAAAGAAAGAAAAATAAGAAAACTGTATCATGAAATTCTGAACTAAACCTTAGAGCTGAAAGTGAGCTTAAATATAAAACAGCCCAGCTCTGTATCTGGGGTGAGATCTACTCTAGTTCCTCTGATAGATATTAGAGAAGGCCACTACTGAAAGAGAACTAACCATGCCATTGAACAGCCTGGACCACGCTTGATACCTGTATGGACATCTCATTCTTTGCATTTTGTTTTTTAATCCATTGTTTTGAACATCCTATGAAAAAAAAAAGTCCATCCTTTCATTTTGTGTGAACCTCCAGATAGTGAACAACTCCTATTATGACTGTGGACACCTCCGATAGCTTCCTTTTCCTACCATTTTTGATTCTTTTCAGTTTGTTTAAGGACATTGTGATCGAAGCTCTACCCCATTTCTACTCATGACAAAAATAGCATCTCGCTTCCATGCCATCAATATCATTGTATTTACAGTTTGGCTTTATACAATTCATATCAATTAACTGGAGTGGATTCAGTCAAATGAATCAAGTGAGTGGAATGTCATATCCTCAAGATGAATTTAAGACTCTACACTGAGTCCATTGTTTTGATGTTCTTCTTGGAGTTATATTCCTCCAAAAATTCAAATGATTTTATTTGTCTGAAGGTTGAATTATTTCATGGAAGAAAAAAAAAAAAACCCAAAGTCAGAATCAATTTCCTGTTTTTGCCTAGAAGATCAGGCAAAATCACTCACTGTGCATCTCCAGCACAAAAATACATGGCCGTGTCAGAACCTGACATGGAGTTCAACTGAAGGGAATATTCATTCTTGGAGTTGTCTGAAGCAATGGTGGTGCGGCTTTGAAGAGAAGATGAAAACCATTTTCTACCATCATAAGGGTAGATTCCGGCAATCCATTCTAAACCTTTCCCTGGAGGCTGACGGACCCAGTGCCAATTATAGCTACTACTAGAGATAGAGGCACCAGTAACTTTACAGACCAAATTGAGATTTTGTCCTGGTCTTACAGTTCCTGGCCCTGATGACACAAGTTGAATCTCAGCAAGGGACCCTAAAGAAATAAAAGACAAAAAATAATTAAGATTCACGAGCATCTGAAAAAAATCACAGCTGCTTTCTCTAAAATTGTGTTCTTACATTTTGGCATGGCTATCAGAGAAAACAAAAACAGCAAGAAATTCATAATGTATTTTTAAGGTCTTTTTCCTCCAGTCTGACATGTACAATTTAAAGGAAATGTAAAGATTTAAAATGAGAACCCTGCTTATAAAGAGGAACGTTTCATGTTGATATTTGCATATTCCTAGAGAGGTATAAAGATGCTCCTAAAAAGCCAGGTTCAGTGGAGAGTTTGTATACAGTAATAAGATATAGATAGAGGCCATTGTTTCCCTCCCTCCCTCCCTCCCTCTCTAAATTCACAATCCAGCCCAAATGCCTGTTAGAAAAGTAAAATTTTCACTATTTTATGTCAGGTTAGTCATCATCTTTGGGTAATTTTTCCCACTATTCATTCAATAAGAGGATATAGATAAAATCCATCTTCTTCCTTCCTTCCTACCACCCACCCTCCCTTCCTTTCAAAATTCACAACTCAGCCCTGTTAGAAAAGTAAGCCTAATCAAGATCTTTGGATCTTTGGGGAAATTTCCCAATACTCATTATGATGTAAATTAGGAAATGTTTCCTTTTGAGATCACAATCTGGTCAGAGAAAAAAGTCTTATTTCGCATATTAGATTTTCTCTTTGAATTTGGCTCTTTCATTGGCACTTAGCTATTCAGAAAATATACCTAATGAAGCAGAGAGGTGGGAAATTGTTTTTCCTGAGATTTTGTTCTCTTGAACCATGACGTTTCCTCTAATGTCTCAGAATTAGGGCTAGTCTAGATAACCACGGCTTGAGTAAAGACTAACATTCTTGAGCCACAGCAATTGCCCCTCTTCTAATAAAGACAATTAAACTGAGGGACCAAGATTTTAATGAAAAGTTCTTACAAAAGTAATGAATTGCATTCAAGACTGGCTTCTACACTGGACAATATCTCAGGTCCATGAAATCCCTTAGGGACAGTGATAACTATTGAAAATCCATCTTCTCTGGTTATGGTCACCCCTCTGTCTTGCATTCAGATCCTCTTGGATCTGTAGAATTATCTACATTTAATAAGCTGAGGCAAGGGAACTTATCCTCAATGCCGCTCCTCACTAGGAGAGGCAGAATTGCAATGAGATATGAAATTTTATATTTATATGTATTATATACTCAGTTACATATTTTTAAATATTATAGTACTTATGAAAAGTTTTTTCAAGACCCTCTACATGGGACAATGTTTAAATTACAAGTGCAAGGTATAACAGGAAGCAATGGATGGAAAGTAATGAAGGAAAGGAGCAACCTAGAACTAAGGAGAACTTTCCTGACAATGAGAACAATTAATAAGTGCAACAACTTGTCTCCAGAAGTTGTAAATGCTCCAACCCGGGAGCATCTTTTCTTCTTTGTGGTAGCCCCTCTAATACTGGAATAGTGCTATCATGTCACATCTAGAATTTCTTTTCTCTAGACCCAATTCCTGCAACTATTCCTCATATGTTTTTATCTTTAGGCCTTTAATTAGGGGTGTGGAGGTTGCCCCCTAGATTGCATTTGTCTTACCGATATTTACCAATATCATCGCTTGGTCTCAACCTATATGTGTATTTCTGATTTGCAGCACTTTGATGCCCCCTACAGGAAATCTCTGCCGAATTATAAATGAAGAGAGAGTGTTCTCGGCCTTTTTCAATCAGTAAACCAACGCTCTTGCTTCTACTCTTAACCTGATGATCTGAAGAGAGAAATTTGAAATAGAGATTAGGCTGCATCTTTCCTCCTTTGTCTCTTCTATTTGTTAGATACCTTGCACATTTTATTTTGATTTCCAGTACTGATCGCTGGGGTTCAGCAAAAGGAGTAAAGGGAAATATGAAAGATTGAGAGAAGAAAGGAAGGAAGGAAGGAAGGAAGGAAGGAAGGAAGGAAGGAAGGAAGGAAGGAAGGAAGGAAGGAAGGAAGGAAGGAAAAAGAAAGAAAGAAAAAAGAAAGAAAAATGAATGAAAAAGTGAATACGAGGGTAAAATTGTGAATGTAACCCATTTTCTGTTTCTTTTCATTTTTCATTAAGGACATTATAATCCAAACTCTGCCTTTTTTCTTACCTGGATAGGGAGCTGCACAAATATATGTTATTTCCATGCCATCAAGAGTGTATTTACTGATAAATTTTATTAAGGTTCAAAAGAGTAAGCAAACGTAATTCAATGTAGCAAGTTGGATCTTTTGGGTATAATGGGTTCTGTCATGATCTGCTTATGCTGAATTCAATAGCATAACAGAATAACAGAGTTGGAAGGGACCTTGGAGGTTTTCTAGTCCAAGCTTCTGCTCAAGCAGGAGACCCTGCAGCATTTCAGACAATGGTGGTGCATCTTTGAAAAGAAGATGAGTACCATTTTCTGCCATCATGGGAGTAGATTCTGGCAATCCATTCTAAGCCTTTCTCTGTAGGCTGATGGACCCAGTTCCAAGCATATCTACTATCAGTGATGGAGACATCAGTTACTTTACAGACCAAATTGAGATGTTGTCCTGGTCTTACAGTTCCAGGTTCTGATGATACAGGTTGAATATTGGGTGCTCAGTAAGGGACCCTAGAGAAGAAAGAGAAATAAAAATTATAATTCACATATGTTGGAAAAAGAAACAATATAGTCACTTTCTGTAAAATTGTGTACTCACATTTTGGCATGGCTATCAGAAAAAAGAAATCAGCCAGTAATTCATAATGGTTCCTTAAACAAATTTCCTCTGATTCAATGACTGAAGAAAATGCAGCACTCACCCAGAGAATTCTGCTTTTAAAGGAGAAAACCTGATGATATTTGGAAAAATCAGTGGGCTGTAAAGGAGATCTTAGAAAGCAAGATGAGCTTGTATTCTTTAGGAGATTCATCCCTCCCTTCCTTTGTCAGATCACAATACAATTGAATTCTACTGCATAGTGGAATATCAATGCAATTTCAAGAGTTTTCAATTCAATGTATAGAATGTGAAGGATGTGTGTTTCTGTTTATTTTAATAGGCATATACTGAAGATGGTATTTAATTTCATTGTATAATGAAAATAAACTAAAGTAAGTTAAAGTAAACTAAACTAAACTAAACAATTTCTCATCCTTGTAGCACAAGTCTGGTTTTGTCAGTCTAACAGCAGTCCCATCCAGATCTTCGGGCAAATTTATCAATGCCCATTGGTTTATTTGCAAGCCATGCCAAGCTGGCAGGAATTGCAAACACTCCAGAAGATAGGTTTAAGATACAGAAGGATCTTGACAGGCTTGAATATTGGGTGCTAACAAAATAAAATTCACTATGGTGAAAAAAGTAAGGTTCTACAATTAGACAAGAAAAATCAAATGCACCTTGCTCAATAGGAAGTAACTGTGAGAAGGTTCTCGGAGTCCTAATGGACAAGCATTTAAATATGAGCCAGCAGAGTGGAGTAGCTGCCAAAAAAGCCAACACAATTCTAGGCTGCATAAACAGAGGGATAGAATCAAGATCACGTGAAGTGTTAATACCACTTTATAATGCCTTGGTAAGGCCATACTTGGAATACTGCATTCAGTTTTGGTTGCCACGATGTAAAAAAAAAGTTGAGACTCTAGAAAGAGTGCAGAGAAGAGCAACAAAGGGGGGACTCAAGGACAAAACATGTGAAGAACGGTTGCAGGAACTGAGGGTCTAGTCTAATGAAAAGAAGGACTAGGGGTGAGATGATAGCAAAAAAAATCAAATGCACAGATACAGTTTATGTGGTACCTTGCTCAATAGAAAGTAACTGTGAGAGGGATCTCGGAGTCCTAATGGACAACCATTATCTCAGGGGCTGCCACAAAGAAAAGGGAGTAAAATTATTCTCCAAAACACCTGAGGGCAGGACAAGGAGCAATTGGTGGAAACTAATCAAGGAGAGAAGCAACTTAGAACTTAGGAGAAATTTCCTGACAGTTAGAACAATTAATCAGTGGAACAATTTGGCTCCAGAAGTTGTGAATATTCCAACACTGAAAGGTTTTAAGAAGAGATTATATAACCATTTGTCTGAAGTGATGTAGGGTTTCCTGCCTAAGCAGGGGGTTGGACTACAAGACCTCCAAGGTCCCTTCCAATACTGCTATTCTAATCTATTCTATTCCTTCCTTCCTTTTTCCTTATTTATTTTTTTGTATATAATTATATTGTATTATTTTATTGTATTATCCACCTCACCTCACACATACTGCTACCCTTCAAAAAGACCTTGACTACGTATCAGAATGGTCAAACAAATGGCAACTTCAGATCTCAATAAATAAATGCTCTGTCCTACATATTGGCAAAAAAAATAAAAATCAGAAAATAAAATACAGGCTGAATAGTCAAGACCTTGTTGATGACCCAAACTCTGTAAAGGATCTTGGAGTACTCATCTCAAATGACCTAAGTGCTAGAGCCCACTGTAACTACATAGCCAAAAAGGCGCTAAAGTTGTTAACCTAATCTTACGTAGCTTTTTCTCTGGTAATATTACACTAATAACTAGAGCAAACAAAACATTTGCTAGACCAATACTCAAATACAGCTCATCAGTCTGGAACTCACATTACGTATCTGATATTAACACAGTTGAGAAAGTCCAGAAATATTTTATAAGAAGAGTTCTTCACTCCTCTACTCGTTGCAGAATACCATATGCCACCAGACTCGAAATTGTAGATCTTGAAAACCTAGAACTACGCTGCCTTCGGTCTGATCTAAGTATAGTATATAAAATCATACATTGCAATGTCCTACCTGTCAATGAATACTTCAGCTTCAACCATAACAACACAAGAGCAAACAATAGATACAATCTCAAGGTTAATCGCACCAAACTTGATTGCAGGAATAATGATTTCAGCAACAGAGTGGTCAATGTCTGGAATACTCTACCTGACTCTGTGGTTTCTTCCCCAAACCCCAAAAACATTAATCTTAGACTATCTACTATTGACCTCACCCCTTTCCTAAGAGGTCTGTAGGGGGCGTGCATAAGCGCACCAATGTGCCTACCATCCCTGTCCTATTGTTTCTTTTATATTTTATTTTTCTTATATGTATCCATGTATTCATAACTATGTTTTACTTATACCTATTATCTTGTAAGCAATTGACAAATAAATAAATAAGAAAATAAAAAACCAGTCAGTGTGCATCTCTGGCACAATAATACTTGGCAGTGTCAGCAGCTGACATGGAGTTCAACTGAAAGAAATATTCACTCTTGAAGTTGTCTGAAGCAATGGTGTTGTGGCTTTGAAAAGAAGATGAGTATTATTTTCTCCTATCAGTGGGATAGATTCTGGCAATCCATTCGAAGCCTTTCCCTGGAGGCTGATGGACCCAGTGCCAAATATAGCTTCCATCAGTGACGGTGTAACCAGTAACTTTACAGAGCAAATTGATATTTTGTCCTGGCTTTACAGTTCTTGGTCCTGATGATACAAGTTGAACCTCAGCAAGGGATCCTAAAAAAGTAAGAGACAAGAAGTTACCAGGGCTCACATGCATCTATATAAAAAAAAAAAAAAAATCACAGAGTTACTTTTCCTCAAATTACATCCTATTGACATTTAGTCATGGGTAGAAGAGAAAAGAAAAGCAATAAGAGATTCACAGTACCTTGGAATGTGTTTTCTCTGTTTTGACATATACGGTTTGAAGATATCTTAAAAATCCAAAATGAGAACCCTGCTTATAAAGAGGAATATTTCATGATGGTATTTGCATAAGCCCAGCGAGGTATAAAGATACTCCAAGAAAGCCAGGTTCAGTGGAGAGTTTATATTAATTAAGAGTGTCAGCTTACTTTGCTGACGAAGCTTCTGGAATGAGAAGCAATCTTGTTTTTCTTCAAAGGAAAACAAAAAAGTCCAGTTGTCTCTTGGAAAAGCACCTTTGGGATATCTATCATCCTTCCTTCCTCCCTCCCTCCATTCCACCCTTCCTTCCTTCCTTTTTTCTTCCTTCCTTCCTTCCTTCCTTCCTTCCTTCCTTCCTTCCTTCCTTCCTTCCTTCCTTCCTTCCTTCCTTCCTTCCTTCCTTCCTTCCTTCCTCAGATCACAATACAAAACCATTTCTCATGCTTGGAGCACAGAACAGATTTTCAATCTTAGATCTTTGGGGAAATTTCTCAATACTGATACCCAGAAAATACCCGAACAAAGCTGAATACCATACATATTAATACCCACAAAAACTTAAGAAAACAAATATCAGTCCTCTATGGGGAGGAAGTAAACAGCCGGACCAAAACCTATGAGAAGCTGGAAGTTAGAAGAGCAGGAATACTATGTGACCTCAAATTCCTATGCAGCTGCAGAGAGAACAGTGCAACACCGATCTGCTTCAAACTAATATTTCATCACAGCACAGCAGCGAACCAAACATATCCTGAAAAAAACTGAAATGGCTCTACTCAGGAACGAGCTCCACAGAAATAGATTCCAACTCGACCAGTTAAACAAAGACCACCTAACCCTACACCTGGAATTGAGCAACAAAATCCACCCTCTACTTTGGGACAAGATAAAACAACTCACAACTTGGAGAGCTGAAACTGAAACCACTTACAAAAATGACAAACTCCTGAAGAAACTAAAGAAATTAGAACATGATAAGAAAGCCCCCAACTACTCACAACAACACCTGAAACAATTAGTATACAAGGTTTCCAACCGAGAACTCACCAAAACAGAAACAGATGTGCTTACCAAAGAATTCAACTATGCTATAGCACCCAAAAAATCTCCACAGAATCCATCACATATGGAGTGGAATCCAGCCTAACTAAATTAAATAGAGATGAAGCAGATAGAATAAGACACCAAGTCACAAACATGCACAAGCAAACCACCCAAAAGCAACTTACACAAAGAGGAACAAAAAGCCCAGCAAGCCCTAACATGACAGCAGCATAATCATACTTCCAGCAGATAAAGGGTACAGTAGTAATGGACAGAAAAGACTATGAAGGAAAACTGACAGGCCTATTCCAAGACTCCACATACAAACCCATAAACACGGATCCAACCACATATGTGGAAAAAATAACCAAGAAGAAAATCATAACCAGCAACATGAGCAAAAAGACCCAACAGATGATCATCCCAAGAGAAAAATTTTCCAGATGACCCAAACTATATGGCCTCCCCAAAATATCACAAAGAAGGCATTCCTCTCAAACCATAGTCAGCTCCAGAGGAGCACCACTACAAAACCTAGCCAAATACCTAGCAAAGTAGCTACAGCCTCATGTTGAAGCAGCAGTTTCACATGTGCAAAACTCTTAGAAATGATCAAAGACCTACACGTGGAACAAAAAGATCTGCTTGTAAGTTTCAACATGTTTTCACTATTCACTCAAGTCCTGATAAAAGAAACCCTAGAAATCATCAAAAACAAATACCAACCACCCAAACACCTCATGGAACTAGCAGAACACTGCTTAACCAACACATATTTCATATACAAAGGACAAAGATACAAACAGGTAGAAGTAGCCCCCCTGGGACCACCACTGTCACCCATTATTGCAAACCTGTTCATGGAAGAATTCGAACCCAGAGCCCTGGCAAATGCCACCCATAAACCCAAACTATGTGTCGTGACCACGCAACACAAAAGTCCAATGGAACTCCGGTGATGGCTTGAGTGAGAAGGATGGCAATTCAAGTTCATCAGCACGATTCTGAATAATAAACATGGAGGTGTATTGAGAAAGACTTTTTGTTATGGCAATATTAATGTGGCTAATGGTGAAGTAATTAGGCTACAGGAACTAACTACCATGAATGTTATTAGGTAATAATGGATAATGGTGGGTAATAAGGGGGAAATTACTATAAATACAGGGTTCCATTGAACTCAGGTCAGAGCTGACTTTAATTTTATTTGCTTGACTGTTTTCCACTGTCTTCGACTGTTTGCAGACGAAGAAATTAAAACTTTTTGTTTATCAAAACAACGAAGATTTTGTATTTTCTTTTATCCATGCATTTGACCTACAGACCGGTTTAGACTATGGTTAAGATACATCGATGACACATTTGTTATTTGGCCTCATGGAAAAGAAAACCTAAGCAATTTCCTAACACACCTAAACAGCACACACCCCAAAATCAAATTCACCATGGAAATGAAGATAAATGAACAACTGCCATTACTAGATGTACTAATCTACAAAAAAACCTGATTAATTTTATTTATTTATTTATTTACAAGATTTATATACCGCCCCCTCTCCCTGCAGGACTCGGGGCAGTGTACAGCCATTAAAAAATACAATAACAACACAATAATTAAAAACAATTAAAAAGATTAAATATCGTGGCTGAATAATAAAAACGAGACAAGGGTTTAAAAATAAGGACTAAAACCAATTAAAACCAAATTTAAAACCCTATAAAACCCTTGGCCACACCGGCTTGATAAAATAAATGAGTTTTCAATGTGCTCCGGAAGGTCAAAAGGTCAGGGATGATCCTCACCTCTGGGAGTAATTCATTCCAGAGGGAGGGTGTCCCCAACAAGAAGGCCCGCACCCTCAGGGCCACCAGCCATCCAGCCGGCGGCACCCCAAGGAGACCCACTCTATGGGAGTGCACTGGCCGATGAGAGATCGATGGTGGCAGTAGGCAGTACCCAGGTCCCAAGCCATGGAGCGCTTTAAAGATGGTAACTAACCTTGAAATGCACCCGAAAGACCACCGGGAGCCAATGCAAGAGTGGCATATTATGCCTCGCGCAAGAGTGGCATAATATGAGAGCTCCGAGAAGCTCCCCAAACCACCCATGTGGCCACATTCTGCACCAGTTGGAGCCTTCTGGTGCTCTTCAAGGGGAGCCCCATGAAGAGAGCATTGGTATAGTCTAGGCGGGAGATAACGAGGGCGGATGTGACTGTGTGAAGCGCATCCCGATCCAGAAAGGGCCACAACTGGTAGATCCTACGGACCTGATAAAAAGCCTCCCTGGTGACAGCCACTATATGTTCTTCTAACGACAGCCGTACATCCAGAAGGACACCCAGATTGCGCGCCCTGTCTGTGGGGGCAAGAATTTTCCCCTCACAGCCAGTGATGGAACTAGTTGGCTGTATTGGTGTGCCAGAAAGCACAGCCATTCAGTCTTGGCTGGGTTGAGCTGAAGCCTGTTCCACCCCATCCAACACCGCACAGCCTCCAGACACCGGGCCATCACTTCCACGGCTTCATCGGGGTGGCCTGGGGTAGAAATATACAGCTGAGTATCATCAGCGTACTGATGAAACTCTACCCCAAAACCACGGATGATCTCACCCAGTGGTTTCATATAAATGTTGAACAGCAGGGGTGAGAGCACCGACCCCTGAGTGACACTGCAGATCAGGGGCCTCGGGGTCGATCTCTGCCCCTCTGCCAACACAAATTGCAAATGGTCGGAGAGGAAGGAGGAGAACCACCACAAAACACTGTTCCCCACTCCCAACCCCCCCAGCCACCGCAATAAGATACTGTGGTCGACAGTATCAAAAGCCACCAAGAGATCTAACAGGACCAGGACAGAGGAATAACCTCTGTCACGCGCCCTCCAGAGATCATCCACCAACACGACCAATGCCGTCTCCGTGCTGTACCCAGGCCTGAAGCCTGATTGGTGTAGATCTAAATAGACAGCTTCATCCAGGTGCCGGGGGAGCTGTCGTGCCACCACACTCTCAACAGCCTTCGCCACAAAGCGAAGGTTGGAGACCGGATGATAATTAGATAACAAAGTTGGGTCCAGGGAAGGTTTCTTGAGGAGGGGCCTCACAGCTGCCTCTTTCAAGGCAGCAGGCAGAAACCCCTCACTCTAGGAAGCGTTAATAATACCCTGGAACCAACCTCATGTCACTCCCGAGTGGCCAATACCAGCCAGGAGGGACACGGATCCAGTAAACATGTGGTAGCATTAAGCCCACCCAGCATCCTGTCCTCCTTTGGGGGGTCACAGGATCAAACTCTCCTCAGATGACCTTCCGCAATTCTGCCCCTGACCCCCCATCCAGAGTTGCCCAATCAGACTCCAACCCATCCCAGATTTGAGTAATTTTGTCCAGCAAGAAATTCGAAAACTCCTCAGCCCATCCCTGCAGAGGATCCTCCCGTGCTCCCACTTCTAAAAGGGAGCGGGTCACCCTAAAAAGGGCGGCTGGGTGATTTCCTGCGGACACGATAAAGGCGGAAAAGTAAGAATGCTTTGCCACCCCTATCGCCACTAAATAGGTCCTTATATAGGACCGCAATAGTGTTAGATCAGATCCGGAGCGGGTGGCCCTCCAACCACTCTCTAGGCATCTTTTCCGGCACTTCATCTCCCTCAGCTCCTCAGAAAACCATGGAGCCAAGCGAGAGTGGCATCGGGTCAGAGGCCGCAAGGGCACGACTCGGTCAAGGGCCCCAGCCGCCACCCTATCCCAGGTGGCCACCAGGTCCTCAACCGAACCGAGTCATGTGTTCGAACACCGGGAAACGGCCCAAGCTCCATCAGGATCCTATCCAGGTCCATCAGGTGCCTGGGGCGGAACCATCGTATTGGCTCCGCCTCCCTGCAATGAGATGGTGTGGCCTGGAAGTCCAATCTAAGGAGCGAATGATCAGACCATGACAGGGGCTCAATAACAACGTCCCCTATACCTAGATCATCCTGCCACTGTCCCGAGACAAAAACCAAATCCAAGATGTGACCCCCAGTGTGAGTGGGGTCCCTAATTAGATGGGTCAGGCCCAAGGCTGTCATGGAAGCCAAGAACTCCTGGGCAATCCCCGAGGTCCCGCCAGCCGAAGACATGTTGAAATCCCCTATGACCATCAGCCTGGGGGTCTCAAACGCCAGGCCGACTATGACCTCGAGGAGCTCAGGCAGGGCCGATGCCACATAGCAGGAAGCCAGATGGCACCTACGACACACCATATACCAGAAGAAAACACACACCAACTGCTCCCTCAATGCCCAATCCCACTACCACCCAGCACAGATAAACTCCATGGCCAAAACACTAATTGCCAGAACCAAACGCCTGGCAGATAAGACCCACATAATGACTGAACTATGCACCCTGACTAAAGTACTGACAGCCAACGGCTTCCACAAAAGCAAAATCACAGGCCTGATCCACAAAAACACACTGAGACATAACAGAGACCTAGAAGATGAACAGACCTATGAAACAGCTGTCCTGCCTACATAAAAGGTATTACAGACAAAATCAGTAAGATACTACCCAGGCATCACATCAAGACTACCTTCAAAAGGCAGATAGGTAGGTAGTTAGGTGGTTAGGTAGGTAGATAGGATAAATAGAGATAGAGATAGATAGATAATGTAGATGTGATAGATAGATAGATAGATAGATAGATAGATAGATAGATAGATAGATAGATAGATAATGATACTAATAATGATGGATGAATGAATGGATGATATATAGGCAGACAGACAGACAGTCAGTCAGACAGACAGACAGATATGGATGGATGATAGATAAGCAGATAGATAGATATAGATAGATGAATGGATAGATAGATAGATAGATAGATAGATAGATAGATAGATAGATAGATAGATAGATATGATGATGGATGAATGGATGATAGACAGACAGGCAGACAGACAGGCAGAAAGATAGACATGGATGGATGATAGATAGATAGATAGATAGATAGATAGATAGATAGATAGATAGATAGATAGATAGATAGATAGATAGATAGATAGATAGATAGATAATGATGATGATGATGATGATGATGATGATGATGATGATGATGATGATGGATGGTAGATAGATAGACAGGGGATAGATAGATAATGAATGGGTAGGTGGGTAGGTAGGTAGGTAGGTCGGTAGGTCGGTAGGTCGGTAGGTGGAAAGACCATTAGTGAAAGAGAACTAGCCATGCCATTGGATAGCCTGATCCATGCTTGATGCCATCTATGGACATATCATTTGAAATTTAATCCATGGATTTCATCATGAGGTGAGAAGCAGTAGAGAAAAACTCTATCTTTTCCTTTTCTGTGACCCTTCAGAAAGAGAAAAAAATCCTGCTATTATATCTGTGGACACCTCAGACAGCTGTTCCTACCATTTCTTATTCTTTTCATTTTGTATAAGGACATTGTGATCCAAACTCTGTCCCATTTTTATGTGTGTAGTGAGCTGCAAAAAAGCACTCCATTTCCATGCCATTAAGACTGTGCTTCCAGTTTTCCTTTATAAAATTCATATCAATTAACTGGAATGGATTTACTAAGTTGGACCAATTGGGTAGAATAAGTTTTGTTTACTGTTTTGCTTTATAAAATTCATTCAAATTAACTGGAGTGGATTCAGTCAGATGGATTAATTTTCACAATCACAAGAAGAATTTAGGATTCAACAATGAATCCATTGTTTTGATGTTCTTCTTGGAGTTATATTCCACCAAAAACTCAAATTATTTCATTTTTCTGAATGTTGATCTGAAAGTTAAGCACAATCAGAAACAGTTTCCTGTTTTTGCCCAGAAGAGAAGGCAGGATCAGTCAGTGTGCATCTCTGACACAATAATACACGGCAGTGTCAGAAGCTGACATGGAGTTCAACTGAAGGGAATATTCATTCTTGGAGTTGTCTGAAGCAATGGTGGTGCGGCTTTGAAGAGAAGATGAAAACCATTTTAAAGGTGATAACCCATCCATCTATTTCACACATCTGATACCCATCATTTTTCACAAGGAATGGCTTTTTTGAATTTCTCGTTTCCTACTTTTTCATATCTTGTGACCAAAATTATCTGAGGTAGAGTTAAGGTTTCTTGGTTAAGCCAATTATCCAAGATATATTTTCATTTGCTCATCCAAACAAAGATAAGAATATGATATTTTCACCTATTCCTAAGATCTCTATATTTCAAGTTTTATAAAGGGACTTTAGCTTATGGATGGGCCTCTGTTGTAAGAAATGAGAAAGAAAGAAAAATAAGAAAATTGTATCATGAAATTCTGATCTAAACCTTAGAGCTGAAAGTGAGCTTAAAGGTAAAACATCCCAGCTCTGTATCTGGGGTGAGATCTAATCTAGTTCGTCTGATAGATATTAGAGAAGACCACTACTATAAGAGAGCTAACCATGCCATTGAACAGCCTGGACCATGCTTGATATCTGTATGGACATCTCCTTCTTTGCTTTTTGTTTTTTTAATCCATTGTTTTGAACATCCCATGAGAAAAAAAAGTCCATCCATTCTTTTTGTGTGAACCTCCAGATAGTGAATGACTCCTATTATAACTACTGACACCTCCAATAGCTTCCTTTTTCTACCATTTCTGATTCTTTTCAGTTTGTTTAAAGACATTGTGATTGAAGCTCTATCCCATTTCTACCCATGCAAAAATAGCATCTCGCTTCCATGCCATCAACATCATTGTATTTACAGTTTGGCTTCATTCAATTCATATCAATTAACTGGAGTGGAACCAGACAGATGAATCAAGTGGGTAGAATGTCATAGCCTCAAGATGAATTTAAGATTCCACAATGAGTCCATTGTTTTGATGATCTTCTTGGAGTTACATTCCTCCAAAAATTCAAATGATTTTATTTGTCTGAATGTTGAATTATTTCATGGAAGAAAAAAAACAAAAACCCAGAGTCAGAATCAGTTTTCTGTTTTTGCCCAGAAGAGAAGGCAGGATCAGTCACTGTGCATCTCTAGCACAATAATACATGGCAGTGTCAGAAGCTGACATGGAGTTCAACTGAAGGGAAGTTGTCTGAAGCAATGGTGGTGCGGCTTTGAAGAGAAGATGAAAACCATTTTCTCCCATCTTTGGGGTAGTTTCTGGCTATCCATTCTAAACCTTTCCCTGGAGGCTGACGGACCCAGTTCCAAACATAGCTTCCATCAGTGATGGAAACACCAGTAACTTTACAGAGCAAATTGAGATTTTGTCCTGGTCTTACAGTTCCAGGCCCTGATGATACAAGTTGAACCTCAGCAAGGGACCCTAGAGAAGTAAGACAAATAAAAATTAGAATTCATATACCTCGGAAAAAAAATAATATTGTCGCTTTCTATAAAATTATGTACTCACATTTTGGTATGGCTATCAGAAAAAAGAAAACCAGACAGTAATTCATAATAGTCCCTTGAACAAATTTCCTCCAATTCAACGTTTAGACTTTGAAGAAAATATGGCAATCAATCAGAGAGTTCTGCTTTTAAAGGAGAACACCTGATGATATTTGCATAAATCAGTGGGCTATAAAAGAGATAGTAGAAAGCAAGGTGAGTTTGTCTTCTTTAGGAGAGTCTGGAGAAAAACTCCTTCCCTCCCTTCCATTCTTCCTTCCTTCATCAGATCACAATACAAAATCATTTTTCATCCTTGTAGCACAAGTCTGTTTTTCACAGTGTTACATCAGCCTGTTGCTTTATTTATTGTTTGCTTCCTTCCTTCATTTATTTATTTATACTGTATTATACTATCCATCTCACTTCTGGGCCATTTTCAACTGTATAATAAAACCTTATAAATATATTAATAAAAGCATAGACTAAAAACTGGATGAAAAACAATCTAAAATTTCCCTGGAAAAGTAAATCAAGTTAAATTTTGAAGGCAAGGAATTTAACAGGCCAGGATGGGTATCCTCTGGCCCCTAACCATCCCCAGAGCTGCAACATAATTTTAGGCCACAATGCTAATTGGCAAAGTTAGGTCTTAACACATTTGGAAAAACTGGAAGAATGGGGAGGTTTCCCTAAGCTCTCTGGATACGTTATTCACAAAGTGAGGGGTGGGTGAGGGAATACCTCATCCTAGATCCTGTCAATCAAAACTCTCTTTCCCATGGAAATACAGCATTCCCTCCCTGGTTGTCTTGGGTTCAAAACAAAGATCTAATTGGGACAATATTTCTCAGGTATCCATGTCCAACCCCATGAAGGGTTTTAAAGGTGATAACCCATCCATTGTATTGGACTTGGAAAATGTGTGAATGTTCCATTGGATGTAAAAGATACATGATAGATAAATAGATTAGATTACATTAGATAGATAGATAGATAGATAGATAGATAGATAGATAGATAGATAGATAGATAGATAGACAGACAGATGACTGACAGACAGACGGATAGAGGGAGAGGGGGAGAGGGTGGGAGGTAAATCCTTAGACAGGAAAGGTACCCTATTTATATTGAAGTGCAACATTCAGTGCAAATATGGCCGACATCTTAAAAGTGAACAAAATTACAGCATAGGTTTTGCCCCTTTAACAGTAAAGTACATGAGATGTCTCATTAAGGGTTTGTAACACATACACACATAAACGACTTTGCAGGAGAGTTTATTTTAAGAAGAATTGTTTTGGAGACAGATTATTTCACACCTCTGATACCCATCATTTTTCACAAGGAATGGCTTTTTTGAATTTCTCATTTCCTACTTTTTAATATCTTGTGACCAAAATTATCTGACGACTTCAAGTTAGAGTTAAGGTTTCTTGGTTAACTCTATTAACAAAGAGGTATTTTCATTTGCTCATCCAAACGAGGACATGAATATGACATTTTCATCTATTCCCAAGATCTCTGTATTTCAAATTTGATAAAGAGACTTTAGCTTATGGATGGGCTTCCGTTGTAAGAAATGAGAAAGAAAGAAAAATAAGAAAACTGTATCATGAAATTCTGAACTAAACCTTAGAGCTGAAAGTGAGCTTAAATATAAAACAGCCCAGCTCTGTATCTGGGGTGAGATCTACTCTAGTTCCTCTGATAGATATTAGAGAAGGCCACTACTGAAAGAGAACTAACCATGCCATTGAACAGCCTGGACCACGCTTGATACCTGTATGGACATCTCATTCTTTGCATTTTGTTTTTTAATCCATTGTTTTGAACATCCTATGAAAAAAAAAAGTCCATCCTTTCATTTTGTGTGAACCTCCAGATAGTGAACAACTCCTATTATGACTGTGGACACCTCCGATAGCTTCCTTTTCCTACCATTTTTGATTCTTTTCAGTTTGTTTAAGGACATTGTGATCGAAGCTCTACCCCATTTCTACTCAGACAAAAATAGCATCTCGCTTCCATGCCATCAATATCACTGTATTTACAGTTTGGCTTTATACAATTCATATCAATTAACTGGAGTGGATTCAGTCAAATGAATCAAGTGAGTGGAATGTCATATCCTCAAGATGAATTTAAGACTCTACACTGAGTCCATTGTTTTGATGTTCTTCTTGGAGTTATATTCCTCCAAAAATTCAAATGATTTTATTTGTCTGAATGTTGAATTATTTCATGGAAGAAAAAAAAAAAAAACCCAAAGTCAGAATCAGTTTCCTGTTTTTGCCTAGAAGATCAGGCAAAATCACTCACTGTGCATCTCCAGCACAAAAATACATGGCCGTGTCAGAACCTGACATGGAGTTCAACTGAAGGGAATATTCATTCTTGGAGTTGTCTGAAGCAATGGTGGTGCGGCTTTGAAGAGAAGATGAAAACCATTTTCTACCATCATAAGGGTAGATTCCGGCAATCCATTCTAAACCTTTCCCTGGAGGCTGACGGACCCAGTGCCAATCATAGCTACTACTAGAGATAGAGGCACCAGTAACTTTACAGACCAAATTGAGATTTTGTCCTGGTCTTACAGTTCCTGGCCCTGATGACACAAGTTGAATCTCAGCAAGGGACCCTAAAGAAATAAAAGACAAAAAATAATTAAGATTCACGAGCATCTGAAAAAAATCACAGCTGCTTTCTCTAAAATTGTGTTCTTACATTTTGGCATGGCTATCAGAGAAAACAAAAACAGCAAGAAATTCATAATGTCTTTTTAAGGTCTTTTTCCTCTAGTCTGACATGTACAATTTGAAGGAAATGTAAAGATCTAAAATGAGAACCCTGCTTATAAAGAGGAACGTTTCATCATGATATTTGCATATTCCTAGAGAGGTATAAAGATGCTCCTAAAAAGCCAGGTTCACTGGAGAGTTTGTATACAGTAATAAGATATAGATAGAGGCCATTGTTTCCCTCCCTCCCTCCCTCCCTCTCTAAATTCACAATCCAGCCCAAATGCCTGTTAGAAAAGTAAAATTTTCACTATTTTATGTCAGGCTAGTCATCATCTTTGGGTAATTTTTCCCACTATTCATTCAATAAGAGGATATAGATAAAGTCCAACTTCTTCCTTCCTTCCTACCACCCACCCTCCCTCCCTTTCAAAATTCACAACTCAGCCCTGTTAGAAAAGTAAGCCTAATCAAGATCTTTGGATCTTTGGGGAAATTTCCCAATACTCATTATGATGTAAATTAGGAAATGTTTCCTTTTGAGATCACAATCTGGTCAGAGAAAAAAGTCTTATTTCCCATATTAGATTTCCTCTTTGAATTTGGCTGTTTCATTGGCACTTAGCTATTCAGAAAATATACCTAATGAAGCAGAGAAGTGGGAAATTGGTTTTCCTGAGGTTTTGTTGTCTTGAACCATGACGTTTCCTCTAATGTCTTAGAATTATGGCAAGTCTAGATAACCATGCCTTGAGTAAAGACTGACATTCTTGAGCCACAGCTACTGCCTCTGTTCTAATATAGACAATTAAACTGAGGGACCAAGATTTCAATGAAAAGTTCTTACAAAAGTAATGAATTGCATTCATGGACTGGCTTCTACACTGGGCAATATCTCAGATCCCTGAGGGACAGCAATAACTATTGAAAATCCATCTTCTCTGGTTATGGTCACCTCTCTGTCTTGCATTCAGATCCCTCTTGGACTTTTAAAAACAGAATTATCTACATTTAACACATGTAATAAACTGAGACAAGGGAACATATCCTCAATGCCACTCCTCACTAGGAGAGGCAGAATTGCAATAAGATATGAAATTTTATATGTCTATGTATTATATACTCTGTTACATATATTTAAATGTTATAGTACTTAATAAGAGAATCTCCTTCCAGACCCTCAACATGTGGCTGCCCTAGAAGACAATGTTTAAATTACAAGTGATCCAGAGGTGCAAGGTATAACACGAAGCAATGGATGGAAAGTAATGAAGGAGAGGAGCAAGCTAGAACTAAGGAGAACTTTCCTGACAATGAGAACAATTAATAAGTGCAACAACTTGCAAATAGCAAACACTCCAGAAGATAGGCTTAAGATACAGAAGGATCTTGACAGACTTGAACATTGGGCGCTATCTAACAAAATAAAATTCAATGATGAAAAAAGTAAGGTTCTACATTTAGGCAAGAAAAGTCAAATGCACAGATACAGTATATGTGGTACCTTGCTCAATTGTAGTAACTGTGAAAAGGATTGCAGAGTCCTAATGAACAACCATTTAAATATGAGTCAACAGTGTGCAGCAGCTAAAACAATCAACACAGTTCTAGGCTGCAGAAAAAGAGGCGTAGATCACGTGAAGTATAAATATCACTTTATAAAGGCCACACTTGGAATACTGCATTCAGTTTTGATTGCCACAGTGTAAAAAAGATGTTGAGACACTAGAAAGAGTGTAGAGAAGAGCAACAAAGATGTTAAGGGGACTCAAGGATAAAACATGTGAAGAAATTGTCATCCAAACTCTACCCCATTTCTACCGATGTAGTGAATTGCAAAAAAGCATTTCATTTCCATGCCATCAAGATTTTGTTTACTGCAGGGGTGGGATTCTACCAGTTCGAACCGGTTCTATAGAATGAGTTATGATTCTGTACAGCCCCTCTCTGCTCGTCCCTCCCCTCCTTGCCTAGTCAGCCAAGTGGATCAATTGGGTAGAATGTCAGAGTCTCAAGATGAATTTAGAACTCCGCAATAAGTCTATTTTTTGATGTTCTTCTTGGAGTTATATTCTTCCAAAAATTCAAATCATTTTATTTGTCTGAATGTTGATCTATTTCATGAAAGAAGAAAAAAACCACAGTCAGTATCAGTTTCCTGTTTTTGCCCATTATTGTGTCTCTAACACAATAATACACAGCAGTGTCAGAAGCTGACATGAAGTTCAACTGAAGGGAATATTCATTCTTGGACTTGTCTGAAACAATAGTGGTGCGGCTTTGAAGAGAAGATGAAAACCATTTTGTACCATCAATGGGGTAGATTCTGGCAATCCATTTGAAGCCTTTCCCTGGAGGCAGACAGACCCAGTGCCAATCATAGCTACTACTAGTGATAGAGGCACCAATAACTTTACAGAGCAAATTGAGATTTTGTCCTGGTCTTACAGTTCCTGCCCCTGATGACACAAATTGAACCTCAGAAAAGGACCCTAAAGAAATAAAAGACAAAAAAATAATCAGGATTCATGAGCATCTGAAAAAGACCACAGTTGCTTTCTCTAAAATTTTGTTCTTACATTTTGGCATTGCTATCAGAGAAAAGAAAAACAGCAAGAAATTCATCGTCTTTTTAATGTCTTTTTCCTCCAGTCTGATGTGTACAATTTGAAGGAAATGTAAAGATCTAAAATGAGGTCTCTGCTTATAAAGAGGAATATTTCATTTTGATATTTGCATATTCCTAGTGAGGAACAAAGATGCTCCTAGAAAGCCAGGTTCAGTGGAGAGTTTGTATACAATAAGAAGATATAGATAAAGACCATTGTTTCCTTCCTTCCTCCCTCCCTCCCTTTCAGAATTTACAAACCAGACCTAATGCCTGTTAGAAAAGTAAGCTTAATCAGGATCTTTGGGCAAATTTCCCAATATTCATTACAATGTAAATCAGGAAATGTTTCCTTTTGAGACCACAATCATACCTTGTCAGAGAGAAAAAAACTCTTATTTCCCATATTGGACTTCCTGTTTGAATTCTGCTATTTCATTGGCACTTTGCTATTCAGAAAATATACCTAGTTTAGGTGGGAAGTTGTTGTTCTTGAGGTTTGACTTCTACGCTGGACAGTTCATATCTCAGGTCAATGGAATCTCTGAAGCACAGTGATAACTAGTGAAAATCTATCTTCTCCAGTTATGGTCACCCCTCTGCCTTGCATTCAGATCCTTCTTGGACTTTCAAAAACAGAATTATCTACATTTAACATGTATAATGAGCTGAGACAAGGGAACAGATCCTCAATGCCGCTCCTCACTAGGAGAGGCAGAATTGCAATGTGATATGAAATTTTATATTTCTATGTATTATATACTCTGTTACATATTTTTAAATGTTATAGTACTTAGAAGAGAATCTCCTTCAAGACCCTCAACGTGTGGCTGCCCTAGAAGACAATGTTTAAATTACAAGTGATCCAGAGATGCAAGGCATAATAAGAAACAATGGATGGAAACTAATCAAGGAAAGAAGCAATCTAGAACTAAGGAGAACTTTTCTGACAGTGAGAACAATTAATTAGTGCAAAGACTTGCCTCTAGAAGTTCTAAATGATCCAATATTGGATGTTTTAAAGAAGGGATTGGACAACTAATCTGAAATGATATAGAGTTTCCTGAGTGGGCAGGGAGTTGGACTAGAACAGTGGTCACCAACAGGTGGGTTTCACTTCCAGAGCACCCCCCCCAAAGCAATTAATCCAGGATGTGTAGGAACACAAGGCTGCACCACCCATATGACCCACAGGAACCCTCCCCGCCCTTTCACTTATTACCTGGCAAACTTGCCTGCTAAGTTGCTATTTGTCCTTGTTTTTCCCTGACCATCCACTGTTCTACTGTGCTGGGAGATTTAGATTAGCTAGAAAGCAGGAAAACATTGGATTTCTTGCTTTCTAGCTAATCTTTAGCTCTTCGGCTCTGCTTTTAAGCAGAACTGAGCCTTCCTTAGGACTGAAGCTTCTATTATCCAGTGCAGATTCAGGTAACTGATGGCAAAAAGATAGATCTCTGAGTGAATCTATGATTCTGTGAGCAACTCAATCTGCCTGCCTGCTTTGCCTGATTTTTGGTAAAAGTTGCTCTTTTTTTAATAAAAAATTCAATATTTACATAAATATTTATAATATTTACATACAAGACATAGCCAGCCAGTCACATGACCACCAAGCCATATCCATAAATTAGGCCATGCCCAGAGAACCAGTTGTTAAGAAAGTTGAATCATTAAAACACAGATACTGTAGGTGGCAAGAGAGAACACATTAAAGTTCAAAGACAAAGAAATTTAGAATTTATTTGATTTGTCAATCGCTTACAAGATAATAGGTATAAGTATATACATAGTTCTGAATACATGAAATGGGTACATATAAGAAAAATAAAAGAAACAATAGGACAGGGACGGCAGGCACATTGGTGCACTTATGCACACCCCCTACAGACCTCTTAGGAAAGGGGTGAGGTCAATAGTAGACAGTCTAAGATTAATGTTTTTGGGGTTTGGGGAAGAAGACACAGAGTCAGGTAGAGTATTCCAGACATTGACCACTCTGTTGTTGAAATCATATTTCCTGCAATCAAGTTTGGTGTGGTTAACCTTGAGTTTGTATCTATTGTGTGCTCTTGTGTTGTTATGTTTGAAACTGAAGTATTCATTGACAGGTAAGTAATTACAATGTGTGATTTTATATACCATACTTAGATCAGACCGAAGACAGCGTAATTCAAGGTTTTCAAGGTCTAGAATTTCAAGTCTGGTGGCATAAAATATTCTATAATGAGTAGAGGAGTGGAGAACTCTTCTTGTGAAATATTTCTGGACTTTTTCAACTGTGCTAATATCAGATACATAATGTGGGTTCCAGACAGATGAGCTGTATTCGAGTATTGGTCTAGCAAATGTTTTGTATGCTCTAGTTAGTAGTGTGATATTACCAGAGAAAAAGCTATGTAGCATTAGGTTAACAACTCTTAATGCCTTTTTGGCTATGTAGTTACAGTGGGCTCTAGCACTTAGATCATTAGAGATGAGTATTCCAAGGTCCTTTACAGAGCTTGGATCATCAACAAGGTCTTGACTATTCAGCCTTTATTTTATTTTCTGATTTTTTATTTTTTTTTTGCCAATATGTAAGACAGAGCATTTATTTTTTGAGATTTGAAATTGCCATTTGTTTGACCATTCTGATACATAGTCAAGATCTTTTTGAAGGGTAGCAGTATTGTCTGTGGTATTGAACAGTTTTACATCATCAGCGAAGAGAACACAGTTGCTCTTAATATGATTACAGAGGTCATTTATATAAAGTATGAAGAAAGTTGGTCCTAGAACACTGCCTTGAGGGACACCACTATTGACAAGTACAGAACACTCCCAATTTTGACCATTTGTTTTCTGTTTGACAGGAATGCTTCTATCCAGTTATGCAGTTGTCAGAGATACCATAAGATTTTAGATTTATGAGTAGTTCGTCGTGTACCACTGAATCAAAGGCTTTACAGAAGTCTATGTAGATTGCATCTATTGTTTTGCCCTGATTGAGTTGTGTAGTCCATATGTTTTTGTAGTATAAGAGTTACAGGTTACAGGATAGTTTTTTTTTCTGAAACCAATTTTTTTTATTAGAGAATAGGTTGTTTGTCTCTAAGTGGAGGATAATGGATTGGTTAATAATTGATTCCATGACTTTACAGATGACGCAGCATAAGGAGATTGGTCTGTAATTTTCAACTAGGCTGGGGTCTCCGTTTTTTAAGATGGGGATGACCGTGGCTTGTGACTATAGGTTAGGCAAGGAGCTGGTCCTGAAAGATTTTTCAAAGATTATGCTTAGAGGTTCTGCTATGGCAATGGAAATAAATTGTGGAGCTGAAGCAGGTACCAAGAAGAGTAAGAGGTATGTGAAGAGAATACTTATTTTGACCAAAGAGCTACTTAAAAGAGGAGTAAATTACAGATGCTGATACCAGAAGGCCTCTTGTTCACCTAGCAGGAACAAAGACACAGAACTGACACAGTCGAAAAAGATGAGCTATTCTATTTAGAATATTGTAGAGGAAAGGAGGAAGACACAAGAAAAGAAGAGTCGTTAATTGAATTTCAAGAGGAGTGTATAGCAGTAATTGAAAAAGAAAAAGAAGGTGCAGTAGGTGGTGTACCCAGAGAATTAAGATCTACTAGAGCAATAAATCCCTCTTACAAAGCTTAATATGGATGAAAGAAAATTGATTATGATTAATATAAATGATCTTAATTTAGCTACTAAAAGAAGAAAAGTATTTCATAAATTAGAGAAATTAAAGTTTGATATAATTTGCCTATAAGAAATACATATTAAAAAGCAACACAAATATATATTGAAATAAAAAAAATAGGGAAATTATTCATGTCGTTGACACAATGTAAAAAAAGAGGTGTGGTCTTATATATTAGAGATACAATTTCAACAGAAATAATTTATACAGATGATGATGGAAGGATTTTGATGGTGGAAATAATGGACATTAATGTAAAAACACTTTTAATTGCAATTTATGCTCCAAATGACAACCAAGAAGAATTTTACAGGATATTACATGATACATCAATTATATGAAAATAATTGAACTGGACTACGCTAATATTTGTATGATGGGAGATTTCAATGGAATAATTAATGATCAATTGGATTATAAAACACAGAAATTAACAAAGAAAACAAAAAGATACTACCAAAATCTTTCTTTTGAATGATAGAAGAAGCAAACTTAAAAGATGCATGGAGAGAGAGAAATATGGAAAATAAGAAGTATACTTTTTACTCAAATATACATGCATCATGGTCTAGAGTAGACATGATATGGATGTCAGCAGAATTAATTGCTAACACACGAGAAATTGAAATAGAAACAAGTACTTACTTAGGCAGACCACAACCCAATGACAGTTATTTAGAAAGGACAAAAGAGGAAATCTAGATGGACCTTAAATAATATGATATTAAAGGAAAAAGACTTTAAACAGAAAATAGAGAAAGAATTGTTTTTCTTTTAAACAGAAAATAGAAAAGAGGATACATCTTTACAGAATCTCTGGGACACGATGAAGGCGTACACAAGAAGTTTGATAATAGACTATACAAGGAAAAGAAACAGAAAACAGAAAAAGACTTTCAAAATATTGGAAGATGACTATAAGAGACTGGAAAAAGAATTACAGAAGTTTCTACAAAAAAGAAAAAAAAAACCATTAAGAATAAAATGGATATAATTAAACATAAAATGGGATTAATGGAAAAAGAGGAATTAGCACAAAAAATTAAAAATGCTAAACAGAATTACTTTGAAGACGCAGACAAACCAGGCAGATGATTAGCCTGTAAATTGAGAAAGGAAAGGAAATCAAGAAGGATTAGCCAACTAATAAATGAAGAAGGACATGTTTGCTATGGAAATGAGAAGAAGAAAAATATTATACAAGATTACTATGGAAAACTATATTATAAAGAGAATATTCAAGAAGAAAAAGTTAAGCAATATTTACAGAAAGCGAAATTACCCCAGATAACCAAAGATATTGAAACAATGCTAGAAGGGAACATAACGATGGTGGGATTAACAGAAGCCTTTAAAAAACAGAATGTTGGAAAAGCACCAGGTCCAGATGGATTGCCAGTGGAATTTTATAAGACTTTCCAAGAAATATTGAATCTTCAACTATTAGAAGTAATGAATGAAGTTATCTGTTACCCCTATTTCGGAAATCCAGAAACTCAGTCAACAAACACATTTACTTACAGGTTTGGTGAAAAGTAGTTTATTGTAGATTGGTTCCTTCCAGTGGGCAAACAACCACAATCCTGAGCAAAGGGCGCCTCTCAGAACCATTTATGCCCTGTCCCCTTCCCATTCCCAAACTAACATCCACCTAACTAATTAACCCCATGCGCCGCCAGCCCGCAATCCTAATCGCAACTATATCTGACATCCAGAACCCACCTAACCCTGAAGTGCTGACTCATAAGCCAAAGAAAAGAAAACCACAATAAGATGAGTTTCCCTCCCATCGCTGGAACACAATACAATCCTTACGCCGTGCAATTAAAGATAGTTTGGCAGGAACTTGCAATGGATCCACATTGTTACGTGCTGTAACTGGAACAGCCAACATTTCCATGTTGTTTCAGTGAGGGGAACAGCTAGTCGGGTGAGAGGTGCAGATTCAGAGACTCACCCCCCACTCCCTACTAGGTGGCTGGCAATGTGTCGGGCACGATCAGTGAAGCCCGACAGGTAGCCCCCTTTACCATGGCTCCATCTGTAATAAAGGGAATATGATTAGGATGATGTAATGCCCCTTGTTCATACCTCCCGCCTGCTTTCTTAGGATATTTTTATATGATACCCATGAAGTATCTTTATATGATACCCATGAAGTATCTGCTAGTGGATAGCCTTCCCACCTCACTAAATATTGTAGGATTCCTTGCCGATGTTGGGAATCAAGTATTTCCTTAATCTCATTATGATCATCATGGATTGGACCAGGGGTCCTTACTCTGGGTTCTTGTCTAGTCATATCAGCTTGTTTAAGAAGACTGATATGAAATACAGGGTGAATTCTTTTAAAACATGAAGCCCAACTGTGACCGGATTTATCACTAAGAATGGTCCAATATATTTGGGACCTATTTTTTTTATTAGCAAGACCCAACTGTATGTATTTCATTGACAGGTATACCCAGTCACCTATGTTGAATTGGATTTGTGCGGATCGCTTTTTATCTGCCAGACATTTGTACTCTGCTTGTGCTTGTTTTAAGGCAACTTTTACTGTTTCCCATTGTTTCTGTATCTTATCCACCCAGGTGTAAACAGTACTTGGTTCCTGATTTGCATGAGGCCATTCCGGTATTGGTACAAACTCATCCCACTAACTATCTGAAATGGAGAAAATCCCATATTACCATGGATTGTATTATTGTATGCTATTTCAGCATACGGAAGTAGGTTCACCCAATTATTCTGTTGGTAATTTATGTAACACCATAGATATTGCTCTATAGTGGCATTAGTTCGTTCTGAAGCTCCATTGCTACATGGGTGGTAAGCAGTACTTAATCTTTGGGTCGACCCAATCATGTGTATAAATTCTCTCCAGAATTTTGCTGTGAACTGTACTCCACAGATACGAGTTTGTGTGGTACATCATGTAATCTATAAACATGCTTTATGAATAAATCTGCTAATGTCAAAGAAGAGAATACCCAAACATGGTCAGAAGTGTATATTACACTTATACCGAAGGAAGATACAGACCCACAGCAAGTTAAAAATTATAGACCTATATCCCTATTAAATTCAGACTATAAAATTTTTGCTTCAATCTTGGCAAAGAGACTGAAAAGATACTTAATGTTATTCATGCTGATCAAAATGGATTTCTGCCAAAGAGACAAATCAAAGACAATATGAGAATAATTCTGGATACTTTGGAATACTATGAGGCACATCCTGAAAAGCAAATGGCTTTGATGTTTTTAGGTGCACAAAAAGCCTTTGATAATGTGAGCTGGCGATTCATGTTATTGCAAATTATACAAATGGGCTTTAGAAAAAAATTTATTCAAGCCATTGAAATGATATATCATAAACAAACTGCAAAGGTTATGGTAAATGAAGAATTAAAGAATCCATAGATATAAGAAAAGGGACTAGACAAAGTTGCACACTGTCACCTCTGCTGTTTGTGTTAACATTAGAAGTGTTGAATAGGAATATTAGAGAAGAAAAAGAAATAAAAGGAATGAAAATCAAAAAGGAAGAGTATAAATTGCAAGCCTTTGCAGATGACCTGGTATTTATATTAAAGGGTCCATTGGAAACAGCACCTAAATTAATAGAAAAGATAGAAGAATATGGAAAAGTACCAGGTTTGAAAATAAATAAAGATAAAACAAAGATATTAACAAAAAATATGTTAGTAAAATGAAAGAAAGAGTTGAAAGAAGTTTTAGAAATACAGGTCACAAATAAGGTTAAGTATTTAGGGATATATATTACACCAAGATGTAGCACATTGAAGGAAGATAACTATCTTAAACTCAAACAGTAGATTGCGACAGATTTGATGAAATGGGAAAACTTACAACTATCATTAATTGGGAGAATATCTACAGTTAAGATGAATGTATTGCCTAGAGTTTTATATCTATTCCAGACAATTCCTATCCGACTAGGGAAAGAGTTTTTTGAAGATTTAAATAGAATTGTGTTGAAATATATTTGGCAGGGTAAGAAAATGAGAATAAAAATTAAATTGTTACAAGATGCAAGAACAAGAGGAGGGCTTGCCTTGCCCAACTGGGAATTATATTACCAGGCAACAAATCTGATATGGGTAAAAGAATGGATAACATTAAGGAATAGTAGACTATTG
Source organism: Bungarus multicinctus (assembly GCA_023653725.1). Taxonomy (NCBI): domain Eukaryota; kingdom Metazoa; phylum Chordata; class Lepidosauria; order Squamata; family Elapidae; genus Bungarus; species Bungarus multicinctus. The sequence continues at coordinate 140,505,755 of CM042840.1, read as the reverse complement.
ACTTTAGAAGGGCATGATTTGCTGCTGGGATGGCATGATTTCCTCTGGTATAAGGGAACTAAAACACAGGGGTATTTTAGAAGACATTACATTCAAGAGGCACTGTTTTTGAATTGGGAGAAGATAAAAAGACAATACTTATTCCATTATGGATATCTATCCATTGAAGCTTTTTCTTATCCAATAGTATATAAAAAGGAACAGTTAGATATGGTGAGATATTGAATGAAAAGGATGAACTTAAATCTATGCAAGCATTGTAAGAACAAGGTGTAAAAAATGAATTGGTTTTCGTATTTGCAAATACAATCTAGATTTGATAAAGATTTTAAAACAGAAGGTATTTATGATAAATTGACTGATTTAGATAAAATTTTGATGAATACTGATGAAAAGGTAATTAAAAAAACTTTATGGACACTTATTAGAATTTAAATTAGAGAAAGAACAAATTAAAGAAACGATGATTGTTTGGGGGAAATTTTTGGATATGGGATTGATTTAGAGAAATGGCAAAAATTGTGGTCTCAAAATTATAAAATGACAATATCAACTGCATATAAAGAAAATTTGTATAAGATGTTTTACAAGTGGCATCTACCCATGACGAGAATCACGAGAATGTTTAAGAACAAATCGGATAAATGTTGGAAATGTCGTCAGATATCTGGTTCATATTACCATATGTGGTGTATATGCTCGGATGCAAAAAGATATTGGACTAAAATACATACATGGTTGGAAAAAATAATAAAACAACACATAGACTTTAAACCAGAGACTTTTTTATTGGGAATTATACCAGAAACATATAAAGAACTGAAATATTTGATTGTAAATATTTTAACAACAACTACAATTGTATTTGCTAAGAATTGGAAAAATGAAAAAATATCTATGCAGGAGGAAGTTACTAAGAAAATTATGGACTCTGCTGAAATGAGTAAATTGACATTTGAAATCAGAGAACAAGAAGATAAACAATTTTATATGATATGGGATTTGTTTTATCAATGGTTGGGTAAAAAGACATGGTAATGTAATAGAACAGACAATTTTGTTATAGAAGTTTAATAGATTGATATATAATATAATATAGACATATATAACCATTGGATGAAAGTACAATATAAATTTCAAAATAAAATTTGGAATATCTCGTATAAAATGATGGAATAAATAGTTTAGTCATGGATGATTTATAAGTGATAAATATATAAATGTATGTTAGTTTGACAATGTGAAAATTTATATAAACTGTGAGTAATGACTATGAAAGGATAGCACAAAAGATCTGTTACCAACTGACACACTATATGTATATAAAATGGAAGATGTTTTTATGTTTTGTTTGTATATGTTTGTCTTAAAAAATAAAAACTTTTTTTTTTAAAGAAATTTGAATCCCACCCTTGACTCTGTGGGTTTGTATGTGTGTTTGTGTGTGTGTGTGTGTGAGAGGGAGAGAGAGGGAGGGAGGGAGGGAGGGATGGAGGGAGGGAGGGAGGTTAGATGAGATCTCTCACTCTCTCTCTCTCTTCCACCAATGTCAGCAAGCCACCGACAGTCAAAATTCATATTAGTGGTCCCCGGGATTTAAAATTATGAGTTTCGTGGTCCAAAAGGTTGGTGACCCCTGGACTAAAAGATCTCCAAGATCCCTTCTTACTCTGATGATGAAGTTCATTAAGACAGACCTTTATACATAACCTTCTCTTTCTTTCGATATATGGTGGAAATGAAAAGTAATGGCAAATATTAATTTGAAGAACTCCTATTGCAATAGATGTGGTTTTGTTGGTACATCTGTTCAGAAATTTTAACTAATAGTGTTCACAAACCTTAATTAGTGTTGGAAAATAGGTAGAAGCTGTTACTCCTGATATTTCATTCTCTTTGCATATGACATGTGACTAGTTTCCTCAGATATCCCAAAATTAACTTCAGATGGATTAATTGGGTAGAATGTCATAGTCTCAAGATGAATTTAGGACTCAACAGTGAGTCCTTTATTTTGATGTTATTGGAGTTATATTCCTCCAAAAATTCAAATGATTTCACTTTTGTGAAAGTTGATCTGGTGAATGAAACAGAAATTCCCTGTCAGAATCAGTTTCCTGTTTTTGCCCAGAAAGGATCAGTCAGTGTGTTTCTTCAGCACAATAATACACAGCAGTATCAGTGGCTGTCATGGAGTTCAACTGAAGGGAATATTCATTCTTGGAATTGTCTGAAGCAATGGTGGTGCGGCTTTGCAGAAAAGATGAGTACCATTTCCCCCCATTATAAGAGTAGATTCTGGCAATCCATTCTAAGCCTTTCCCTGGAGGCTGACGGACCCAATTCCAAACATAGCTACTACTAGTGATAGAAGCACCAGTAACTTTACAGAGCAAATTGAGATTTTGTCCTGGTCTTACAGTTCCAGGCCCCGATGATACAAGTTGAACCTCAGCAAGGGACCCTAGAGTAGAAAGCAAAATAAAGATTAGAATTCATATACCTCAGAAAAAGAAATAATATTGTCTCTTTCTGTAAAATTATGTACTCACATTTTGGCATGGCTATCAGAAAAAAGAAAAAAAGGCAGTAATTCATAATGGTTCCTTAAACAAAATTCCTCCAATTCAGTGCTTTGAAGAATATGTGGCACTCAAACAGAGAGTTCTGCTTTTAAAGGAGAACACCTGGTGATATTTGCATAAATCAGTGGGCTATAAAGGAGATCTTAGAAAACAAGGAGAGCTTGCATTTTTAGGAGAATCTGGAAAAAGCCTCCCTCCCTCCAGCCCTCCTTCCTTCCTTTCCTTCTTTCTCATGTCTTTTCTCTCATATTGTGCTTCCTCTTTGTATTCTGTTGTTTCATTGGTACTTAGCTAGTCAGAAAATATACCTAGTGTAGGGAGTCAAGTAATAACTTGATTTTTATGAGATTTTACTCTCTTGATTTTATTATATGACCAGTTTCCTCAAATGCTACATGACTCTAGTATATCTATGTAATCATGGCTTGAGTAAACTTCTGACATTCTCGCCCTAGCAAACTTGCCCCAGCCAACTCACCACAGGACAACTCATCCAGACCACTTACCTCTGACTTATCCCAGGCTCAAGGTTTCTAACCTGAGGACCTAAAGCAAGACAAGGCCCTTGAAAATCTCTTGTCCTTTTCCTGAGTTATTATCTAGCAGTGAGTTGCTCTATGGCAAGATGGCCAAGCTGACAAGTTGGCGGGGTGAATCAGCTAAAGAAGTTGGCCAGAATGAGTCAGCAGTGGTGAATTGTCCCATTCTATTACTGTGAAAAGCTTCTTCATATCAGAGGTGGTATTCAGCAGTTCTGGAGAACTGGCAGTGGAAATTTTGAGTAGTTTGGAGAACTGGTAGCAGAAACTTTGAGTAGTTCAGAATACCACCTCTGACTGGCCCAGCCCCCATCTATTCTCTGCCTCACAAGTCCCAACTGATCAGCTGGGTCTTCTTTAGTTGCCCTGCACAGGAGAACAGAGCTGGAAAGCAGGTTAGTAGGGTGGGGAGGGAATGGAGATTTTATAGTATCCTTCTCCTCCAATGTCCACCAAGCCACACCCACAAGCCATGCCACGTTCACCAATCCAATCCCACAGAACTGGTAGTAAAAAATTTTGAATCCCACCATTGCTTCATATGTTCTGATTTAGCCATGGCCTTCTTAGGTTCTAAAAAAAGATCAGTCTGCCTCTATATTTTCTTCCTTTTTGTTCCTTTACTCTTGATTTTCCTTCTTGCTTTTCCATTGTTATTTCAAGTTATCTCAGCAATACTAGAAAGCTTCATATGACCTGTGAAGAGGTTTATTTATGTGTGTATTCAGGTTTGTACTTAGTATACTTACTCCCAAGGGAAACTCTAGGGGATTCACAATATCCAACGATCAACAAAATTAAAAACAAAACAAAACACAATACTACGTCAATAAATACCTCTTCAATAAACACATTGCGTATACATAAACCTATGTAGTAAGTCTCTCAGATGAATGTTATTTGAAATAGATTCTTGCCTGACAACAAATATAGATTGTTTGACATTCTTCCTGTTTATTGATAATCTTCTATTTCTTTTGGTATATAGTGGAAATAAAAAAAGTAATTGAAAACGTTAGTTTGGGGAGTGCTAAGAAAAAGAGACAAGATCAGAGAAAAGAGAAATATCCATTAAATGAAAGAAATATCCCAGGCAAACAGGACTAAAACAATGGATGGATGCAGACAAGGTTGCAATTGTTTTAGAGATTCTGCTATTTATTTATGCTAAGGTCAATTTTGGGACTTTGTTGCATTCTTATATTTCTGGTTTGCAGCTCTTTGGTGCCCTCCAGAGGACACCTCTTCCAAATGTAAGCACAGAGTGTTCTCTCCCTCTGCATTTCTCATACAGTATATCAGCTCTCTGGCTCCTGCCATTAAGATTATGATCTGAAGAGAGAAGTTTGCAATTGATGTCGCCTGCATTGCCTCTTTTCTCCTTTATCCACTCAATGAATTTTGAATACTGACCTAAAAAGAAATCTGATAGCTGAAATATGGGAGGGATGGTGGGATAGGAAGGAGAGAGAGAGAGAGAGAGAGGGAGAGAGAAAGAGAGAGTAATTATATTCACTTTAGATTTAGACTAGAATTTAGACTTAGAATAACTTTATTGTCACTTTGAATGTACATGTCAGGGTTCCGACATCTGTCCTAATTAAACCATGAGCTTCTAGCTAAGTTTCAAAAGAAATCCAGTTATTTATTAGGAGCAACATGTCGGCACATATCTGAAATGAAGTCAGCTGTGCTTGATGTAATTTATGCCTATGTCCCTGTTTCCCCTCTCCACCCAGGGTGTGTCATAAATCACATTCTGCAATGGAGCACTTTCGTGGGCTGTAGAAATCATGCCTCTCTGGTTGGTCCCAGTAGCCTGGGATACAGCCTTGAAGAAGGCATGGATGGAATGTAGTTCTAGTTGTGGCTGCTGTGCTGCACCATCAGTTTCCTCCCCTCCTGCCTATGGCAACTCGAGAGCAGGCCAGGAATGTTTTACAAGTTGACAGTACACTAATTGGCATACATTAAAATGAAATTTCATTGCAGGCAAGCGTGTGAGGTGCAGGAGCAGCTGGACCACAGGCACCGCATGGTAGGTCAGGGGGTGGCAGCAAGCAGGTGAGGAGACAGAGAGCCGCTGAGCCATGAGCTATGGGTGGTCTGGGAGAGCGGCAAAGGCAGGCAAGTGGGCAAGGAGCAGAGAGCAGCTGGAATGTGGCCGACAGATGGTAGGTGCCCACAGCCCAGCTGTTCCCTGGCTCCTCACCCACTTGCCTGCCTTTGCCCCTGGCCTACCCCACTATGTCTGCAGCCCAGCTGCTCTCTGGCTCCTTGCCCACTCACCAGTTTAGGCACCACTTGGTCCAGGTAAGCGGGAAAGGCAGTCAGCTGAGCTTGGGCTGTGGGTGCAGCATGGTCTGGGTGAGTGGCAAAGGTAGGCAAGTGAACGAGGGAGTCAGAGAGCAGTTGGGCCACAGGTATGATTCTAGATGAGTAGACGAGGTGAGATAAAAAGTGGCTGGGAGGGAAGGGGTGGGCAAAGTGGGTGGGGCCAGCCAATGGTGGGATCAGCCGGTTCTCTGAACTACACAAAAAGTAATGCTGAATCCCACCTTTGCCATTAACTTTTCATAACTCATAGGTTTCCTGAATTCTCTCATATGAGAAAAATGTTAAAGAGGATCACTTATATCTGATAAGACAGGGATATCTCATGATGCTGAATATCACTATCAATATTGTAAATAATAAAGATTAATGGAGTTGGAAGGGACCTTATAGGTCATCGAGTCCAAACCCCTGTCCAAGCAGGAGACTCTACACCATTTCTGACAAATGGCAGTCCAATCTCTTTTTGAAAGCCTTCAGTGATGAAGCTCCCACAACTTACAAAGAAAACTTCTCTTCCATGGGTTGTTGACAATTCTCACTGTCAGAAAATTTCTCCTTATTTCCAGATTGAATCTCTCCTTGATCAGTTTCCACCCATTATTCCTTCTCTGGCCTTTGGGTGCCTTGGAAAATATTTTATTTATTTCATTCATCAAATTTTTATACTGCCCACCTCACCTAAATGATTTTAGAAGGTTCATTAAGTCAGTTTCATATTGCTAATCTCAATTATACTACATGTATAGGCATTTGCTCATGTGAAAAGAATTTGAACCACCAGTCACTTATTTTCTTATCAATAACAAAATAATTATCTCTGAGAGCAATCACTATATTTTCTTAGCTACAACAAAACATCAAAAGATGTAGAGAAAGGTGTTTAAATAAAACAGCCATCAAGATATATGCTTGATGTTAAAGCAATTCTTGAGTCCCAGGGAGTTTGGCACAAGAGGGAATAAGGGGTCTGTTTGATCCATTGCTTCAAGTTCCCTCCCTCCTTTTCTTCTGCCAAAGTGTTATTCAAAATCCAAGTGATAGCCAAAATATGAATTTGCACTCTCATGGATCTTCAGATAGAAAATGTTAGATCTTCTCTTTCATTGCATTCTCAGATATAAACCTTGGATTAATCATTTGATTAACCATTGGAATCTATACTTCACTATGGACAAGATGGAAGACACTCATATTTTCAACCTAAACATGCAGTGAAAATATTGTTCATTGGAATCTGTGCTTCTCTATCCATAGGATGGAAGACACATACATTTTCAGCTTAAATATGCAGTGAAGATGTTGTTCCTTCTGATGTTTTTGGGGCACAAAATAATTGCTCTGAGCTGCCCTGCAAAATATACCTTCCCTGTCCCACATGAGTGGTACCAGCCTGGTGATCTCATCATTGGTGGGATACTCTCTCACATTGTTTACCACTTTAATGAAATTGAATTTAAGGATCATCCCGCTTTAAAACCTTATGACTTACCAATGTAAGAATCCACCCTCTTTTCTAATCTTAACCAGATTCCCAAACATTGCATAAATGAGTAAAAGGTATTTGAGGATAACTATAAGTTCTGTATGGAATCTAACCTTGCTTCGTGTTTCAAGAGAATGTAATTGTGGAGAAGAAATAGTTTCATTTACATTGCATTAAAGTTTTTCCTATGAAATGAATGATCAATAGGTCATTCCAAGAGGTGATTGGTACAATAAGTTTTTGAAAAGAAAACATTTAGTGAGTTTAAAGAAATTTAAAACAAATCTGCATGATCACTCATCTCAAAACATGGAAACAATGAATGAATGATACTTAATGGATCTGTTCCTTTTCTATTTATTATTAAATTAGTAGAAATAAATGTAATAGCTTGAAAAAAAGTAACTTTTTATTTGTTATAATATATTAGCATTGCAAATCATGGAAATATTGTCTAAAAACTATCGTATATTTGGGATTAAATATTGGCTACAAATCATAGAAATTCTGTGGGAAAAGTACATTTGAACTTTCTGTAAATGTTTAAGTCTTTTAGAAAGCTATTATCTTCTTAGTTTCATGAGATATAGATTTTTATTCATAGAGAAATAATGCCATTTTACATAAATTTTTCAATGGGGATATTTAAATTATTTCTAGTGTAATAATCAAATTCTACCAACACATCCTTGCCTTGGTCTTTGCTGTGAAGGAGATCAATCAGGACTCACAGATCTTACCCAACATCACTCTTGGGTTCCACATCTATGACAGTTACTACAACCCAAGGATGACCTATCGGACCATTCTGGACCTGCTTTTCAAATCCCAGGAGTTTGTCACTAACTACAAATGTGATGGCCAAAAAAATCTCATGGCTATCATAGGAGGATTAGCTTCAGACACATCGTCTTATATAAATGAACTTGTAAATTTCTTCAAGATTCCACAGGTAAATTTGTAGGGATTGAGGAAAAAAATTATGTGTGTCATTGTTACTGAGCATCAGATATAAGTTTGATTTTTAATACAAATTTCTGCAGGGCTTATGGTAAAGTACTTAGCACTTTTTTTGAAAGTACAATGTCCCAAAATGTACAAAGACATCCGTTCTTGAAGGCAGATTTCAATGTAGTCCTTTCTGCTCTTATTAAAACTATTGATCTACTATATCGTTGATCTATTACAATAGTTTGAAATAATTTCTAGAATTTCATTCTATATTTAGGGTAATTTCATGAAAAAATATCCTTCTTTGGATATATTTACATGACTCCTTGATCTGAAGAGATCACTTCAAGGTAAGAATTGAACAGAACAATATTCTGCTTTCTTTTAGCTGCCCTATGGTTCATTAGCCCAACAAGAATTTCAGACCAGTAAGCGATCTTCACTTTATTACATGGTCCCAAAAGAGGACTATCAGTTTGTTGGGATTGTCCAACTGCTTCATCATTTTAGATGGACATGGATTGGGATTTTTGCTGTAGATAACAGCAATGGAGAAAATTTCTTGCAGAAAATGGAGCTCTTATTTTCACAGAATGGCATCTGCTCATCATTCATTCAATGGATTCCACAACTCATCAACCTGGCAGACTACAAAGACATTTATTTCCAAGTTTCTAGTATTTCCATTAATTTGATGAATAGCAAAGCCAAGACATTGCTTGTCTATGGAGAATCATTGACCTTAATGTCTCTCAGAGGTGTTGCATTTGTGGCAGATTCTGAAAATAAGAAAACTGCATTACTTGGAAAGGTGTGGCTCATGACTGCACAGATTGATTTTACACTCTCAGGCCTTCAAATCAGTTCAGATCTCCAGATGTTCCATGGAGCTATTTCCTTCAGCATTCATTCAAGAATAGTTGCAGGTTTCAAGGAATTTCTTCAGAATGTAAATCCTCTTTCAATCTACAGAGATAGTTTTCTGCAGAATGTTTGGGAACAATCATTTGACTGTTCATTTCCAAAACCAGAGCTACAAGAAATGCCCAATAAGCCATGCACTGGGGAGATGAAGCTGGAGGATCTTCCTGGGTCTGTGTTTGAAATGGAAATGACTGGCCAAAGCTACAGTGTCTACAATGCTGTTTATGCTGTGGCTCATGCTTTGCAGGCTTTATACACATTACATTTCAATAAAAAAAAAACTACAATAAGTAAAAATCCTGAGCTTCCAGATCTGCAATCTTGGCAGGTATTCTCTCTCCATTGGACACTTCTTTTACTGCAATGAAATGTTTGATGCAGAATCAATGTTTTAAACCAATTGTGCAAAGCCTTCACATTTTATGCTTGGGGAATAAAGTAAATGTATGATCATTGAGAAGGTGATATATAAATTAGGATTAATGTGTTAATAGGGTTTGTGTAGGAAATCAACATACTTTGCCCAGTAAGACTTGGTTAAAATGAAGTCCTTGATCATTTCCATTTTGGCACCTTCAAAAGTAACCAATATCCCAAGTTACTTCTGTTTGGCTCATGAACTTTTAAGGTGGAGAAGCTGTTGCTATCAGAATTCAAGAGGAATGTATAAGATGTATCAGACTAATACCACTCTATAAAGCCTTAGTAATACCACACCTAGAGTACTGCATCCAGTTTTGGTCACCACATTATAAAAAAGATGTTGAGACTCTAGAAAAAGTACAGAGAAGTACAACCAGGATGATTAGGGGACTGAAGGCTAAAACATACAACGAACGGTTGCAGGAACTGGGCATGGCTAGTCTAGTGAAGAGAAGGACCAGGGGAGACATGATAGCAGTCTTCCAATATTTCAGGGGCTCCGCAGAGAGGGGGGGCAACCTGTTTTACAAGGCACCCAAAGACCAGACCAGGAATAATGGATGGAAACTGATCAAGGAGAGATTCAACCTGGAAATAATAAGAAATTTTCTGACAGTGAGAACAATTAACCAATGGAACAGCTTGCCCTCAGAAGTTGTGGGAGTTTCATCACTAGAGACTTTCAAGAAGAGATTGGACTGTCATTTGTCAGAAATGGTGTAGGGTGTCCTGCTTGGGTAGAGGGTTGGAATAGATGACCTCTAAGTACCTTCCAACTTTGTTAATCTGCTAAAATGTAGTCCTTTTCAGTTGTGGCCTCCATCCTTTGGAAACTAACAATAGTAATAGCATTTAGACCTATATATGCTTTACAGTGCTTTTACAGTCCTCTCTAAGGGATTTACAGAGTCAGCCTCTTGCCTTCAACAAATTGAGTCCTCATTTTACCCACCTTGGAAGGATGGAAGGCTGAAAAGCTATCTTTGAAAAGCTATCTTTGTAAGAATCTCTCTCTCTCTCTTTTATCTATTGAGGAACACTCAAATCTCACCTTATAAAAGCAGGTTAAACCAAATTTGTCTATCCCAGGCTTTGAAATAGTTTTGTACCAATTAAGAAAGAAAAGATGAGGATACGAAGAGATATAGAGATACTAGATTCTTTTTATTTATTTTGCTTTTGTTCTTTGAGGTTGTTTTTTTAGCCTTCCTTAAAATGATATGTATTTAATAATAGAGTACATCTCTGAAATATCCATTATCAATTTTTAGATGTACTTGTTTGATAATTATTATAGAAATGGGAAGAATGTGTGAATGAAACTTGAATGTACCTCTCCATTGTTATCCTTTCAATCCCCTGTCTTTTTCCTTCTTTTTCAAGTAGCTCCATCCATTTCTTCAACGCATTTCTTTTAACAATACAGTTGGAGAGACAGTATTCCTGAATGACAAAGGAGAAGCAATGAGTGGATTCGACATCATTAATTTCATCCCTTTTGCAAACAGATCCTTTCAGAGAGTTAAAGTTGGAAAGATAGATCCTCAGGCTCCAAAAGGGAAGGAATTATTCATTGATGAAGACATTATTGTCTGGCACCCATCTTTTAATCTGGTATGCAGTCATTTAATCAACTATAATTTGTTCCATTATAATTTTGATCCATTTTGATCCCAAACTGAGTGTATTTTCTTTATAAATACAAGTTCTGCTTTTAAAAGAAAAAAAATGGGCATATTTAGTCCAAATGTCTTCTGAAGCATTTACCAAATTGAGATACTGACATTCCAATATAAAAGCCACATTTTCATATTTGGCTTGCATTTCTCTTTGAAATCATAGCTGTTGCATATTTCAATAACCTTATTACCATGCATATTTCTCAGTAGAGAAATGTAGCCTTGTGCATCCTTGTAATTTCAAAATCTTCTTAATGGGTGGTATAAACCCAACTAGATACAATTCACTAGCCCTTTAGGAAATCAAGGATTTGTTCCTCTCATAAAGGAGAAACATTAATAATTATGTTTAAAATATCACTTTTAATGTTTATTACCAGGTTCTTCCATTTTCTCGATGCAATGACCCTTGTTTCCCTGGATTTTGGAAGAAAGGGATTGAGGGAAATCAGTTCTGCTGCTATGATTGTGTTCCTTGCCCAAAAGGGAAGATTTCAAATCAAAATGGTAGGTTCAACAATCCACTAATTTTTCATTAGATACATGTGAGCAAATACACTATGTTAGCACACATACAGTACACTTACAAGTTTAATTAGTTCTTCAGACTGGAATACTATTTTCTATGGATCACAATTTGTTGTTCAGGAGTCAAAGTTTGCCCATTCTGGCTGGTAGTGTTAACTATAGAGGATCGCTCTGTCTGTCTGTCTGTCTGTCTGTCTGTCTGTCTGTCTGTCTGTCTGTCTGTCTTTCATCATCATCATCAATTATCATATCATCTATATCTATATCTATCCATTACGCCTATTATGATCTTTAACTATTTATATGTTTTTCATATTTTCAAACTGTTTAGATTAGTTTGGTTGTTTCACAGAAACAAAATATCAGAATAAACTCAGGAAATATTAAGCATTTTTAAAACATAGCCAGCATGACTTTTTTTTGCACTAGTAAAAATAAGTTTATTTTCGAGTATCCAGGTGCTGCCCGTTACATTTTCCTGTAAAAAAATATCTGAAGCACCCATCTTTTTGCATCTGAGATTTGAAAACAGCATTTTGTTCAGTTTATTCTTTACCAAAATTAAAAGTTGAGAGTGTGGTGGCACGACAGCTCCCTCAGCACCTGGAGGAAGCGGTATATTTAGATCCCCTCCAATCAGGTTTCAGGCCTGGGTACAGCATGGAAATGGAGTTGGTCACGTTGGTAGATGATCTCTGGAGGGCTCGGGACAGGAGTTGTTCCTCTGTCCTGGTCCTATTAGATCTCTCAGCGGCTTTTGATACTGTCGACCACAGTATCCTATTGCGGCGGTTGGGGGGGTTGGGAGTAGGAGGCATCGTGTTATGGTGGTTCTCCTCCTTCCACTCCGACCGCTCGCAATTTGTGTTGGCAGGGGGGCAGAGATCGACCTCGAGGCCCTTGTGTTGTGGGGTACCTCAGGGGTCCGTGCTCTCACCCCTGCTGTTCAACATTTATGTAAAGCCGCTAGGGGAGATCATCTGTGGCTTTGGGGTGGAGTTCCATCAGTATGCTGATGACACTCAGCTATACATTTCCACCCCGGGCCACCCCGACGAAGCCGTTGAAGTGATGACCCGGTGCCTGGAAGCCATGCGGAGTTAGATGGGGGTCAACAGGCTTCGGCTCAACCCGACCAAAACCGAGTGGCTGTGGTTCCCTGCGCCTAGATACAGTCAGCTCATTCCATCGCTGACCATGGGAGGTGAAATCTTGGTTCCCACGGAGAGGGCGCGCAATCTGGGAGTCCTCCTGGATGGGCGGCTGTCATTGGACAATCATATATCAGCCGTCACCAGGGGGGCTTTTTAACAGGTCCGTAGGATCTACCAGTTGCGGCCCTTTCTGGATCGGGGTGCATTACACACAGTCACCTCTGCTCTCATTACCTCCCGCCTAGACTATTGCAATGCTCTCTACATGGGGCTCCCCTTGAAGAACATCCAGAGGCTTCAACTGGTTCAGAGTGCGGCTGCGCGGGTGATCTTGGGGGCTTCTTGGAGCTCCCATATTACACCGCTCCTGCACGAGCTGCACTGGCTTCCGGTGGCCTTCCGGGTGCGATTCAAGGTGCTAGTGACCATCTTTAAAGCGCTCCATGGCTTGCGACCCGAGTACTTGCGGGACCGCCTGCTGCCACCATCGGCCTCCCGCCGGCCGGTGGGCTCCCACAGAGTTGGCCTCCTCGGGGTGCCACAGGCTGGCCAATGTCGGTTGGCGGCCCCAAGAGTGCGGGCCTTCTCTGTGGGATCACCCTCCCTTTGGAATGAGCTACCGGCAGAGATGCGAGCCATTACTGACCTACGGGCCTTCCAATGAGCACTTAAGACCCACCTTTTCCAACAGGCCGGTCTGGCGTAACATTATGAGTAGGGTTTTTAATTTGATTTTAATTTTTTATGGGTTTTATTGGTCTTAGCCATCTATTTAATTAATTTTTAAACTCTTTTTTAACTTTTCTGATTGTATGTTTTTATTGTGGCTGTTCACCGCTCCGAGTCCCTTTTTGGGAGAGGGGGCGGTATACAAATCAAAATAATAAATAAATAATAAAATAAATAAATAAATAAATTTTAACACACAAGAAATTTCCTCAGAAATATTTTTATCTCCATTTGTGATCAATTAATTCAATTTAAGATGTTGGAATGAAGAATTAAAAATATTAAAAATAGAGTCCAAAAATTATCTTCATAGCTCTGGCTCACCACACATTTTTGGAAGGGGCTTGTCTGCAAGAAATTTGAAGGAGTGTTCACAAATTAATTTTGCAAACTCAGAAATCTTGTAGTTATATGTAGAAATTACTACAAAATAATTCCTAAAAAACAAAAAGCTTAAGAACTTGTGTTTTTTTGACCAGCATTCTGTAAGGAATTCACATTGCACTCTATTTTCTGGTTAGGACTACCTGCATAAGCAAGTGATTTTGTGGCTTCTTATAACATTGCTCTAAAATCTGTTATACATCATGTGATCTCACTGAATAAAACAAATGTATACAATAAGCATTCCATACAGCAAAAACGGGCTCCCAATCTCAGTTTTTGGTTGGGACAGTCTCTTGCAACCCTCTGCCAGTGAAAATGGAGCTTGGGACAGCTGGGCACAGACCTTGCCAGCTCCATTTTTACCAGCAGAGGCACTATGGGTCCGTCCTTCACTGTTTCCAGGGTGGGCTTGTGGCCAGATCCAGCCACTAGGCCTTGAGTTTGACACCCCTGTTCTGTAGGAAAGAGAAAAATTACAAGAATTTAAATGAATGAAAGTCCTTTCCACCTCAGAGTCAGTATTTTTGCTTCTGTCACTTAAGCCTTATATCCATCATCATGTTTTTTTCTTCATATTTTGAAAAAAAAATGAGAAAAGTTTAAATGTTCTATATTAAAATTTTAGAAAGAATTGCTTTTCAAAGAATAATTAACTTTCTCATTGTTCTTTCTTTTATAATAAGTCCTGAATAATACAGTTGAGGAAAAAACTGCATATTCATAGAAACATGACCACACTGATAACCAGTAGAAAAAAATGAAAATGAATAACGGTTATCACACATTCAGAAGCAATTACAAGAAATATGAAATGCATGTATGATGAATTCCCTGACTTTTTTCCCCAGATATGGAAGATTGTTTTGAATGTTCAGAAGATCATTATCCAAATAAGGAAAAGAAAAGATGTATCCTGAAATTAGTGGTTTTTCTAACCTTTGAAGAAACCTTAGGAATCAGTTTAGTCTCAAATGCTCTTTGTTTCTTCTTCTTGACCTCTTGGGTCCTTGGAACTTTTATTAAGCACAGGGATACTTCCATTGTGAGAGCCAACAACCGGTCCCTCACCTACACCCTGCTTGTCTCTCTTCAGCTCTGTTTTCTCTCCTCTTTGTTGTTCCTCAGCCAACCTGGCAAAGTGACCTGTCTTCTCCGACAATCAACTTTTGGCATCACCTTCTCAGTAGCCATTTCTAGTGTACTGGCCAAAACCATCACTGTGGTTGTAGCTTTTATGGCCACTAAACCAGGATCTCAAATGAGAAAATGGGTGGGGAGAAGACTGGGTTTTTGTACTGTCCTTTTCTGTTCTCTCTTTCAGGTATGTATTTGTACTCTTTGGTTGTCAATATCTCCCCCATTTCCTGAGTTGGACATGCACTCAGATTTCCAAGAAGTGATTTTACAGTGCAATGAGGGTTCAGCTTTCTTCTTCTATTGTGTTTTGGGTTATATGGGTATCTTGGCCATTGCCAGCTTTATTGTGGCTTTCCTTGCCCATAAATTACCTGATACCTTTAATGAAACCAAGTTCATCACCTTCAGCATGTTGGCCTTTTGCAGCGTATGGATCTCCTTCTTTCCAGCCTATATGAGCACTAAAGGAAAAGCCATGGTAGCTGTGGAGGTCTTCTCTATCTTGTCCTCCAGTGCTGCATTACTGGGATGCATATTTTTGCCAAAGTGCTACATCATTGTTTTACAGCCACAGCTCAACCACCGGAAGCCACTCATAAAGAAGAATTAGCATACCTTGTGTTCTTTCCCAATAAGATAAACTGCTTTCCAAAAGGAATAAAAAGACTGTACAGAAAA
Organism: Bungarus multicinctus; assembly: GCA_023653725.1. Classification (NCBI taxonomy): domain Eukaryota; kingdom Metazoa; phylum Chordata; class Lepidosauria; order Squamata; family Elapidae; genus Bungarus; species Bungarus multicinctus. The sequence continues at coordinate 140,490,221 of CM042840.1, read as the reverse complement.
CATGTAGAAGTTTTTCTTTCTGTCAAAGGAAATTTGTCAAGTATTATACTTATTATTAAATTGAAAAGGTTGTTTTGTAGTTGTGTTGAATGAATGAATGAATGAATGAATGAATGAATGAATGAATGAATGAATGAAGTACTCTTGACTGCCCTGAGTTCCCTGTCCATTTCATCAGGTCCAACAATATCAATGTTCCCAGATAACAGGTTAAATCTGTTTTCCAAACATCATGCACCATCTTTGGACTCAAATTGAGAGCAAATCTGATCCATCAGGTATTGCTCCTCTGCACAATCCTTAAGGTGATAATCTGCTTTCTGAGGAGGGACTAGATGATCTTGAACAGGTTATTGGCCAATACTCTGTAGATGCAATAAGAGTGTATAAGTATTGGTTTTTCACTGCTCCTATCACCATAAAGTAGGTTTAAATCAGAGCTCTGACCTCTGGTTGGTCAGATTCATTCTTTTTCTCCAGCAGCACTAGTCATCTCTTTACAACACCCTCAGCTTCTCCATTAACCATGGTGAGTGTCAAGGCTCATGGAGCAGAAGAGGACCCATTGGTGGGGTCCTGTCCAGTGTGTCAGGGATTCTCTGATTCCAGGTTGCAGTCAGTGTAACCTAAGTGGTTAGTGGTAGGATTCAATTTATTTTACTATCATTTCTGTAGGCATTGCTTGGTTGGCATGGCTTGATTTGGTGGGTATGGCTTGGTGGGCATGGCAGGGGAAGGATACTGTAAAACTTCCATTCCCTCCTCACTCCTGGGCGAAGGTTACTGCAAAATCCTATTTCCTCCCTACTCCACTAACCTGCTTTCTAGATTCATTCTCCTGTGAAAAGCAACAAAAGAAGACCCTGCTGATCAGTGGGACTTCGGAGGCAGAGAATAGATGGAGGCAAGGCCAGTCAGAGGCGGGATTTGTTGGTTCTCTGAATTGCTCAAAATTTCCAGTATTGATCTTCCAGAATGATCAGAACCTGCTGAATGCCACCTCTGAAGCTGATCCATCTGTCATCAAGGCAAGACCATTTGAATAGATCTGGTATAAGAGAATCTCAAGCCCACTATGTCTTTGACTTACTATGACAGAGGGGCAATTGACAGATTACATCGTCACTGTTCAGCAAGAAGATCAAATCAGTCTTGACCTGGGCATGGATAGACTCAAAACTGTTATGATGGCCATGAACTCCTAAGCTGTTTCCAAGATCAAGCAGCATACCAAGCAGATTGAAGTCCCTCAGGACCATAAGCTTGGAGAACTCCATTGCCAAGTCTGAGATGGCAGCTCTGGTGTCCTGTTAACTTCCTTTCCTTCAAATTTTAAATTGATGTATTCTTCCATGTAAGATTTAACTTGTTTTTAATCCATTTTAAGCAATCCACAATCCCTTCTGTAGGAAAAATGAAATTTTCACAGCCTTATGTCACCCATCCAGTTCTTTCAGCAAACATCTCCATGCTCATTATCTTTCATTGTAAAATGTTTTGGAAAAGTGCTTGGTTCATTTTGAGTTCATAATCATACATTTTAAAGAATAGTAGTTGGAGCAACATAGGCTCCAGTGGTTGGAATGCTGGCCAGGAGTTTAGCAAACTCACATTCGAGTCCTGAGATCTGCCATGGGGTGGGGTTGAGCTCTTGTCCTTCACTCTAGCTCCTGCCAGGGACATGAAAACATCCTTGAACTGGGCATCCCCAGGGCAATGATCACCAGCTAATCCTTTCAATCCGAAAGTAACTTGGTGCCACTAGTATTTTTTTTTTCACATTCAAATTAACAGAATTGGAAGGAACCTTGTAGGTCCTCTAATCCAACCCTTGCTTTGACTTGATGCAAAAAAGAAGACTAAGGGCCAGAAAGGAAGGCTTCTTTCATTTTTGGATTTCCTCTCTGGCTTCTGTTTTTTCAGTAGTATTTAACTACTCACAAAATATAGCTAGTCCAGGAAAGCAGGTGGGAAATTCTTCTTCCTGATATTTGTTCTCTTGCATTTTTCATTGACTAATTTCTTCAAATCTTCCATATGTCATATCTATGTAATCATTGTGTCCAGAGGTGGTATTCAGCAGGTTCTGACCAGTTCTGGAGAACCAGTAGTGGAAATTTTGAGTAGTTTAGAGAACCAGGAAATACCACCTCTGAGTGGAGATTTTACAGTATCCTTCCCCTGCCACGGCACCAAGCCACGCCCATAGAACCAGTAGTAAAAAAATTTGAATGTTACCACTAATTGTGTCACTATACTAATAACATTCTTGACTTATGTATAGTAGTAGTGAAATTGCCTCTGGCCTAATATGCAAAATTAAGATAACGGAAAAGATTAAAAAAAAAAAGATAGCAATAGCAATAGCACTTAGACTTATATACTGTTTTATGGTGTTTGCCACTCTCTAAGTGGCAACAATCTGAGTCCTCATTTTACTGATCTCAGAAGAATGGAAGGCTGAGCCAACCTTGAGCCAGTAAGAATTGAACTGCTGGCAATCAGCAGAATTAGCCTGCAATACTTCATTCTAACCACTGTGCCACCATTACAAAAAACTGAGGAGGTACTAGAAATCATTTTTCTTAAATACTGTAACCAGTTCAACCTCTTGGCCATTAAAGCCCATCAAGATATTCCCTCCACCGTTGTTCCCATAATCCGCTTGAGCTCTATTTGATAATGTTCTCCCATCTTAAGTATACAGTTGAAATTAAAAGCAATTGAGAATTTTAGATTAGAGGGCTGCTAGGAAAAAGATAATAGGGAGAAAGGGAGAAATAGCTGGTAAACCAAATTTCAACTTCAGCCAAATCGGACTAAAAAGAGATGAAAGGATGCAGTGAAGGTTGAAATTGTCCAAGAAATCTTCTGTTATTTATCCATATTAATATATCATTTTTTGATCTTGTGTTGCATTTATATTTTTAGTTAGTAACTCTTTGGCGCCCCCAGAGGAAACCTTTTCCAAATTTAAGCAGACAGAAAGAGTTTTTTCCCTCTGTGTTTTTATAAGTAAAACAGAGCTCTGGCTTCTACCATTAAGCTGATGATCTGAAGAGAAATGTTTGAAATAAATGTTTTATTTATTTATTTGTATCTGTCAATTGCTTACAAGATAATAGGTATAAAAATAAACATGAGTATAAATTCAGGAAATAGGTATGAATAAATGGGGACAATAGGACAGGGATGGTAGGCACAAATGCACGCCTCTTACAGACCTCTTAGGAATGGGATGAAGTCAATAGTAGATAGTTTAAGGTATCAAATAGATCTCTACAGTAAATTCATGCTTGGTGAACTTAAATGCGTGAGCTTTTCAATACTGTTGTGTTCATCAATGAAAGCAAAATGAAATATAATACTGTGAGTGAGGAAGGGATGGGAGAGAGAGAAAATGAAAGAAAAAAAAATGAGAACAGCTTTCCTCTCTATGGAAATTGAGATGTGTAGATGATCACAAATTTTACTAAGGAGTTAAACCTCTGCTGGAATTGGTCTCTAAAATGTTACAAGCCCACCCACAGTAAGATCCAAGGCTACAGACACCTGTCCCTTTTCAAATAAAACAAAAATGTACTAATATAAGTAAAAATGTCAACCAACCTATACATTGTGGAAACAATAGATGTAGCCCTCACCCTTCTAGAGGGGATGGGGAAAGAAATCGTGGAAAATCTCTTAAAATGAGGGCGGGCATTTATGCATCTATGTTAACACTATGCAAAGGAAGATGGACTGTATTTATCATTCATTATGAAAAAATAATATCATCATCATTTAATGAACCCATAATCCCTCCCAGGGCGGAGCCTGTGTAACTGAATGGAACTAGCAGAGCATTTAATGGCCGGATGCCCTTCCTATCACCAATGTGGAGCTTTCTTCAGCAGATATATTCTCATTGGGCCCAGAGAGAGAAATATCTGCCTCTAACTGGGATTGAACTCACAACTTGCTAATTGTGAGGCGAGAGCGCCACCTCTAGGCCACGGCACCACTCTATTGTGAAAAATAATATGAATTTCAAAAATCATGTTTATTTTGTATGGCCAACCTTCCCTTATACATTTTATTTGCAACTGTATAGGGATGGCAAAGGTAGCAGTTAAAAAAAGCATTTAACTCCAGCCGTGTCTTCTTTGACCAAAAACAAAATAATTATCTCCTACAGGAATCACCATATTTTCTTAGAAAAAAACAACAAAGACTGCCCAGAAGGCTATTTCAATTCAACAACAATCAACAGATCTGTATGATTATAAAGTACCACTTGAACCACAGCAATATTGGCACATGGGTAATAATGGCTGTGTCAGAGTCCTTGCTATTAGTTGCGTCTCTTTTTTCTCCTCTCCCAGAATATCTGTTCAAATCCTTGATGCTATTGAGACACAAATTTATACTCTCACACATCTTCAAATAGACAATGGTGGATTTTGTGATTAAGTTTACTTTCAGATGTAAATATTGAATTAATCACTGGATTAATCATTGGAGTAACACAAACTTCCCTCTAGGATAGGATAGGAAAAGATGGAAGACAGAGACATTTTGCCAGAACAATAAAGTGAAGATGTTGCTCCTTCTGGTGTTCTTAGTGAAGAAAATAGTAACTCGGAGCTGCCCAGCAAGTGATGCTTTCCCTGTTCCACATGAGTGGTACCAGCCTGGTGACCTTGTCATTGGTGGGATGATGTCTCACATCTTTTACCACTTCTATGAAATTAAATTTAAGGAACATCCTTGTATAAAACCTTACGATTTACCGCTGTAAGGATTTTTATTTCTTTTGCTAATCTTACTCAGTTTCCCCAAAACTGCTTATATGAGTAAATATTTATGTATCAGCATAAATATAGGGTTTAACTGTTTTTTAAGCCTTCTCTGTCTTTCAAATGTTTGTAGTTGTTAGAGAAGAAATAAAGAAAATAAAGTAATATTCTTTATGTATTTGTCAGAAAATGTATAAAACTTTTGTGCAAGAAATCATTTAAAGAACACTTACTGGGCTTAAGATAAATTTTAAAAAATAGTTCTGCATTGTCACTTTTCACAAAACATACATGCAATACCAATAAAAGGGAATATTTATACCTCAGGATTGAAGTGAGAGGTTCTTGATGCTCTCTGAGTTTTCTTGTTTTCTTAATGGGCTGCAATGGTGCAGCGGTTAGAATGCAATACTGCAGGCTACTTCTGCTGAACACCAGCTGCCTGCAATTTGGCAATTCTCACCAGCCTTCCATCCTTTCTGAGTTGGGTAAAATGAGGACCCAGATTGCTGGGAGTAATATGCTGACTCTGCAAAACTGCTTAGAGAGGGCTGTAAAACACTGTGAAGTGGAATACAAGTCTAAGTGCTAAGTGCTATTGTTTGCAGATGTTTCATTTCGGTAACACATCAGTACTAGTGCTACCCTAACTAAGTAACATCATCAGTCCTAGGATTAGCACTGATGATGTCATCTAGTTAGGGTAATGAAATGTTTACAAGAAAACAAGCAAGTTCAGAGAGCACCAAGGACTCTTATATATACAATAAATGATTCATACCTGTTCGGTTTGTTCATATTTTATTTTGTGAAAAAATTGGTAGAAAATAAAAGTGGTAACTTGAATAGAAGCACTTCCAATAGTACATCCTTGTTACAAACATGGAAATACCGTGAAAAAAGTAAATTCGAACTTTGTTCAAATGATTGACCATTTTAGAAAGCCTACTATTTTCCTATTTCCACTAGATAAAGAAATGTTTGTTATTCACATAGAAATGATGCCACCTTATACAAACTGTCAACTTCCTTTCTGAACTGGGTCATTTAAATTATTTGCAGTGTCATAACCAAATTCTACCAGCATGTTCTTGCCTTGGCCTTTGCTGTGAAGGAGATCAATGAGGACTCTCAGATCTTACCTAATGCCACTGTTGGGTTCCACATCTATGACAGTTACTACAGCCCAAGGATGACCTATCGCACCACCCTGGAGTTGCTTTTCAAATCACAGGAATTTGTCCCTAACTACAAATGTGATAGCCAGAAAAATCTCATGGCTATCATTGGAGGATTAGGCTTTGATACCTCATCTTATATAGCTGAAATTGGAAGATTCTTTAAGATTCCACAAGTAAGTTCTGAAGGGGTTGAGAAAAAAATTCTTAATATTATGATTGGTTTGGAATAATTAATGAAAATCAAACATTAGGCTTAGGTGTTAAGATATTAGATATTAAGGCCCACTACTTAGCACTCTTTCCTGAAACTACATTGCCAATTATATGAAGTGTGTATCCAGGATCATTCAATAATTGGGGAAAGTTTTGACTATAGTACTCCTTGCTCTATTAAAACAATTGATCTCTTATATGTGTTTGAAATAATTCCAACACATTTTTCCATATTAATATTTAGTAAAATTTTAGGAAACTAATTCGTTCCTTGGATATATAGGTCAGGACAATTAGATTTGATCTAACAACTCAACAGAATACTATTCCACTTTCTTATAGTTAACCTATGGCTCATTAGCCCAAGAGGAATTTCAGAGCAGTGAGCTCTCTTCACTTTATTTCATGGTCCCCAAAGAGCACCATCAGTACACTGGGATTATCCAACTGCTTCACCATTTCAACTGGACTTGGATTGGGATTTTTGCAGTTGACAATAATCATGGAGAACACTTTTTACAGAAAATGCAGCCCTTACTTTCACAAAATGGAATCTGTACATCATTCATACAAAGGCTTTCACAACTAGTCCATTTGGAAGACTACACAGAATTTTATCATACAGTCTCAAGTATTGCTATTAATTTGCTGAACAGCAAAGCTAATGCATTTCTTGTCTATGGAGAATCATTGGTAATAAAATGGTTAAGAGTTGTCACATTTATGGCAGATCCTGAAAATAAGGAAATTGCCTTATTTAGAAAGGTTTGGATCATGACTGCACAGATTGATTTCATACTATCAGGCATTCAAATAAAATGGGATCTCCAGATGTTTCATGGGGCTATTTCCTTCACCATTCATTCAAGAGAAGTTGCAGGTTTCAAGGAATTCCTTCAGACCATCAATCTTCTTTCAGCCTGCAGAGATGGGTTTCTGCAAGATGTTTGGGAACAATCATTTGACTGTTCATTTCCAAAACCAGAGTTACAAGAAATGCATAGCAAGCAATGTACTAGGGAGATGAAGCTAGAAGATCTTCCTGGACCTGCCTTTGAAATGGAGATAACTGGTCAAAGCTACAGCATCTACAATGCTGTTTATTCTGTGGCTCATGCTTTGCAAACTCTGTATATCTTAGGATTCAATAGCAAAAAAAGTATAACACATAAAACACACTATTTTCCTGATCTTCAGCCTTGGAAGGTATTCTCCCTGTTTTGGACAGTTCTCTTTTATCAATGAGAAGTTAGATGTAGGATTATGGGTACACAATTCCAGTGTTTATGTAGACATTGATGTTTAATAAAAAATAATAAAAAAGAAAAAAACTTGAATATTATGTTCTGTTTTTTATTATTATTCCTTCAACTCCCTTTCTCTTTCATTCTTTTTCAAGTAGCTCCATCCATTTCTTCAAGGCATTTCCTTTAACAATTCAGCTGGGGAGAGAGTGTTCCTGGATGAGAAAGGAAAAGCCACTGGTGGATTCGACATTACCAACTTGATCACTTTCCCAAACAGATCCTTTCAAAAAGTTAGAATTGGAATGATGGATCCCACTGCTCCAAAAAGGAAGAAATTATTTATAGATGAAGATTTAATTGTGTGGCATCCAGGTTTTAATCAGGTATGGAGGCATTGAATCAGCCATGCTTTTAAACCAATATGAACTCACATTGAACATAATCTTGTTAGAAATATAGTTTCTATTTTTAAAATAAAATATTTTAAAATATTCTTCACAAATGTTGTTAATGATAAAGCTTTCCTCAGATCGACAAATATCATATTACAATATAACATTACATGTTTTCACATTAGTTTTGCATTTCAATTTGAAATCACAAGAGTGGCAATTTTTCCATAACATTGCCATCATGTTCACTACACAATCACATACAGGACCATTTTTGTATCATTGTAATTTCTACATCTTTTTAATGTGCACTATAAATCCTACTTGAGTCAGTGTCCATTTGGGAAATCAAAAATAATTTTTGTCCATTAAGGAGAAAAATTTCAGGAACTGTTTTAAAAACCTTCTTTTTCAAAACATGTTCATGTTTGTCACCAGGTTCTTCCACTTTCACATTGCAATGAGCCTTGTTTCCCTGGATCCTGGAAGAAAGGGATTGAGGGAAATCATTTCTGCTGCTATGACTGTGCTCCATGCCCCAATGGGAAGATTTCAAATCAAAATGGTAAATCCTTCCCTACCTCCCTCTCTTATATATCAATCTATCCAATTTATTGATTGCAAACTCTGGATAGCTTACAATATTGAAAATAATACTAAAGAAATAAAATACTACAAAATATAAATAAAATACTATAGCTAAAAGATGGGGAGGAAGAGATAGGATGAGCAGGGAGTGTGAAATCTGATATCAATCTATCAATCCAGCATACTGGCATACTCCTTTGGACCCTCAAGCCAGCTGAAAGAGTGAGGTCTTTAGGCTTTTAAGGATGGTCTGGAGGGGATATTATTATGGAAGGCAGGATGTTCCAGAAAGCAGGTACAAGGGCAGAGAAGGCCCTTTTATTGGATCCCTCAAGTCAGACTACCGTGCCTGATCTGATTCTCTGATGACCACTGCCAAACTATCTCCTTTACCCTATAGTCTCGACCAGAGGTGGGAGGCAGCAGGTTCTGACCAGTTTTGGAGAACTGGTAGTGGAAATTTTGAATAGTTTAGAAAACAGGCAAATATCATCCTTCACCTGCCACGCCCACGAAGCCCACAGAACTGGTAGTAAAAAAAAAAACATAGAATCCCACTACTGGTCTTAACTGGTACAAAATCCTAAACCCTGGATAGACAAATCTCCAAGTGGAGAACCTTCCTTTCCAAGGCCAGCCAGGTCTCAATAATGCATGCTACGTTGACTCACTCCTCCTTAATGAGATCTTGAATGAGAGCAGTGTTGTTGTTAAGCAACTTGGCATTAAGCAACAGCAGCCAAATTCGACGGCTTCTGAGGATATGCAATATAGGAACTGGGAGTGAGTTCAGAGGACTGGAATCCAGTGGCTAGGCATTCTGCGAATTTTCATTAGACTTATGCAAACATCAACATATCATTTTAGGATGCATAAAATTAGTAAAGTAATTTTCAATAATTTGGAAGGCCTAGATGACAAATTCTCTTGGTTTTTCTTCCAGATATGGATCACTGTTTTGAATGTTCACAAGATCATTATCCAAATAAGGAAAAGAAAGGATGTATTCTGAAACCAGTGGTGTTTCTAACATTTGAAGAACCATTAGGAATTGGTATAGCCTCAGCAGCTCTTGGATTATTCTTCTTGACATCTTGGGTACTTGGAACTTTTATTAAGCACAGGGATACTCCCATTGTCAAAGCCAACAATCAGTCCCTCACCTACATCCTCCTTGTCTCTCTTCTGCTATGTTTTATCTCCTCTTTCTTCTTCCTCAGTCAACCCAGCAAAGTGACCTGCCTTCTACAACAATCAATGTTTGGGGTCACTTTCTCAGTGGCCATTTCTAGTGTCCTGGCCAAAACCATAACTGTGGTTGTGGCTTTTATGGCCACTAAACCAGGATCTCACATGAGGAAATGGGTGGGGAAAAGATTGGCCTTTTCTATTGTCCTTTCCTGCTTTCTCTTTCAAGTATGTATCTGTATTCTTTGGTTATCAACATCTCCCCCATTCCCTGAGTTGGACATGCACTCAGAACTCCAAAAAATAATTTTACAGTGCAATGAGGGTTCAACTTCCTTCTTCTATTGTGTCTTGGGCTACATGGGTATTTTGGCCATTGCCAGCTTTATTGTGGCTTTTCTTGCCCGTAAATTACCGGACAGCTTTAATGAAGCCAAGTTCATCACCTTCAGCATGTTGGCCTTCTGCAGTGTTTGGATCTCCTTCTTTCCAGCCTATCTGAGCACAAAAGGAAAAGCCATGGTAGCTGTGGAAGTCTTCTCCATCTTGTCCTCCAGCACTGCATTACTGGGATGCATATTCCTCCCAAAGTGCTACATCATTGTTTTCCGGCCTGACCTCAACCACAGGGAGCAACTCACAAAGAGGAATTAGTACACAATGTGATATTTTTTGGTTCAGAGGAATTCCTGAAAAAAGGAATAGAAAGACAGCTTGTTATTTACAGGAGATGTATATATTACATTCTGATGCCCACTCTCTCTCTCTCTCTCTCTCTCTGTGTGTGTGTGTGTGTGTGTGTGTGTGTGTGTATGAAACGTTGCCAAGATACTCTCAATCTTATATGGGAAAAGACCCGAACATGCCAAGACCTGCAATATATATATTGAGAATGGGCATCAGAATGTTATATATATAACCATACACATAGATGCACATTCATATACATATGCTAAACACTCACACACATCACAGACTTTTTAGAATACATAATGGAAAAAAGAATATTCAGATTTTTTTAAAAAAATATTTTTAAGTATACAGCAATATCATTATATGGACAGTGAAGTATCTGGGTATCATTTATTTAAGTAATAATAATATTAATAATAATACATGTGTAGTTACAGTGTTATTATACATATTTATATCTAAGTGTGTTTCTTTATTGTTTAGTTGTTCAGTATTTTATGCGCTATTCTAATAACGATCACAATATTGTTTAAATGTACATAATAATACCATCTTTCAACATCTAATCTCTATATCTAGCTATTACTTTTAATATGTTATATAAAATATGAATAATATTTCCCTTAATCTTCTTTCTACCTCTAAATATTAATAATATTTGTTACATTAATCATACTTATGTAATTATGCTTTTATTATACATGTTTGAATTAGAATATGTTCCTTCATTGTTTGGTTGTTCAGTGTTTTGGTGTACATTCTTATAAATCACAATATTATTTAGACATTCATAATGATACCATCTTTCAACATCTAATCTTTACATCTATCTAATACTTTTATAATATAAAAACATTCCCCCTTAATCTTATTTCTACCTCTATTCTAGCTTTCAATGAAACCAATGTTATATTAAACAATATTCCCTTTCTAACCATCATGTCTTGTTAGAGTCTTCAGATTTAACAAGGTTAATACTATGACACTATAAAGCTATGAGTCGTGGTGGTGCAGTGGTTAGAATACAGTATTACAGGCTACTTCTGCTGACTGCCAACTGCCAGCAATTTGACAGTTCAGTTGTCACTGGTTCAAGGTTGACTCACCCTTCCATCTTTCTGAGATCAGTAAAATGAGGACCCAGATTGTTGGGGGCAATATACTGACTCTGTAAACTGCTTAGAGAGGGCTGTAAAGGACTATGAGGCAGTATATAAATCTAAGTACTATTGCTATTACATAATCTACTTGTGCTTCAACCGCAAAGCCTCTTCCCAGAAGTTAACCAAGAAAACTGATCATGGAGAGGAGATGTAGCATCCCATATAATATTGTAATGCAATGCAATGCAATGCAATAGACAATAGACAATAGTCTATTCAATGAAGAACTCTGCTCCAGTACACAGGGCAAAAGCTAGTCCTCAAGGTAAAGGCAATACCTCCACATCTTTCCACAATGTCCCTGAACCTGGCTCTTCCTCATCTAAGCTACTGTTAAAGAAGCATCCAGATGGGTGACCAGGGAAGTCATTACATTTACATTAATTCAAGGAAATGAGGAGGCTTAGCCAATCTCATAGTACACATATTGTACTCTGACAATAAAGATTTGAACTTGAATTAATTTAGATGGTATTGATCTTCCTTTCATGTTTCAATAGTCCCATCCTACTCTCTTAGGATAAGGCTGTTCTAGCTTCAATTTGTTCATTTAGTCCCCATATAAACAAGAGTAAATACAGTTGGCTCATTCTATTTTTGGTTTGCTGGAATTAACTTGTATTCTGGTACATACAATCTGACCCTTCTATTGCCCTGCCTGAGCTAATGGATACTGCAGTTCACTGTAGCCTTTCTAATCAGATCTCTGAAGTGGTCCCTGAGGTTGACTATGAAGTTCTCATAGGTAAAGATAAGGTAAAGGTTCCCCTCGCACATATGTGCTAGTCATTTCTGGCTCCAGGGGACACTGCTTACCTCCATTACAAAGCCAAAGAGCCAGTGTTGTCTGAAGACGTCTCCGTGGTCATGTGGTCGGCATAACTAAATACCAAAGATACACTAAGCACTGTTACCTTCCCACCAAAGTGGTCCCTATTTTTCTACTTGCGTTTTTACATGTTTTTGAACTGATAGGTTGGAAGAAGCTGGGACAAGTAATAGGAGCTCACTCCGTTACATGGCATTAGGTATTCGAACTGCCAAACTGCCGACCTTTCTGATCGACAAGCTCAGCATCTTAGCCATTGAACCACCACATCCCTTGCCTGAATTTTTGATAGTTCTGATAGTCATCCATAATTCAGTCATCACCTTTGTTGATCTAAGTGCTCAATGAGCTAATGCTATGATGAGGCCATCATAGACTCTGACCAAAGGAGAATCATGACTGGTTGATCAGGAATTCCACTGCTCATGTTCCCACAAACATCTCTCCTTGTGCTTTGAAGGTACTGATCCCTTCTGATTCTCCTCTGAATCTTTTTGGGGAGCTTCTGTGACTCTTTTGCAACACTAATTACAGTGCTGAGGCTGCTATTTGTGCCAGAGGTGTCAAAGGTGCTGGTTGCAACAAATTCTACATCTGCTGTATGTTTGGAGTGCTGTCAGATTGGACAAACTGCACGCACAGTGCAGCAGATTGCCAGATGCCATGCTGGTGGATTTCGTTGCTCCTTAATAAACATTTTTGGGAAAGGGTTGTTGGAAGAAATGAGGAAAAAGACACTGGAAACATGGAAGTCACTTGGAAAGAAGGTTTATTGATGAACAGGATGGGATCCTGGGCAGAAAAGGGAAGAGATGCTGAGAGTGCCTGGGTTTTATGTCCTGTCTGGGCTTTTGAATTTGAGCGTGTATTCTGATTGGTTGTCAGACTCCCATGGGATCATGCACAGGTAACTTTGTAAGTTGTTTCTCTGAGTCCCACTCTTGGTTGAGCCCTGCTAGGTGATTTAATCTTCCCAGGTGGCATGTGATGAGTTCTATTGCTAGATGGATAGCTTTGTTCAATCTTGGGTGAGGGCATTTGCCTATGAATAGACCCAGCTATCTCTTTTTCTTAAGTGCAGACATATGCTGTGGGCTATTGAGGAGGGTGAGGGCTATTAAGAGTGAGTGGCAATACCGCTATGTTAGTTCCTAATAAATCCTTTGTAGTTTTTGAAGTTTGGCTTGAAGCTCATGATTTAATTAGCACCACTGCTGGAATCCTGACAGTGAGTCAGTTTCATGCCTTAAAAAACATGTTTCTTCATTTGTCATTCAGGGAAATATCATAGTCTGCCTTTTTAATATTTCCTATAATATTTATTTCTTCTAGGTGAGGAGTGGGTGCAAATTTCCTACAGGAGGTTAATGTCAGGCACAGAAAAAACGGGTCCACACATGAAGGTTCGAGTAAACTGATTTCTTGCTTAAAGTCTATGCAGAGGAATACATTCAAAGAATGGTCAGCATATGGTTAGAAAGAGATAAGGGTCAAAGGCATTCAGATGGAGGGGTTGCACTTGTGGCTATGTTATCTCTCTAACCAGATCTCCATTTTCATTATTCTTCCTGGTTCATTACACAAATAAAATCATTCTTTATTATAGTTATTTTGGAAGCATACACTTTGAATAATGATAAGACAGGCACAAGAATGCATTTAATTTCATCTCATTAGTTTTCTGTATTATGATGATCTGATAATCATTTACTAAGACAAGACAAGACAAACAAGAACCCCATTCTATTTTCCATTTGATTGGAATAGAATAGAATTCATTATTGGCCAAATGTGATTGGACACACAAGGAATTTGTCTTGGCGCAAATGCTCTCAATGTACATAAAAGAAAAGATACATTTGTCAAGAGTCAAGAATCATAAGGTGCAACACTTAATAAAAGTCATAGGGTATGATAAGCAATCAAATCATACTAGGAAACAGTCAATATAAACCATAAGGATACAAGCAACAAAGTTACAGTCATACAATCACAAGTGGGAGGGGATGGGTGATAAGGAGTGACGAGAAGATTAACAGTAATAGTAGTGCAGACTTTGTAATAGTTGAACAGTGTTGAGGGAATTATTTGTTTAGCAGAGTGATGGCTTTTGGGAAAAAAACTGATCTTATGTCAAGTTGTTCTGGTGTGCAGTGCTCTATAGTGTCATTTTGACGGTTGGAGCTGAAACAGTTTATATCTGGGATTTGAGGGGGCTGTAAATATTTTCACTGATTTATAAAGAGTTATGATCCAACATGAATTTTAAAAAAACAAGATTAAATGAGATGGGGTTGAATTTATGTCTAAAAATGATATTCAGATTTTCAGCATATTTATGCAGTGATTTATAAATAGAAAGTACAAATATCATCAAAATAGCACATCAAATATTGGACAGGCTTTGAGTCAATACCTGAAAAGTCCTAACAGAACATGATATATCACTTTTCTCTTGGCTGTTGAAAGGGACAAAGGGTTAGAATAAACCAACTTGGAAAACAGTTGAAAATGCAGCACTACTAGCACTACTTTTGGAATGGGCAACTAACCTAACCCTAACCCTAAAATTTCTATAGATATTTCCTACAGACAACAAGCAGTCTTTGTATTCTCTTTTGTCAGCAATTGTTACAAGCAAGCAAGATTGCATGATATACTAACTTCTTTTTATGAGTTGCGCCCTGTGGTTGAGGTCAGGCCGCAAAACAATGATGTAGCACTTTGGCAAAAATATGCATCCCAGTAATGCAGCGCTCTAGGACAAAATGGAAAAGACCTCCACAGCTACCATGGCTTTTCCTTTTGTGCTCAGATAGGCTGGAAAAAAGGAGATCCACACTCTGCAAAAGGCCAACATGCTGAAGGTGATGAACTTCATTAAAGCTGTCAGGTAATTTTTGGGCAAGGAAAGCCACAATAAAGCTGGCGATGGCCAAGATACCCTTATAACCCAAGACACAATAGAAGGAGGAGGCTAACCTTTCATTGCATCGTAAAATCATTTCTTGGAGCTCTGAGTGCATGTCCAATTCAGGAAATGGAGGAAATGTTGACAACCAAAGAATACAAATCCATACTTGGAAGAGAGAGCAGGAAAGGACAATACAAACAGCCAATCTTTTCCCCATCCATTTCCTCATCTGAGATCCTGGTTTAGTGGCCATGAAAGCCACAACCACAGAAATGGCCACTGAGAAAGTGACACCAAACATTGATTGTCGGAGAAGGCACATTACTTTACCAGGCTGGCTGAGAAAGAATAAAGATGAGGAAAACAGAGCAGAAGAGAGATATGCAGGCTGTAAGTGGGGGATTGATTGTTGACTTTGACAATGGGAGTATCCTTGTGCTTAATAAATGTTCCAAGTACCTAAGAGGTCAAGAAAAAGAAACCAAGAGCTGCTGAGGCTAAACCAATTCCTAAGGTTTCTTCAAAGGTTAAAAACACCACAGAATACATCGTTTCTTTCCTTTATTTGGATAATGATCATCTGGACATTTAAAACAGTCATGCATATCTGGGAGGAAAGTGAAGAAATTTGTCATCTAAGCATCTCAATTATTAATTTTATGCACCCTAGTGTTCTATATTAAAGTTTGATTAAGTCTAATGAAAACTGGCAGAATTTCCATCTTACCATTTTCATTTGAAATCTTCCCTTCTGGGTATGGAACATAGTCATAGCAGCAGAACATATTTCCCTCAATCCCTTTCTTCCAGGATCCAGGGAAACAAGGGTCATTACATAGAGAAAGTGGAAGAACCTGATAATAAACATGAAAATGTTTTGAAAAAGAGGATTTTTAAAACAGTTTCTGAATTTTCTCCTTAATGCAATGACATGATTATCGACTTCTAAAATGGATAGGGAATTTAACAAATTCATTAACAAGTTAAAAGATGTAGAAGTTACAATGTTTTACAAAATATCCTGTTTGAAGAGGAGGGTGAATAACAATTGTACATGGTGAGAATCTCATGGAAACATGGCTATTCTTGTGAGTTCAAATGGAAATGCCCATCAAATATGCAACCATAGCCTTCACATTGTAATATCATATTTGTCAATTTGAGGAATTCTTGACCATCACCAACATTTGAAAGAATATGCCATTGTTTATTTTAAAAAAACCAGATATTAGACTTCTAAAGAGAGTGCGTTCAATATAGTGCCATAGTAGATTAAGGCATGGTAGATTCACTAATTTGATACCTGATTAAAAGCTGGATTCCAGACAATCACATCTTCATCAATAAATAATTCCTTCCCTTTTAGAGCCTGTAGATTCATCTCTCCAACTCTAACTCTCTGAAAGGATCTGTTTGGAAAAGTAATCAAGTTGATGAGGTCAAATCCACCTGTTGCTTCCTCTTCCTCATTCAAGAACACTCTCTCCCCAGCTGAATTGTTAAAATAAATGCCTTGAAGTCATGAATGGAGCTACTTGAAAGGGAATAAAATAGAGAGGCAATTAAAAGCAACGTAATAGAGAAGAGGAAATCATATTCAAGTTTCATTCATTCATTTTTTCCATTCCAATAACTATTATTAAGCATGTGTACTTAGAAATCTGATAATCAATATTGCATGATACTTTGGTACATGTCCACACTATATATCTAATTTGATATTAATATAAGGAATGGAAAGAATGACTTGAAGCAGAATTTCCAAATGATTTTGGAATTATGTGACTTCTTCAAATTATGATTTAGATTCACTACTTAAACAACTAATTCCACCTAGATCATATCTAATCTTTCCTCATTGATAGAAAACTATTTGACAGTCTGACTAATGTCCTTTAGCCAAATTCAACATTCCTCCAAAGAGCTAATGCAAGCTAGAGATTATTGTGAACATGTTTCATGTTGCATACTATGGGTGCCACTTACCTCATTCCTCTATAACTCAGAGACAGAAAGTTCAGATTATTGCAAATGAAAAGTTCAGTAGCCACATAGAAAATTCTTGGAGAATTGATTATTTTTGGAGGAAGCAATGAACAGTAATCTAAATTATCATTTTAACTATCTTTTATTATGCAATCTATGATGATATACTAAATAACCTATATTGACATCTAAACCATAATTTATATAATAGGTTCTCAATGATCTGAATAACAACAGAAATTATTTTTTTCTTTATTTATTTTACACAGAACAGTATGTTTAGAGTCAGGTGGAGGCTGGAGGTCTTCTAATCCAACATCCTGCTCAAGAAGGACACCCTATACATGACTGCCCCTCACTTTGTAAAAATATCCAGTGTTGGAGCATCCAAAACTTCTGAAGGCAAGCTGTTCCACAAATTAATTGTTAATTATTCTCACCATCAAGAAAGTCCTCTTTATTTCTAGGTTGCTTTCTCATGCTTGATTCCACATGCAGAAAATATTAAGATATTCCACAATGGTGTCAAAACCTAATTCAACATCAAACTGCTTATTGAAATAAAAGAAGTGTCCAAGGCAAAGGGAATACCTGCCAAGCCTGGACATGTGAAACATCAGGATTTTTAAACATCACAGTTTTTTTTTTTTATTGAAATGTTGTATGTATAGAGCTTGCAAAGTATGAGCCATAGCAAAAACAACATTGTAGATGCTGTAGCTTTGGCCCGTCAACTCCATTTCAAAGGCAGGTCCAGGAAGATCTGCAAGTTTCATCTCGTGCCTGCTACTGATTTCTTGTAATTCTGGATTTGGAAATGAGCAATCAAATAATTGTTCCCAAACATCCTGCAGAAATCCATCTCTGGAGACTGAAAAAGGATTTAGAGTCTGAAGAAATTCCTTGAAATCTGAAACTGCTCTTGTATGAACAGTGAAGGAAATAGCCCCATGAAATAGATGGAGATCCCAACTCATTCCAACCCATACCTTGTATGTATAGAGCTTGCAAAGTATGAGCCACAGCAAAAACAACATTGTAGATGCTGTAGCTTTGGCCCGTCAACTCCATTTCAAAGGCAGGTCCAGGAAGATCTGCAAGTTTCATCTCGTGCCTGCTACTGATTTCTTGTAATTCTGGATTTGGAAATGAGCAATCAAATAATTGTTCCCAAACATCCTGCAGAAATCCATCTCTGGAGACTGAAAAAGAATTTAGAGTCTGAAGAAATTCCTTGAAACCTGAAACTGCTCTTGTATGAACAGTGAAGGAAATAGCCCCATGAAACAGATGGAGATCCCAACTCATTCCAACCCATACCTAGACCCCCTCCAATCAGGTTTCAGGTCCGGGCACAGCACGGAGACGGCGTTGGTCGCATTGGTAGATGATCTCTGGAGGGCCCGGGACAGGGGTTGTTCCTCTGTCTTGGTCCTGTTAGATCTCTCAGTGGCTTTTGATACTGTCGACCACAGTATCTTGTTGCGGCAGTTGGGGGGGTTGGGAGTGGGAGGCACCGTTTTACGGTGGTTCTCCTCCTTCCTCTCTGACCATTCGCAATTTGTGTTGACGGGGGGGCAGAGGTCGATCCCGAGGCCCCTACTGTGTGGGGTGCCTCAGGGGTCGGTGCTCTCATCCCTGCTGTTCAACATTTATGTGAAGCCGCTGGGTGAGATCATCCGTGGCTTTGGGGTAGAGATCCATCAGTACGCTGATGACACTCAGCTGTACATCTCTACCCTGGGCCACCCCAACGAAGCTGTTGAAGTGATGACCCGGTGCCTGGAGGCCGTGTGGAGTTGGATGGGTCTTAACAGGCTTCATCTCAACCCGAGATGTGGTTTCCTGCGCCCAGATACAGCCAGCTTGTTCCTTCGCTGGCCGTGGGGGGAGAAATTCTGACCCCCATGGAAAGGGCTCGCAATCTGGGTGTCCTCCTGGACGTACGGCTGTCTTTAAAAGACCATATCACAGCCGTCGCCAGGGGGGCCTTTTGTCAGATTCGTCTGATTTACCAGTTGCGGCCCTTTCTGGATCTGGACGCACTTCGCACAGTCACCTCCGCCCTCGTCATCTCCCGCTTGGACTATTGCAACGCTCTCTACATGGGCTCCCCTTGAAGAGTGTCCGGAGGCTGCAGTTGGTTCAGAATGCGGCCGCGCAGGTGATTTTGGGAGCCCCTCGGAGCTCCCATGTAACACCACTTCTCCGCAGGCTGCACTGGCTTCCTGGCTTCCTGTGGCCTTCCTGTGGGGCTCCCCTTGAAGAGTGTCCGGAGGCTGCAGTTGGTTCAGAATGCGGCCGCGCAGGTGATTTTGAGAGCTCCCGTGTAACACCACTTCTCCGCAGGCTGCACTGGCTGCACTGGCTTCCTGTGGCCTTCTGGATCCGATTCAAGGTGGTACTGACTGTATTTAAAGCGCTCCATGGCTCGGGGCCTGCGTACTTACGGGACCGCCTGCTGCCATCAACAGCCTCCTGCTGCCCAGTACGCTCTCCTCAGGGTTCCGCCACCTGATCGTTGCCGGCTGGTGATCCCGAGGGTGCGGGCTTTCTCTGTGGGGGGCCCCTCCCTATGGAATGATCTGCCCCCGGAGGTACGGGCCATTACCGACATCCTGACCTTCCGGCGTGCAGTAAAGACCTTGTTTTTCCAACAGGCCGGCCTGGCCCAGTAAACGGTTTATGGGGTTTTAACTTAATTCGGTTTTTAAATTTTTAATTATAATCCTGGAATTTTAAACTTTGGGAATTTTATATCTGAAGGGATTCAGCCGGATCTATTTTATTTAATTTGTTTTTAATTGTATATACTGTCCATTTTTTAGTAGGCTGTACACCGCCCCGAATCCCTTTTTGGGAGAGGGGGCGGTATAGAAATCTAAATAAATAAATAAACAAACAAACTGATTTGGAATCCTGATAATACAAAATCAGTCTATGTAATCATGAACCAAACCCTTCTAAATAATGCAATTTTCTTGCTTTCAGCATCTATAATAAATGTGATAAATCTCAGTCACATAATTGTCACATAATTGTTCATAGACAAGAAATGCATTGGCTCAGCTATTTATCCAATTCATGGACATAATTAAGATTCTTTGAATTACTTCTGGGTAGTTTTCCAAGTGGATTAGTTGTGAAAGCTATTCTATGAAGGACGAGCAAATTCCCTTCTCTGAAAGTAAGGGCTGCATTTTCTGTAAGAAATTTTCTCCTGGTTGAGCCCTCCTCACTGATTGACCGGACACCAAATCGCCCACAGCTTCAGACTGTGCTCTCTCATTTGAGAGCCCCAATTGTTTTGATTAGGGGCTGAAGCTGCCTTGGAGGGGCAATGTAGGAAGGGGAAGCTGCCAGCCAGGTTGAGGGGAGCCTCATCTCCCCCTCTTGGCTTGGCAACATTTCCCCCCAAAGACGACTGTAGCGGTGGTCTAAAATGGCCACCCTGAAGAGGAGGACACAGCTGGACTAAGATTGTGCAGGAGCAAAGAAAGAGGCGGGCAGTAAGAGAACAGGAACAATTGGGCAAACAACTAAATAAAAGGTACCCCAAGGACTAATGTAATAAAAAGTTTTAAGAAAGAAAAGAAAGCGGCAGAAATACAGGAAGGAAAAAAAGGAACAATAATTTTGACAGCAGAGTGGAGCTTCAAACTGTGAAAGGAAGAAGCCGGAACAAGATATTTAATTAAATTGGACTAAGATATTTTGGCACTAAACATGCACAATTAAAGCTGGACTTAAGAGTGCAAAGAAAAAAAAAGAGGGGGGAAATATATTAATTGGAGATTTGATTGTATTGAAAAGCCCTGAATAATAAAACTGGGGAAGAAAGATGAAGATTTTATATAACAGAGATTGCCATCTTGTGGACAAAAATTTAATTTAAAAAAGACCCTGTTTCTCTTTGGACCTGATTTGATACAAGTAAAGGAAATATTGAAACAATAAAACAGGAACCCTGGAAAGTGAAAGTTGAATCTGAATAAATGAAAAAGCAAGAAAAGACTGACATTAGGATTAATTGGTGGCTTTGGTATAGACCCAGTGCTGGAATAATTGTGAATCTAGAAAGCTTGAAGAAAAAAGAAAAAAATTAGAAGTTGATTCTTGGACCTTATTAAGTATAAGATATAAAAGTGTGCAATGATGATATCTCTTCTGGAATTAAAAATGGAACTTAAAAATATGAAAGAATTATTACAGGAAAGAGGTGAATCATTGGGCTTTGTTTTAAAATCTTTGGAAATGGCAACTGAAGAACATGAAGAAAGAATTGCAGAGAAGAAGGATTTGATTCAAGGAGAAGCCATCTTTAATAAACACTTAATGCAAAGAACATTACAAAGAAGAGGGAAAAGAAGGGGCGTTAAAAACTCGAGATTCAAAAAGGTAATTAAAAATGGGAATACCTGTGAAGCTGGGAAAGGCAAAAAGAAACAAAAAGACTTTAAAATATTGTAAAGAAGGTTATTTCTTCTTTCAGAGTAATTACTTTGTGTACCAAAAGCATCACAAGAAACATCTTCATGATTTTGTTATTGTGAAAATGGTTTCCCTTCCATTCTACCGACCAGAAAGTAAATATAATCCAATACTTCAACTAAAGATTGATCCAAGGTTTATATCTGAGAATGCATCTAATGAGAAAATCTATTCTTTTCTATTTGAAGTTCGATGTGAGTGCAAATTTATATCTTGAATGCCACCGGGATTTGGGTAGATACTCTGGCAGAAAAGAGAGGATAGAAACTTAAAGCAACAAATCTGACAGAGCTCTTATTATCCCTTGTACCAAACTCCCTCTGGGTGGTTGTTGAATTTAAATAGCCTTCTGTGCAGCCTGCAGTGTTTTGGCCTATAGTAATTCCTGGGAACACGATATAATCATTTTGTTTTGATAAGATAATAAATAGGTGATAATTCAATTATTTTTTTTAATATGAACAATGCCAATGAAAGTAGTATAAGGGAGATTTGCAAGAGAAAATATATTTAATTGTTAAAAATAATGCACACTTATTTTCTACCAATTTTTCACAAAGTAAAAAACAAACAGATCCAGTAGGTTTCAGTCATTTATTGTGTGTGTGTGTGTGTGTGTGTGTATATATATATTCACAGAGTAACAATGCAGAACGTTTTTTTTTTTAGGTTACCTTAAGCTCGCTAAAAATCTTTAAAAGATTCCTGGTACTGAACTTTCATACATTCTATTTAACACTTTAACATAACTAAAGCAGGGACCCTCAATCTCTGGCATGCCAGAAACAAAGAAAATCCAGAAATATTTCACAAGAAGAGTTTTCCACTCCTCTACTCGTTGTAGAATACCTTATGTCACTAGACTTGAAATTCTAGACCTAGAAAACCTTGAATTATGCCGTCTTCAGTCTGATCTAAGTATGGCATATAAAATCATACATTTCAATGACTTACTTGTCAATGAATACTTCACCTTCAACTATAACAACACAAGAGCGCACAATAGATATAAACTCAAGGTTAACCGCACCAAACTTAATTGCAGGAAATACAACTTCAGCCACAGAGTGGTCAACATCTGGAATACTCTACCTGACTCTGTGGTTTCCCAAATCCCAAAAACTTTAATTTTAGATTGTCTATTATTGACCTCACCCCTTTCCTAAGAGGTTTGTAGGGGGTGTGCATAAGCATACCAACATGCCTACCGTCCCTGTCCTATTGTTTCTTTTATTTTTCTTATATGTAGCCATTTCATGTATTCATAACTATGTATATACTTATACCTATTATCTTATAAGCAATTGACAAATCAAATAAATTCTAATAAATTCTAAAAGCCCATGCAAACAAGAGATACCTATCAGCGGGATGCAGGCAGCGTGTGAAACCTAATTCTTCTAGTTTGTGGAAAAACCTCCCCCCCCCCTTCCAGGTAGTTTCATGTTTGTGATATCTCCTTCTATCAGAATGGGATGCACATTTGTTCTATGATTTGGACTGAATGTCACATTTGATTTCCTTGAAAAATGCCAGACTTCGAATTGCAAGCCAAATCAAGTCATTCTTTATTATGGTCATTAGTATACATTTTGAATAAAGGATGAGACAGAAGGAAAAATACAAAGAACAAAAAATAATAGAGTTGGAAAGGAACTTGGAAGTCTTCTAGTCCAACCCCTACTCCATCAGGATATCCTATACCATTTCAAATAAATGTTTGTCCAGTCTCTGTCAAGCCTCCAAGTATTAAAGTCCAAGGCATCCTCCTTCTTTTTCAAATCCATTTATTAGGAACATATTAAATTGGCAAGGACGGTGTAATTCCGACTCTGACCCAGATCTGGAATTACATCCAATAAAAGCAAAAGTTTTAAACTTCCACCCTGAGTCACAATCTCCAATCAATTCTAAGTCCAACAGTCCGGCAACTCCATATTCCACCTTCAGCCAGCTGCTGAACTGAACTGAACAGCTGATCTGTTCCCAAGGGAAAAGAATGCTACCTACACATAAAATTCCCCCTTTATCTTTACAACCCCGTTTCAATAGTTAGAAAGTGACAAACCTGAAATATTATTAAATCCAGTTACTATAAACTTACAAGTTAATACAAAACAAAAATACAAAGGCTAATATAAAATATGGCTAAACTTAATGTCATCTTCAAAGTCACCAGTCTCTTTTTCAAAGTTTCCAGTGATGAAGCACCACAAACTTCTAGAGGCAAGCTATTCCATTAGTTGACTGCTCTTACCATAAGGAAATTTATCTTTAGTTCTAAGCTTCTTCCCTCCTTGCTTAATTTCCATTCATTGTTTCTTGTCTTGCATTTTGGTGTTTTTAAAAATAGTTTACTCCTTTACCTTTGTAGGAGTCCTCAAATATTGGAACATGAATGAATGAATGAATGAATGAATGAATGAATGAATGAATGAATGAATGAATTCTTTATTGGCCAAGTGTGATTAGACATACAAGGAATTTGTCTTGGTGCATATGCTGTCAATATACATAAAAGAAAAAGATACATCTGTCAAGAATCATAAGATACAACACTTAATGATAGCCATAAACAATCAAATCATATTAGGAAACAGTCAATATAAATTGTAAGGATACAAGCAACAAAGTTACAGTCATGCAGTCACAAATGGGAGGGGATGGGTGATAAGGAGTGATGAGAGGATTAATAGTAATAGTAATGCAGACTTTTTAAATAGTTGGGCAGTGTTTAGAGATTTGTTTATTTAGCAGGATGATGACATTTGGGAAAAATCTGTCTTTGTGTCTAGTTGTTCTGGTGTGCAGAGCTCTATAGTGTAATTTTGAGGGTAGGAGTTAAAACAGTTTATGTCCAGGCTATGAGGGGTCTGTAAATATATTCATAGTCTTTAATGGAAGGCAGGTTGATAATAATTGTTTTTTCTGCAGTCCTAATTATCCTCTGAAGTCTGTCTTGTTGGATTGCAGAAAGAAATGAAACAATTATAGAGATGCAGATGACAGACTCAATAATTCCTCTGTAGAACTGAATCAGCAGCTCCTTGGGCAGTTTGAGCTTTCTGAGTTGGCACAGAAAGAACATTCTTTGTTGTTCTTTATTGATATTGTTTTTGATATTAGGTGTCCATTTTAGGTCTTGAGATAACATTGTTATCATGTCACTCTACTTCTTTTCTCTAGACTAGTCATACCTAGTCCCTCTAACTGTTGTTCATATGTTTTAGCTTCCAGCCTCTAATCATTCTTGTAACTCCTCACTGCAGTCCTTTCAGAGTCTCAACATTTTTCTACTGTGGTGATCAGAACTGGATGCAGTTTTCTGAGTGTGGTTTTACTAAGGCTTTGTAAAGTGAACTTCATGTGATCTTGATTCTATCCCTCTGTTAAAGCAGCCTATGATTAAAAAGGAGAATGGATTAGGTTAAAAATATTGGAAAATGATGGAAATTCAGCAACATGAGCATTTACTGTGGAATCAGCTTAAATATAAATAAATACCCTACACAAATCCTTCCTTGACAGAAAAACAAAAATAAAATGATGTTCCTATAAGTTTTAAACATATTTCCTTTAGACACTAAATAGTTTTTCTATTATTTTCTTCAGCAGTTTCACCTAGAAAGATCATAAGATGTACTATTTTCTCTTTGTGAGTTGCTCTCTATGGTTGATGTCAGGCCGCAAAACAATGATGTAGCACTTTGGCAGAAATATGTATCCCAGTAATGCAGCGCTGGAGGACAAGATGGAGAAGACCTTCACAGCTACCATGGCTTTGCCTTTCGTGCTCAGATAGGCTGGAAAGAAGGAGATCCAAACACTGCAAAAAGCCAACATGCTGAAGGTGATGAACTTGGCTTCATTAAAGCTGTCAGGTAATTTACGGGCAAGGAAAGCCACAATAAAGCTAGCAATGGCCAAGATACCCATGTAGCCCAAGACACAGTAGAAGAAGAAAGATGAACCTTCATTGCATTTTTAAATAATTTTTTGGGACTCTGAGTGCATGTCCAACTCAGGGAACGGAGGAAATATCGATAACTAAAGAATACAAATACATACTTGGAAGAGAGAGCAAGAAAGGACAACACAAAAAGCCAGTTTTTTCCCCACCCACTTCCTCATCTGAGATCCTGGTTTAGTGGCCATGAAAGCCACAACCACAGTGATGGTTTTGGCCAATACACTAGTAATGGCCACTGAAAAAGTGATGACAAAAGTTAGTTGTCGGAAAAGGCAGGTCACTTTGCCAGGTTGGCTGAAGAACAACAAAGTGGAGAGAAAATAGAGCAGAAGAGAGACAAGGAGGGTGTAGGTTAGGGACTGGTTGTTGACTTTGACAACAGGAGTATTCCTCTGCTTAATAACAGTTCTGAGTACCCAAGATGTCAGGAAGAATAATCCAAGAGCTGCTGTAGCTAAACCAATTCCTAATGGTTCTTCAAATGTTAGAAACACCACCAACTTCAGCATACATCCATTCTTTTCTTTATTTGGATAATGATCTACTGGACATTGAAAACAGTCATCCATATCTGGAAGGAAAATCAAGGAATTTGTCATATAGGCTTTCCAAATTATTGAAAAACACATTGTTTTTATGCAACCATGTAGTTTATTTGGTTTGTTTAAATCTAATGAAATGTAGTAGAATTTCTACCCTACCATTTTGATTTGAAATCTTCCCTTCAGGGCATGGAACACAATCATAGCAGCAGAACTGATCCCCCTCAATCCCTTTCTTCCAGGATCCAGGGAAACATGGGTCATTACATTGAGAAAATGGAAGAACCTGATGATAAACATGAAAATGCTTTGAAAAGGAAAGTTTTTAAGACAATTTCTGAATTTTCGCCTTAATAAAGTAACATGATTATTGACTTCCAGAAAGGATAAAGAATGTAACAACTTTATCAACAACTTAAAATAATGTAGAAATAATAATAAGGTACAAATCTCCTGTCTGAAGAGCAGGGTAAATAAATAAGTACACATGATGACAATCTTATGGAAACATGGCCATTCTTGTGATTTCAAATGGAAATGTCCACCAAATACGCAATGCTGACTTTTACATTGTAATATCATGTCAATCTGAGGAATGTCAGATCATCAACAACATTTGAAAGAATATGTCATTGTTTATTTTAAAAAAATGGAAATTAGATTTCTAAAGAGACTATGTTCAATATGGGGTCATAATGGATAAAGGCATGGATCATAATGAGATATGATCCATAATTAAGATATAATCACTAATTCGATACTTGGTTAAAGGCTGGGTTCCAGACAATTAGATCTTCATTAATGAATAATTCCTTTCCTTTTGGAGCCTGTAGATCCATCTCTCCAACTCTAACTCTCTGAAAGGATTTGTTTGGAAAAGTGATCAAGTTGGTGATATCAAATCCACCTTTTGCTTCTCCTTTCTCATTCAGGAACACTTTTTCCGCAGCTGATTTGTTGAAAGAAATGCCTTGAAGAAATGAATGGAGCTATTTGAAAGGGAATAAAAGAGGGAGAGAATTGAAAGCAATGTAATAGAGAAGAGAAAATCATGTCCAAGTTTCTCTCATTGTTCCCATTCCTATAATATTAGAAATTTGTTATCCAATATTGTATGATAATGTATATGTCTACATGATATATTTAATCTGATATCAATATAAGGAAAAGTAGCAAATAACTGAAGCAGAAAGAAAAGAAGATTTTGGAATTTTGTAATTCTTGAAATTATGCTTTAGATTAACTACTTAAACAACTAATTCTACCTAGATCATAACTAATCTTTCCTCACTGATAGAAAGCTCTTTGACAGTTTGTGATCTGATTTTTTTTAATTTACATTTATATGCCGCCCTTCTCCAGAGACTCAGGACGGCTTACAGTCTATGGAGCACCATGCTAAGTGCTCGGCAATAGCCTTCATTCCATTGTATATGCCTGCTTATTACTAGGGCTTTTGGCCCCCCCAAGCAGCATTTTTACAAAGTCAGCTTATTGCCCCCAACAATCTTGGGTCCTCAATTTACCTCCCCCGAGAGGATGGAAGGCTGAGTCAACCTTGAGCCTGGTGGGATTCGAGCCTGCACTAATTGCACGCAGTTTGCACTAAGTGCTAGATGATTAACAGCCTGCACCATGAAGGCTCATCTGATTGTCCTTTCACCAAATTTTAGAATCTGAGACTCAAGCATTCCTCCATAGAGAGATCCAAGATAGAGATTATTGCAAACATGTTTCATGTTTCATACTATGGAAGCCACATCTAAGCAGGGCAACTTTTATTTCATTCTTCTAAAACTCTGATAGAGACAGAAGAGACAAAATTCAACTGGTTTCCCATGAATGATGCAGAAGCCATGTAGAAAATTCTTGGAGAATTGATTATTTTTGGAGGAGGCAATCAAGAGTAATCTGAATTATAATTTCAATTATATCTTATTGTACAATGTTTGGTGATTTATTAAATAACTTCAGGTGAGATGTAAACTATAATTAATACAGTAGTTTTCTTATTATTAGAATAACAACAGAAACCATTTTTTCTGTATCTATTTAAGACAGTACACTATTTTGGGGTAAGAAGACTTGGAGGTCTTCTAATACAACTCCTTGCTCAAGGAGAAGATCTTAGGCTTTTTCGGATAAGTGGTTGTCCTTCTCTTCATAAAAATCTCCAGGTTGTAGTATTCAAAGCTTCTGAAAGCAAGCTGTTCCAGTCACTGTCACAAAATTCCTCCTTATTTCGAGGTTGTTTTCTCATGCTTGATTCCACATGCAGGAAATATTAAGACTTTTCACCATGGGATCAAAACATAATTATATATCAAACTACTTATATTGAATTAAAGAAGTGTCCAAGGAAAAGGGAATACCTGCTGAGTCTGGAGATGTGGAAGGTCAGGATTTTTACACATTATAGTTTTTTTTCTATTGTTCCATAAAGTGTACAGAGCTTGCAAAGCATGAGCCACAGCATACACAGCATTGTAGATGCTGTAGCTTTGTCCAGTCATCTTCATCTCAAAGGCAGGTCCAGGAAGATCCTCAAGCTTCATCTCCCAGTGCACTTCCTACTACTGATTTCTTGTAATTCTGGTTTTGGAAATGAACAATCAAATGATTGTTCCCAAAAATCCTGCAGAAACCCATCTCTGGAGACTGAAAGAGGATTTACAGTCTGTAGAAATTCCTTGAAATCTACAACTGTTCTTGAATGCACAGTGAAGGAAATAGCCCCATGGAACATCTGGAGACCCCAAGTGATTTGCAATCCTGATAACACAAAATCAATCTGTGTAGTCCACACCCTTCTAAATAATACAATTTTCTTGCTTTCAGGATCTACCACAAATGTGACAAACCTTAGCCACATAATTGTCACTGATTCTCCATACACAAGAAATGCATTGGCTCGGCTATTTATCCAGTTCAGGAAAATAATTGAGATTCTTTGTATTACTTCTGGGAAGTCTTCCAAGTGGATTAGTTGTGAAAACCTTTCTATGAATGATGAGCAGATTCCATTCTCTGAAAGTAAGGGCTGTATTTTCTGTAAGAAATTTTCTCCATCATTGTTATGAACAGCAAATATCCCAATCCATGTCCACTTGAAATGATGAAACAGTTGGATAATTCCAATGTACTGATGGTCTTCTTTGGGCACCATGAAATAAAGTGATGAGAGTTTACTGGTCCCAAATTCCTCTTGGGGTAGTGAGCCGTATGTCACCTGCAAGAAAGTGTTCTGTTGAGTTGTAAGATCAAATGCAATTATCTTTATTTAGTTTTCATATTCAAGAGAGGAATTGTTTTCCTAAAATTCTTCTAGGTATTAATATGGAAATGAATTTATTGGAATTATTTCAAACACATATGATTGATCATTTTTTTTGATAGAATACTGTTCCATCAGGGACAACCCTGTTCCATCAGGGATGGAGTGAATGTGGATACTCACTTGTTGTATTTGGCATTGTAATTTCCAAATTATGCTAACTAATAGACCTTAAGTCAGGGAGAACATCTTAATACAAACCTTAATCTTTAATGATCCTTAATTAATACAAAAAAACAACAAAAACAGAATATTTTCTTTTCCTTTTAGAACTTTCACACCTTACTTGTGGAATTTTGAAGAATCCTATAATTTCAGCAATATGAGATGATGTGACCAAATCCAGTCCCCCAATGATGGCCATGAGATTCTTCTGGCTATCACATTTGTAGTTAGGGACAAATTCCTGAGATTTGAAAAGCAGGTCCAGAGTGGTGTGATAGGTCATCCTTTAATTGTAGTAACTGTCACAGATGTGGAACCCAAGAGTGACATTAGGTAAGATCTGGGAGTCCTCATTGATCTCCTTCACAGCAAAGGCCAAGGCAAGGACATGCTGATAGAATTTGGCTATTACACTGCAAATAATTTAAATTATCCAGTTCAGAAAGGAAGTTGACAGTTTGTATAAGGTGGCATCATTTCTATGTGAATAACAAGCATTTCTTTAAGTGATAGTTTTAAAAGATAATCACTTTTTCTAAAATTCTTAATAATTTGTACAGAGGGGGCATTGGTGCACTCTGAGCTTGGTGGTTTTCTTGAAGACTTTTCATTATCCAAAATAGGTAACATCGTCACTGTCTAGTACTGAGAATTTTATCTCATTTGAATAAAAACAGCAAATTTCAGAGGGCATCAAGCACCCCTCATTTCAATCCTGAATTAAAATATTCTCCTTTATTGGTAATTTTTAAAGAATTCAAATTCATTTTACACAGCATTTCCATGACCTCCAAAATATTTACTGCAACAAATACAAGTAGTGAGTTTTTTTCAAAATTCTATATTTATTTTCTATGATGTTTTCAGAAAATGGTATGCGAAGAGACTCTGAGGGAATCACTTATTTCCAATAATTTTTGTTAACTTAGAATAACTTTATTGTCACTTTGAATGTACACTAATTTTAAAATGAAATTTTGTTACATACAGTTCTCAAAGGGTCACCACCTCCAAAATTATGTATGTACCCATGTACTATATGACACAGATAAACAACAGTCTAGTTTGAATGTATACATGTACATGGTGAGAAAAAGGGTTGAGCACTTAGCACAAAGTGTATATAAACAGTGTCCTGAATAACAAGAAGTGAGCTTGGTGTACACTTCTCAGCTGTCCATACCACTCTCTATGGACTTTCTATCTGATGCACTGCTGCCACCAAACCAAACAGAGATACAGTTAGTTAATATGCCCCCAATTGTGCCTCTTTAAAATCATGCCTCTCATGTATGTATTGTGAGGAGATGCCAAATCTTTCTAAAAAAGTATCTTTACCTCAGTAAATGTTCAAATAGAGACTTTTGATTTGAAATTTTGTACATTTCATGTGAAAGACTCTAAAATAATGTAAAGATGTTTACTTCTTATTTCATAACATGACACATAGATTATGCTAAAAACCCTATATTTGTGCACAAAGAACCTTTTAGTCATATATAGTATTTTTTAAAATCTAGGTTACATTAGATAAAAAAAAATTCTTACATTGGAATGTCAAAAAGTTTTACGGAAGGATTTTTACTAAATTTAATTTCATAAAAGTGGAAACCCATGTGAGATGTCATGCCACCAATGATGAAGTCACTAGGCTGTTATCACTCATGTGGAACCAGGAAAGTATCACTTGCAGGGCAGCTCAGAGCAGCTACTTTATGTACCAAAAAGATCACAAGAAACATCTACGTGCTTTTGTTATTGTGAAAATAGTTTCCCTTCCATCCTACTGATCAGGAAATACACATAATTCAATAGATCATCTAAACATTGATCCAAGGTTTAGACCTGAGAATACACTTAATGATAAAATCTATTGTTTTCTGTTTGAAGATCCATATGAGTGCAAATTTGTACATTGAATAGCATTAGTGTTTGCACTGATACTCTGGCAGAAGAGAACAGAAGGTAGAAATCTGAAGCAATGAGTCTGACAGAGCCATTATTTCACTTGTGCCAAACTTCCTGTGGTTCAAGTGTTTCTTTATATCCAAGTTAATACCTTGACTGAATATCATTCCCTTCTGTGCAGCCTTTCATGTTTTTGGCCTAGGTAAGAAAACATGGTGATTCCTCTAGGAGATAATTATTTTGTTTTGATGATATAATAATTTGCTAAAGGTTCAATAATTTTTTTTTCAATAAGCCAATGTTAATTGAAGTGATATAAGGGTGATTTACAATAAAATATGCTTGGTTTTGAAATTATTGAAGATGTTCTTTGAAGCTACTACATTTCTTTTCTACCAATTCTTCACAAAATAGAATATGAGCATATCCAGCTGGTATCAGTCATTAAATATGTATATATTTTGTGTGGAGTTACAATGCACAATTTTTAAATATATAAAATATATATAAAAAATTTCGTATACGAAATCCCTTGCACCTCCTGCCCCACCACATACATCGGACAAACTAACAGAAGAATAAGTGCATGCACTGAAGAATACAACAACTCAATCAAAAAAGAAGAATCGGCTTCTTTCCTGGTCCAACATCTCAAAGCCGCAGGACATGAGATTGACTTTAAAAATACCAGAACTATCGCCAAAACCGAACACTTCAACAACAGAATAATCAGAGAAGCCATAGAGATAGAAAAACGCCCACACAGCATGAATAAATGAGATGACACCTCCCGCCTACCAGCCATTTGGAAACCCACCCTCATTAACAAACGAGTACCTAACATGAAGAATGACACCAGACCCACACCACCAGGTACAGACAAGAAGCTACCACCACATTTTCACATAGAAAGCAGACTCACACTCACACAGAAGATGAGACACGACCACAGACCAGAAGCTACACCGCAGCTGCATCACTACCTGCTAAAACCCCCACCAACCCATACATGAAGTGAACTGACGCTCACCATGAAGATGTGGCACGACCACGAATGCGAAGCCAAACAACAAAATCACAGCTCACCACCTCAAATCCCCAAGCAACTAAGACTAACCTGAGTACAACCAAGCCCCCACTGGAACAGAACACACCCCCAGCCAATCAGAACACAGCCAACCCCCCAACCAATCAGAACACAGCCAAACCCCCAACCAATGAGAACCAATGAAAACACAACCCCAGCCAATCAGAACACAGCCAAGCCCCCACCCAATCAAGTCACACCCCCACTAGCAGTTAAAAGGAAGAAGCAGCTGCAAGCTCACATTACTCCGAGAAGCACAAAGCTGAAGACACAAGCCTGAAGAATGAGACTTCATCGAAACATCGCCTAGATACTTCCAATCCTATGCGGGAGAAAACCCGAATAACCAAAGAAGATCAATATATATATTTTTAAAAATATATTATTATATTTTGGCCATTGAAAAAACCAAGCCCATGCAAAAAAGAGATGCCTTATCAGTGGGATGCAGGCACATTTCTCTAGTTTGCATAAAAACCTTTTACCCCCAGGTAGTTTCATGGTTTTGATATCTCTTTCTTTCAGAGAGGGATGCACATTTGTTTTAGGATTTGGGATAAATTTCACATTTGTTTTCCTTGAAAAACATGAGACTTTGAATTGCAAGCCAAATCAAATCACTCTTTATTATGGTCATTAGTCAGTATACATTTTGAATAAAGGATGAGGCAGAAGGGAGAATACAAAGAACATAAAATAATAGAGTTGGAAAGGAACTTGGAGGTCTTCTAGTCCAACTTCTCCCATTCGAGCAGGAGATCCTACACCATTTCAAACAAATGGTAGTCCAGTCTCTTTCTCAAAGCTTCCAGTGATGAAGTATCCCCAACTTCTGGACGCAAGCTATTCCATTAGTTGATTGCTCTCACCGTTAGGAAATTTCTTCTTAGAACTAAGTTGCTTCCCACCTTGCTTGGATTCAATTCATTGTTTCTTGTCTTGCCTTTTGGTGCTTTTTAAAAATAGTTTGACCCCCTTGTTTTTGTAGGAGTCCCTCAAATATTGGAACATTGTAATCATGGCACCCCAAATCTTCTTTTCTCTAGACCAGTCATACCTAGTTCCTCTAACTGTTATTTATATGTTTTAGCCTCCAGTACCTAATCATTCTTGTTGTATCTCTCCACACTCCTTTCAGAGTCTCAACATATTTTTTATACTGTGATAATTGGAACTGGATGCAGTTTTCTGAGCATGGTTTACTAAGTTTTTGTAAAGTGATACTAGAATGTCATGTGATCCTGATTCTATCCCTCTATTAATGCAGCCTAGGATTGTATTTTGAGATTTTTTGCCTGGGAAAATTTCATTTTATTTCAATAAATTTCCAATATTATTAATATAACAGTTTATAGTGGAAATAGAATATTGGGTAGAGAGTGAATGGTTATGACCCAGTATGAAAGCTTTTTTTTTTTAAAGAAATACAGTTAAATATACAGGATTCACAAACTCAACATATTTTGCATTTCGAAGAACCCTAATAAATCCAAACTAATATTAGATAATACTGTGTTAAATAGGTATTTATTTGATGGTAATTAGCTTTTTACTATATTTGTATAGTAGTTTAAGAATTGAAAGTATACAAACCATGAAAACGTCTCTGCAAACATTGAACATCATTTGAGTCAATATCTGAAATATCCTAATAGGAACTAAGAAAACTAGATCAAAGTCAAATTCAACAAGAGTGTTGAAAAGGAATGAATAAGAATCTTGGATTAAAGAATCATGGACAATGATGGAAATGCAACAACATGAGTACTTACTGTGGAATGGGCTTAAATATTAATAAATCTTAAATACCCTACATGTAATCTGCAACTCTTACATTGCAAAAACATATGGACTACACAACTCGATCAGGGCAAAGCAATAGATGCAATTTACATAGACTTCTGTAAAGCCTTTGATTCAGTGCTACATGACAAACTACTCCTAAAACTGAAATCTTACGGTATCTCTGGATACCTGCATAACTGGATAGAAGCATTCTTGACAAACAGACAACAAATAGTCAAAATTGGGAGTGTCCTATCAAATTCTGTACCTGTCAACAGTGGTGTCCCCCAAGCCAGTGTTCTAGGACCAAATCTCTTCATATTCTACATAAATGACCTCTGTGATCTTATGAAGAGCAACTGGGTTCTCTTCGCTGATGATGTAAAGCTATTCAACACCACAGACTAAACTGCTACACTTCAAAAAGACCTCAACTATGTATCAGAATGGTCAAACAAATGAAAACTTCAAATCTCAACAAATAAATGCTCTGTCCTACATATTGGCAAAAAAAATCAGAAAATAAAATACAGGCTGAATAGTCAAGACTTTGTTGATGATCCAAACTCTGTCAAGGATCTTGGAATACTCATCTCAAATGACCTAAGTGCTAGAGCCCACTGTAACTACATAGCCAAAAAGGTGTTAAGAGTTGTTAACCTAATCTTATGTAGCTTTTTCTCTGGTAATATTACACTAATAACTAGAGCATACAAAACATTTGCTAGACCAATACTAAAATACAGCTCATCAGTCTGGAACCCACATTACATATCTGATATTAACACAGTTGAGAAAGTCCAGAAATATTTTACAAGAAGAGTTCTTCACTCCTCTACTCATTGCAGAATACCTTATGCCACCAGACTTGAAATTCTACACCTAGAAAACCTAGAACTATGCCGCCTTCAGTGATCTAAGTATAGTATATAAAATCATACATTGCAATGTCCTACCTGTCAATGAATACTTCAGCTTCAACCATAACAACACAAGACCAAACAATAGATACAAACTCAAGATTAATCACAACAAACCTGATTGAAGGAAATATGACTTTAGCAACAGAATGGTCAATGTCTGGAATACTCTACCTGACTCTGTGGTTTCTTCCCCAAACCCCAAAAACTTTAACAGACTGTCTACTATTCACCTCACCTTTCCTAAGAGGTCTGTAGGGGGCCAACGTGCCTACCATCCCTGTCCTATTGTTTCTTTTATATTTTATTTTTCTTATATGAATCCATGTATTCATAACTATGTTTTACTTATACCTATTACCTTGTAAGCAATTGACAAATAAATAAATAAATAAATAAATAAATCCTTCCTTGATATAAAAACAGAATAAAACTATGTTCCCATAGGTTTTATACATACTACCTGTAGAGAATAAGTTATTTTATTCTTCTTTCAGCAATTTTCCCTAGAAAGAAAGATCACATGATGTACTATTTTCTCTTCATGAGTTGCTCTCTTTGGTTGAGGTCCGGCCGCAAAACAATGATGTAGCACTTTGGCAGAAATATGCATCCCAGTAATGCAGTGCTGGAGGATAAGATGGAGAAGATCTCCACAGCTACCATGGCTTTGCCTTTAGTGCTCAGATAGGCTGGAAAGAAGGAGATCCACACACTGCAAAAGGCCAACATGCTAAAAGTGATGAACTTGGCTTCATTAAAGCTGTCAGGTAATTTACGGGCAAGGAAAGCCACAATAAA
Source organism: Bungarus multicinctus (assembly GCA_023653725.1). NCBI lineage: Eukaryota > Metazoa > Chordata > Lepidosauria > Squamata > Elapidae > Bungarus > Bungarus multicinctus. Next base: position 140,454,046 of record CM042840.1, on the reverse strand, counting down.
GCTAGCAATGGCCAAGATACCCATGTAGCCCAAGACACAGTAGAAGAAGAAAGATGAACCTTCATTGCATTTTAAAATGATTTTTTGGGACTCTGAGTGCATGTCCAACTCAGGGAACGGAGGAAATGTCAACAACCAAAGAATACAAATACATACTTGGAAGAGAGAGCAAGAAAGGACAATACAAAAAGCCAGTCTTTTCCCCACCCACTTCCTCATCTGAGATCCTGGTTTAGTGGCTATGAAGGCCACAACCACAGTGATAGTTTTAGCCAATACACTAGAAATAGCCACCGAGAAAGTGATGCCAAACATTGATTGTCGGAGAAGGCAGGTTACTTTGCCAGGTTGGCTGAGGAACAACAAAGTAGAGAGAAAACAGAGCAGAAGAGAGACAAGGAGGGTGTAGGTTAAGGACTGGTTGTTGGCTTTGACAACAGGAGTATCCCTGTGCTTAATAAATGTTCTGAGTACCCAAGATGTCAAGAAAAATAAACCAAAAGCTGATGAGGCTAAACCAATTCCTAATGGTTCTTCAAATGTTAGAAACACCACCAATTTCAGGATACAGCCTTTCTTTTCTTTATTTGGATAATGATCTACTGGACATTGAAAGCAGTCATCCATATCTGGAAGGAAAATCAAGGAATTTGTCATATAGGCCTTCCAAATTATTGAAAAACACATTATTTTTAATGCATACATGTAATTAATTAAAGTTTGTTTAAATCAAATTAAATGTGATAGAATTTCTACCCTACCATTTTGATTTGAAATCTTCCCTTCAGGGCATGGGATACAGTCATAGCAGCAGAATTGGTCAATTCCCTCAATCCCTTTCTTCCAAGATCCAGGAAAACAAGGGTCATTACATTGAGAAAATGGAGGAACCTGATGATAAACATGAAAATGTTTTGAAAAGGAGAGTTTTTAAAACAGTTTCTATTTTTTTTCCTTAATAAAGTAACATGATTATTAAGTTCCCAAAAAGATACAGTATATAACAACTTCATCAATAATTTAAAATAATGTAGAAAGTATAATGATGTACAAACCCTCCTGTCTGAAGAGCAGGGTAGATAAATAAGTTCACATGGTGACAATATCATAGAAATATGGCCACTTTTGTTATTTTGAGTGGAAATGCCTACCAAATATGCAATGCTGGCTTTTTCATTGTAATATCATGTTTGACAATTTGAGGAATGCTTGATCATCAGCAACATTTGAAAGAATATGCTATTTTTATTTTAAAAAACCAGAAATTAGATTTATAAAGAAATTATGTTCAGTATGTGATCATAATGGACAAGTCATGGAATCATAATGGATTAAGGTGAAATCACTAATTTGATACCTGGTTAAAAGCTGGATGCCAGAGAATTAGATCTCCATCAATGAACAATTCCTTTCCTTTGGGAGCCTGTAGATCTATCTCTCCAACTCTAACTCTCTGAAAGGATTTGTTTGGAAAAATGATCAAGTTGGTGATGTCGAATCCATCTGTTGCTTCTCCTTTTTCATTCAGGAACACTCTCTCCCCAGCTGAATTATTAAAAGATATGCCTTGAAGAAATGAATGGAGCTACTTGAAAGGGAATAAAAAAGAGGGAATTAAAAACAATGTAATAGAGAAGAGAAAATCATGTCCAAGTTTCTTTCTCTCATTCTTCCCATTCCTATAAGATTAGAAATTTGATAACCAATATTGTATGATAATGTTCATGCCTACAAAGTATTAATTTGATATCTATATAAGGAAAAGTAGCAAATAACTGAAGCAGAAAGAAAAAAAGACTTTGGAATTTTGTAACTCTTTAAATTATTATTTAGATTCACTACTTAAACAACTAGATCATAACTAATCTTTCCTCATTAATAGAAAGCTCTTTCACAGTTTGTGTTCTGACTAATGTCCTTTCACCAAATTTTAGAATCTGAGTCTCAAGCATTCCTCCATAGAGAGATCCAAGATGGAGAGTATTGCAAACATGTTTCATGTTTCATACATTGGATGCCACATCTAAGAAGGACCATTTAATTTCATTCTTCTAAAACTCCGATAGAGACAGAAAATTCAGATTGTTACCCATGAATAGTTCAGAAGCCATGTAGAAAGTTTTTGAAGAATTGATTATTTTTGGAGGAGGCAATCAAGGGTAATCTGAATTATAATTTCAATTATATCTTATTGTACAATGTCTGGTGATTTACTAAACAACTTCCAATGAGATATAAACCATAATTAATACAGTACCTTTTTGATTATTAGAATAACGACAGAGACCATTTTCTGTATCTATCATTAACGAATTAGATGAAGGAATAGAAGGGGAATTTACCAAATTTGCAGATGATACTAAGCTGGCAGGAATAGCTAAAACCCAAGAAGATAGGCTCAAGATCCAGATGGATCTTGACAGACTAGAACACTGGGACGTATCTAACAAAATGAAATTCAATGTACAGAAAAGTAAAGTCCTACACTTAGGTAAGAAAAATCAAAAGTACACATGTAGACTGGGTGAAACCAGGCTCAATAGAAGTAACTGTGAGAGGGATCTTGGAGTCTTAGTGGACAACCAGCTAAATATGAGCCAGCAGTGTGCAGCAGCAGCCAAAAAAGCTAATGTAATCCTAAATTGTATTAACAGAGGGATACAATCAAGATTAAGGGAGGTACTAATACCACTCTATAAAGCCTTAGTAAGACCACACCTAGAGTACTACATCCAATTTTGTTCACCACATTATAAAAAAGATGTTGAGACTCTAGAAAAAGTACAGAGAACCAGGATGATTAGGGGACTGGAGAGTAAAACATATGAAGAACGGTTGCAGGAACTGGGCTTGGCTAGTTTAGTAAAGAGAAGGACCAGGGGACATATGATATAGGTCTTCCAATATTTGAGGGGCTGCCATAGGGAGGAAGGGGTCAAGCTATTTTCAGCTTGTTACCTGTAGGCCAGACAAGGAATAATGGATGGAAACTGAACAAGGAGAGATTTAACCTGGAAATAAGGAGACACTTTCTGACAGTGAGAACAATCAACCAATGGAACAGCTTGCCCTCAGAAGTTGTGGGAGCACCATCACTTGAAACTTTCAAGAAGAGATTGGACTGCCATTTCTCAGAAATGGTATAGGGTCTCCTGCTTGGGCCGGGGGTTGGATTAGATGACCTACAAGGTCTCTTCCAAGTCTGATTATCTGTATTTAAGACAGTACAGTATATCAGAGTCAGAAGATATGGATGTCTTTTAATCCAACACACTACTCAAGGAGGAAATCCTACGTTATTTCAGATAAGTGATTGTCCTCTTCATAAAAACCTCCAATGTTGGATCATTCAAAACTTCTGAAAGCAAGCTGTTCCACTCATTGTTTTCACTATCACATAATTCCTCCTTATTACCAGATTGTTTTCTCATGCTTGATTCCACATGCAGGAAATATTAAGGCTTTTCACCATGGTATCAAAACATAATTCTATGTACAAGGTGAAAGGAATACCTGCTGAGCCTGGAGATGTGAAAGGTTAGGATTTTTACACATCATAGTTTTTTTTCTTTTGTTCCATAATGTGTACAGAGTTTGCAAAGCATGAGCCACAGCATACACAGCATTGTAGATGCTGTAGCTTTGTCCAGTCATCTTCATCTCAAAGGCAGGTCCAGGAAGATCCTCAAGCTTCATCTCCCCAGTGCACTTCCTACTACTGATTTCTTGTAATTCTGGTTTTGGAAATGAACAATCAAATGATTGTTCCCAAACATCCTGCAGAAACCCATCTCTGGAGACTGAAAGAGGATTTACAGTCTGAATAAATTCCTTGAAACCTGCAACTGCTCTTGAATGAACAGTGAAGGAAATAGCCCCATGGAACATCTGGAGATCCCAACCGATTTGCAACCCTGATAATATGAAATCAATCTGTGCAGTCATGATCCACACATTTCTATATAATGCTATTTCCTTGCTTTCAGGATCTACCATAAATGTGACTGATCTTAGCCACATAATTGTCACTGATTCTCCATACACAAGAAAGCATTGGCTTTGCTATTCATCATATTAGTGGTGATACCTGACACTGTTTCATAAAGTCCTGGGAAGTCTTCCACATGGATTAGTTGTGAGAGCCTTTCTATGAAAGATGAGCAGATTCCGTTCTCTGAAAGTAAGGGCTGCATTTTCTGTAAGAAATTTTCTCCATCATTATTATCAACAGCAAATATCCCAATCCATGTCCACTTGAAATGATGAAGCAATTGGATAATTCCAATGTACTGATGGTCCTCTTTGGGCACCATGAAATAAAGTGATGAGAGTTTACTGGTCCCAAATTCTTCTTGGGGTAGTGAGCCGTATGTCACCTGCAAGAAAGTGTTCTGTTGAGTTGTAAGATCAATTGCCATTGTCCAGATCTAGTTTTCATATAAAATTTAATCAAAAGAGGAATATTTTTCCTGAAATTCTTCTAGGTATTAATATGGAAAATAAATGTTTATGAATTATTTCAAACACATATAATTGATCGATTATTTTGATAGAAGCCTGTTCCATCAGGGACAACCCTGTTCCATCAGGGATGGAGTGAATGTAGATACTCACTTGTTGTATTGTAATTTCCAAAATACACCTTAAGTCAGGGAGAACATCTTAATACAGCTTAATCCTAAGCTTAATCTTTTATGATCCTTAATTAATCCATAACTACATCAAGAAAAGAATATGTATGTATGTATGTATGTATGCTTATGTTACAACACCCTGGTAAACCCCAATCAAGGGAGGAAGCATACTGCTGTCCTTTACTTGGGTAATGGGCTGTGTAATGATCTTCTGAGTTCTAATTTTTGACATCCTGGGTCTTGTGATGTAATCTCCTGGGTCGTAATGACCTGGGTAATGGGCTGTGTGATGACCTTCTGAGTTCTAATCTTCTGACATTCTGGGTCTTGTATTGTAATCTCCTGAGTCATTGGCTGTGTTGCAACATCCTGAGGTTCTGTGGTATAGCCTCCTGCATTCTGTGATGTGATATCCTGTGATGTGATGTTCCAGGTTTTGGTTTGGCTCCAAGTTTGAGGCCTGGCTCTGTGTTCATGGCATATGTCAGTTTGCTTGGTTTGGGGGTTGGGGTACATGGCAGTTGGTGATGCAACCGTGGTCTGGTTTCTGGATGGTTCTTGCTTTTCATCTATGGGGAAGGTTTGGGTGTGAGTCTGGTGAGGGAGATTAGTGGTGGCATCATGTGTTGTTTTTGGTCTGGTGTTGGTTTTTGTGGTTGGGACTCATTTGTTGATAAGGGCTAGTTTCCAAATTTCTGGTAGGCGGGAGGCATCATCCCGTTTATTCATGTTATGGAGGTGTTTCACTATTTTGATGGCTTCCCTGATTATTCTCTTGTTGAAGTGTTCAGTATTGGAGATTAATTTGGTTCCCTCAAAATTAATTTCATGTCCTGTGACTTTAAAGTGCTGGAAAAGGGAGGACATGTTTTTCTTAAGAACATGTGTGCCTAAGGTATTCGCTGTAGACACACAGCCAATATCTCAGCCACATGTTCTTAAGAAAAAGTCAGCCAATTTGCAAACATCAACTCCATCAACCAATCAAGAAATGACAACACAGACAACCTTCCCACCAGTATACGTAGGGAGACAGCAGCTCGGAACACGCTCTGCTTGCACAAGCACGAAGCTGAAAGCACCAGCCTGAAGATGCTGAGTGAGATCTCATCGAAATGTTGCACAGATAGTCTCAATTTTACACGGGAAAAGAACCGAACACACAAAGACCTGCATATATATATATCCCTTTCACAACTTACTTGTGGAATTTTGAAGAATCCTGTAATTTCTGCAATACGAGATGATGTGACAAAATCCAATCCCCCAATGATAGTCATTAGATTCTTCTCACTATCACACTTGTAGTTAGGGACAAATTCCTGAGATTTGAAAAGTAAATCCAGAGTGGTGCGATATGTCATCCCTGAATTGTAGTAACTATCATAGATGTGGAATCCAAGAGTGACATTAGATAAGATCTGGGAATCCTCATTTACCTCATTCACAGCAAAAGCCAAGGCAAGGACATGCTGGTAGAATTTGGTTATTACACTGCAAATAATTTAAATTATCCAGTTAAGAAAGGAAGTTGACAGTTTGAATAGGGTGGCATCATTTCTACGTGAATAACAAGCATTTCTTTATGTGATAGTTTTAAAAGATAATCACTTTTTCTAAAATACTTAATAATTTCTACAGAGGGGTCCTTGGTGCTCTTTGAGCTTGATGGTTTTCTTGCAGACATTTCATTACCCAAAATAGATATCATCATCATTGCCTAGTGCTGACAATTTTATCTAGTGTGAATAATGAAACATCTGCAAGAAAACAGCACATTTAGAGAGCATCAATGCCCCACATTTCCACCCTGAATTAAAATATTATCTTTTCTTAATTTTTACAGAGTTCAAATTTAACTTACCCAGCACTTCTATGACCTCTAACAAATATGTATTGCAACAATTTCAAATAGTGAGTGTTTTCAAAGTACTATATTTATTTTCTGTGATGTTTTCAGAAAATGGTATAAAACAGATTTTGCAGGAATCACTTATTTCCTATATTTTTTAGAACTTAGAATAACTTTATTGTCGCTTTGAATATACACTAATTTTAAAATGAAATTTAGTTACATACAGCTCTCACCACCTTCAACACACAGTATATAAATATGACAAAATAAATAAATACAAAATTATGTATATACCCACCTATATTATATGACACAAAGAAACAACACAGTCTAGTTTGGATGTATACATGTACATGGTGAGAAAAATACTTTAGCACTAAGCACATAGTGTTAATAAACAGTATCCTAAACAACAAGAACTGAGATTGCTATAAACTTCTCAACTGTCCTTACCACTCTCTGAATGGACTTTCTATCTGAGGCACTGCTGACACCAAACCAAACAGTGATCACTGTCAATCATTCCTCTGTAAAAACCGTACCTCTCTATGTATGTTTTATGAGGAGAAATAATGCCAAATCTTTCTAAAAGAGTATCTTTACCCCAGTAAATATTCATATAGAGACTTCTTGATCTGAAATTTTGTAAATTTCATTTGAAAGAATCTAAAATAATGTATAGAATGTTATTTCTTCTTCTGTAACATGATACAATTGAAATAAACAAAGCATGATTATGTTAAAAATCCTACATTTTTGCCCTATTAACTTTTTAATCATATAAATCATTTTTGAAGATCTATGTAACATTAGATAGATTAAAAAAATCTTACATTAATATGCCATAAGGTTTTATGGAAGGATTTTCACTAAATTTAATTTCAAAAAAGTGGTAACCCATGTGAGATGTCATGCCACCAATGATGAAGTCACCAGGCTGGTACCACTCATGTGGAACAAGGAAAGCATCACTTTCAGGGCATTTCAGAGTAACTACTTTATATACTAAAAACATCACAAGAAATATCTTCATGCTTTTGTTATTGTGAAAATGGTTTGCCTTCCATCCTACAGATCAGGAAGCACATGTAATTCATTAGTTCATCTAAAGGTTGATCCAAGGTTTAAATCTAAGGATGCACTTAATGAGAAAATCTATCGTTTTCTATTTGAAGATCCACTTGATTGCAAATTTGTATGTTGAATAGCATCAGGATTAGAAAAGATATTCTGGCAGAAGAGAACAATGGGTAGAAACTTGAAGCGATGAGTCTGACAGAGGAATTATTATCCTTTTGCCAAACTTCCTGTTGTTCAAGTGTTTCTTTATATCCAGGCTAATACCTTGAATGTTTTTGAATATCATTCTCTTCTGTGCAACCTTTCATGTTTTGCTAAGAAAACATGGTAATTCCTCTGGGAGAAAATTATTTTGTTTTGATGATATAATAATTGGCTAATGGTTCAACTATTAAATGCCAATGAAAGTAATATAAGAGGGATTTGCAATAAAATATATACTTAGTTGTTGAAATTGTTGGAAGTGTTTTTGAAGCTACCACATATATTTTTACCATATTTTCACAAAATAGAATATGAACAGATCCACCAGGAAGAAATTGTTTATTTTGTGTATGTTTTGTGAGGAGTAACAATGCACAACTTTTTAAAAATAAAATTATCTTGAGCTCACTAAAACTCTTCAAAGATTTTTTATCCTAACATTGCCTTAATTCTATGGAAAATGCTTTAATAAAATCTAAAGAATATTATGTCTTCTCCAACAACTAGAAACAGTTGAAAAACAGAGTGGCTTACATTAGATGTAAAACCTACATTTATGCCAAAACATGTTTACTCATATTAGTAATTTTGGGGAAACTGGCTAAGTTTATAAAAAAAACCAACTCTTTATATGGGTATGCAATTGGGTTTAATACAAGGAAGTTTCTTAAATTTCAATTCATATCGATATGTCCCATGTATCATCAAGAGAATTTAGCACAACATACACTCTGTGTGCTTCTGAAAATACCATTCCTCGCGCTTCTACTTCAAGGAAGTTTTTTTTTCATGAACTGGAGGTGATCCAACCAACTTTCTCCAGACTTAGCCTTGCTTTATAGAGTTTTCTTGTGAAAATTATTTTACTGCTTGTTGTCTCTTCCATAAATTTTGTGTAAGATAAACAAGCATTCTCTAGCAGAGTAATTAGCGTACACATATGCATTAGCTGACTATCTTCCAAGCACTAAATTATGCTGGCTGATGCATTTTCATTTTGCTTTTGCCCTTCCTCACCAAGATCTGCTGGAGGATTGCATTGCTTACAACTGTCCACAAATCCTCTCTCCCTTTCCATTTTTAAGTTCCATGAGAGATAATTAGACTCATTAAGATGAGAAAAAAGGAAAACCTCTTCCAAATCCTATAATACATAGCATCAAGCTGTCTACACAAGCTAATCATCCTCAATCTTCCTTGGCCTCATAAAAGATCTTTTACCATCTCATCAGACTGTCTTCATGCTTGAGATAAATTCACTACTGGTACTTCAGGGCACAGATGGGCCCATAATATGTTGAGGAATTGTGTAGCAATTGACTAGATGAAATTAGAGACACTAACACAAACTTTATATATGTATTATATTTAACATTTAAGTGTACATCAGTCTTTGTCATTATCCAGAAAGAAAAAAAAATGCAAGGTAGTCCAAAACACAAGAATATAATGAGGGAAGTTAAACAGTATATAGAACACATTGAAGAAAAAGGCAAAAAAAAAGGGAAACTTCCCCTTTTTACTTACAGTAACCAATCATAATATAGATTTCACATGCATGAGTCAGCACTCTCTAACTAATCAACTGCAACTGTGTTTTCTGGCCTATTGTACACTTTCCTGCTCTAGCCAGTAAGTTCAATATCCTAAAATAGGGATACTACTACTCTGTCCCTGTGTTTCAGTGTTGGGATTCAATTTTTTTTTTACTACTAGTTCTGTGAGCTTGGCTTGGTGGGCATGCCAAGGAAAGGATACTGTAAAATCTCCAGTTAGCAGTGGTATTTGCCAGTTCTCCAAACTACTCAAAATGTCCGCTACTGGTTCTCCAGAACTGATCAGAACATGCTGAATACCACTTCTCTGTGCTCCAATGTCCCACTCCATTGAAACTGGGGATACAGTGCCTGGTGGGGCTCCTGGGAGATCATCCAACTGTTGTTCCCCCCAAACTGGTTGAAGGGTTTTTATGTACCTTGATCCTGAAAATAAAGTATTGGGGTGTTATGAGTGAAATTTGGTTATTATACTTGAGAATATAAAGAACCAAACTGAAGCCATTTTGTGTTTGCAGTTTGAACTTTTAAAGCCCAGAAAAGTTATGAAATGTGTTTTCTGCTAGAAATAATAATTTATTTGGCTTAACTTAGAGGACATTTGTGCTGGGGCACTCTGACATTATAAATGTCAAATTAAGGAATATTAATATTTCATTATAATTTTCTGGAATTTGAAAAAAAGGAAATCTGAAAATGTTGGAAGTTTTCCATGGAAGATTTTATAACATCCATATATGGAAAAAGGAAGTGTTATGTAACCATGTGATTGGATAAACCTATATAAGATGTTTTCACTAAATGGAAGGTGTCTCCTTCCTCTCAGAAAATGTTTCTTTTCTGGAGTAGAGAGGAGTCCATACTGCAGTATTTTCCCAAATAAAGCATCCTATAAATCAGATTATCAAAAGTCTGTTGTTTCATTTTATTATGCTTATAACATGGGGCATCCTTTAGTTGACATGAGTGACTGTCTCCTATTGCAGTGGTCACCAACCAGTGACCGGGGACCACTAGTGGTCTACGAGAAAATTTTGGTGGTCCTCTGATAAATGTCACCCCCAAAGCACCCCCCAAAGCAATTAATCCAGACTATGCAGGAACACTAGGCTTGCATTGCTTGCATTGTGAACAATATGAGATAGTGAGGGGAAGGGGGAAAGTGCAGGGGGGTGGGTAACTTGCCCCACACACCCCATGCATCTCGCCTAGCCATTTGGCTGCTTCTTTCTGCTTCTGCTTTTGGCTGCCTGCAAAGGAAGCAGCAAAGTCTTTCTTTCTCTCCCCCAAACCATCAGAAATGAATCTTTGGGACCCTGCAAGGCATCCTGTTCCAAGAAACTGCACTGATGCACTGATGAGATAGTCTCATAAAGACTCATTTCTGGTGAAGTTTGGGGGAGAGGAAGAAAGACTTCTGCTGCTTCTGCTGCTTCCCTTGCATGATACCAAAAATCTCTCTCTTTTTCCCCTCTCCCTGAGAACAGAGCTGGAGACTGTATCCTGTAATCCCAAATAAAGAATGGACAATCAGTAGGAAAACAGGGTGGGTAATTTTCCTGCAGACTTTTTTGGGGATTTTCCCAGGGTCTCTAATCAGCGGGATTTAAAATTATGAGTTTGGGTGCTCCCTGAGGTCCAAAAGTTTGGTGACCCCTGTCCTATTGAATATTTTAACTCCCGTAGAACAATTTCTATTTTACAGTTGTGGTCTCTGTGTGGGGAAAGAACTGCTTTTTCCTCATCCCACAAAATATCTAGAAAATCTCTGTATTTAACTGGTAACTTGGCTTTTTCCTACTTAGAACTTTCTGCCAGTTAATGCAAAGTATGTGCTAAACTGCTGCTCATATTTGGTGAAGTTGCTAAATTGGGGCTGTAAAAGACAAAGTTCCAGCCTGAGATTTGATGTTTCAGCCACCCTGATCCCAAGGTGATTGGAAAGAGGTGATAGCCACCACTTTAATATAGCTTAAAGCAAGTGCCCCCAACCTCTGGCCATGTCAGAAACCAAGCCCATGCAAACAAGAGATGCCATATTGTCAGGATGCAGACAGCTGTGAAACAACATTCCTCTAGTTGCAGAAAAGCCTTTTCTCCCCAAATAGTTTCATGTATATGATACTCCTTCTTTCAGAGAGGGATGCACATTTGTTGTAGGATTGGGGATGAATTTCACTTTTGTTTTCCTTGAAAAATGCCAGGCTTCGAATTGCAAGCCAAATCAAGTCACACTTTATTATGGTCATTAGTCAGTATACATTTTGAATAAAGGATAAGACAGAAGGGAGAATAAAAAGAACATAAAATAATAGAATCGGAAAGGAACTTGAAGGACCAACCTCCCCCATCTGAGCAGTAGATCCTATACCATTTCAAACAAATGGTTGTCCAGTCTCTTTGTTAAAGCTTCCAGTGATGAAGCATTCCCAACTGCTAGAGGCAAGCTATTCCATTAGTTGATTGCTCTCACTGTTAGGAAATTTCTCCTTAGAATTAAGTTGCTTTCCTCCTTGCTTAGATTCCATTCATTGTTTCTTGTCTTGCCTTTTGGTGTTTTTAAAAATAGATTGACCACCTTGTCTTTGTAGGAGTCCCTTAAATATTGGAACATGAATGAATGAATGAATGAATGAATTCTTTATTGGTCAAGTGTGATTAGATACACAAGGAGTGCATATAGCGGTGCATATGTTCTCAGTGTATATAAAAAAAGATACATTCATCAAGAATCATAAGGTACAGTACTTAATGATAGTTATTGGGTACAAATAAGCAAGCAAATCATACTAGGAAACAGTCAATATAAATCGTAAGGATACAAGCAACAAAATTACAATCATACAGCCACAAGTGAGAGGGGATGGGTGATAGGAATGATCAGAAGATTGATAGTAATAGTAATGCAGACTTAGTAAGTAGTTGGACAGTGTTGAGGAAATTATTTCTTTATCAGAGTGATGTTGATTGGGAAAAAAACTGTTCTTGTGTCTAGTTATTCTGTGTGCGATGCTCTACAGCATCATTTTGAGGGTAGGAGTTGTAACAGTTTATCTCCAGGATGTAGGGGTCTGTAAATATTTTCACAGCCCTCTTTTTGATGCGTGGAGTACACAGGTCCTCAATGGAAGTGAGGTTGGTAGCAATTGTTCTAATTATCTTCTGAAGTCTGTGTCTGTCTTGTGCAGAATCAAACCAGACAGTTATAGAGGTGCAGATGATAGACTCAAAAATACTTCTGTAGAACTGTATCAGCAGCTCCTTGGGATGTTTGAGCTTTCTCAGTTGGTGCAGAAAGAACATACTTTTTTTTGTTGTTTTTGATGTTAGGTGTCCATTTCAGGCCTTTAGAGATAACAATTTTATCATGTCAGCCCAGTTCTTCTTTTCTCTAGACTAGTCATACCTAGTTCCTCTAACAATTGTTTATATGTTTTAGCTTCCAGAACCTAATCATATTTGCTGACCTCTCCGCACTCTTTTCAAAGTCTCAACAACTTTTTTATACGATGGTGACCAGAACTGCATATAATTTTTCGAGGAAAGTTTTACTATGGGTTTGTAAAGTGATACTAGAACTTCATGTGATCTTGATTCTATCCCTCTATTAATGCAGCTTAGGATTATATTTTGGGTTTTTTTGCTAGGAAATTTTCATTTCATTTCAATAATTTTCCATATTATTAATGCCCAATAACAGTTTACAATTGTCAGCCTTCAAGATTTTCTTCCTTTGCTTTGCAGCCCTAGGCTGTCATAAGTAACTGGAGGGATGGAGTGGGCCATGGTTATGGGAAGCGAGCTGGAGGTGTTACAAAACAGAACTGTATAAGTTAGGTGGGGGGGAGAATCTTGCTTAGCCTTCTATTCCATGCTATGTGCAGCCGCAACTCTTTATCAAAATATGTCAAGGTCAATGGACAGAGCCTCATCACCACCTGAAGATGCCCACATGATGCTGTACACAACTTTTAATTGGATGAGCAAGTTGAACTATTGGGGGGTGGGAACGTTTCCATCACTTTGTATATGTGATTTATGCGCTCATTTTCTCAGATTCAGAATTCTTTTGTTGCTACCACTTGATTTCCAGTAAAAGATATCTTTTCTCTAACTAATGGAGTCTAAGTATTTCTTTCTTGGATTTTGAATGGAGCACCAGCTGACATTATTCTGAATCTCCCTTACCAGCCCATCCGGATATATAACAAACTTTCTTCCAAGGGGGTTTGAAAGCAATGTCTAATCCAGCCAGAGACCAAGAAGACCTGGGAGCGACTGGAGAACCGGATTCCCTTTGATGGAGGAAGCAGGGGAGGCCAATTTCTTAGCAGAACTAAGTCTTGGTGAAAACCCAGCTGCAAAGCCCAAATGGTTCCTGGGAGTCGGTTGGAAGGATCCTGAGGAAAAGCCCCCTCCAGGAGTGACCACTACCCGTCGGTGAGGAAGGGAAGAGCCATGGCAAGAGAAGGAAAGAAGAAATTTCTTACTAACACAAGCCATGCACTTTTTACATGAAGCTGTCGGAGAAGCTCAAATTGATCAAAGATATGAGGGGGAAGAGGGGGAGATAGCCCCAGGCAGAAGAACCAGAGCAGCCACCCCCATAAATCAATCTGGGCCAGCGTAACAGGCAGCAGCAGCCCAGGGCCCCCCGGCTGGGGGAGTAATTGCTAGAAGGCGTAGAACTCTGAAGGTGCTAGAATTAGGATGAAAACCATAAATAAGGGCGGAGATCAGTAGCCGATTACACCCAGGAATTTAGAGAGCTGGTCCCAGGGAGCCCTGATAGAAGCTTTTAAAGATGGCTTGAATGAAGATGTTTATCAACGCTGTGTTGCCAGAAGAGACCCCAGTGAGCTGCAGCAGTGGTACGTGCTGGCAGCAGAGGTGGAAATGGACCTGACCCGAAACAGATGGCGGGGGGGGCTTTGGTTTGAGGAAGTTCCCCCCACCAGCCCTCAAGAAGTTCCTCAAAAGGGAGGAACGGCGGCAAAACCCAAGACCACTGCATGCTTCAGATGTGGGAAGGAGGATCACCGGGCTGCAGACTGCTGTGCCAAGCTGGAGCCAAAGGGGGCGCCAGGAAGAGGGAGAAAATCTGAGAAACCTCCAGCCAAGCCTCGTGAAATGGCGCTTAAAGCAGAGGCGGTTGTAGAGGTCACCCCTCCGAAAGGAGAGGAGCTGGGAACTCCAACCTCTTCTGAAGAGAGTGAATCAGAATCAGAAGACAACTCACTGGTAAGTCCAAACAAAGGGCCTATGACCATTCCAATGAGATTAAGGGTACCTACGTCAGGAGCCAAAGGGGAAATGTTGGCTTTGTTAGACTCTGGGTGCACAAGGTGCGTAATCAGCTCGGAGGTGGTAGAGAAACTGGGCTTAAGGCTAAAGACTTTAAAAACGCCCATAGCTTTTTGCCAATTGGATGGATTGGTAGCCGGGGGCGGCTCTGCACACTTCATAACGGAACCAGTAGCGATGATGATGGGGAAGCATAGAGAGACTTTGTGTTTTATTGTGGATCCTGGGATGGAGTGCCCACTAATACTGGGTTTGCCCTGGCTCCGGAAATGGAACTCCCACATTGATTGGAGGAGGGGATCATTGCGTATATGTACTGACCAATCCCCAGAAGGGGAGGGGCAATCTCAACTGAAACCCAAGAATCCCACAGAGCTGGCTTCCACTGGCACTGAGAATCTGAGGGGGGAGGAGAAAATTCCAGAGGAATACTGGGACTTAAAGGAGGTATTCAGGGAGAAGGCCTCAGACAAGTCCCCCCCCTCCCAATCACTCAACAGATTGTAGTATTGAACTTTTGCCAGGAGTGAAACTCCCAAAACCAAAACTGTACTCAGTGACACCACGGGAACTAGAAGAGCTGTGGTCATTCATTGATAAAAATTTGAACGTGTTTTCATCCAACCTGCTAGGTCCCGAGTGGCGGCTCCAGTATTCTTCCGGGAGAAGAAAGATGGCTCTTCTATACTTGTGTATTATAGAAACATCAATGCAATTTCGGTGGAGAATGTGTTCCCCCACCCCTGATGAAGGACATGTTGGCCCACCTGGCTAAAGGAAATTTTTTTCAAAACTCGACCTGAGAGAAGCATACTACCGAGTTCGAATTAAAGAAGGAGATGAATGGAAAACTGCTTTTAACTGTCCGATGGGTTGTTTCCAATTCAACATTCTTCCATTTGGCCTACAAGGGCCCCCTGCAGTATTCATGCAAATGATAAATCAGGTGTTGCAAGAACATTTATACAAAGGGGTGCTAGTTTATCTTGACAATATTCTTATCTACATGGAGATTTGTGAGGAGCACATGAAACTAGTACGGTCAGTCCTGGAAAAACTTCGAGCTGCTCAATTGTACACAAAGTTGTCCAAGTGTGAATTCCACCAGGAAAAAATTGACTATTTAGGCTATCGCATATCACGTGATGGCATAGAAATGAACCCAGGGAAGGTTCATGCTATCTTGTAATGGACCCCTCCCCATGCCAGGAAACAACTTCAAAGCTTCTTGGGGTTTGCCAACTTTTACTGCCAATTTATTCCTGCTTTTGTGAAGATCGCAATGCCTATCACAAATCTCCTAAAAACCAAAGGGGAGGTGAAATCGAAGCGTAGTAAACCACTGGAGTGGTCCATGGAGTGCCAAGCTGCTTTTGAAAAACTGAAATGACTGTTTGCTGCTGAACCAGTACTCAAGCACCTGGACATGGATGCTCCTTTTGTAATTCGAGCCGATGAGAGTGACATAGCAGTCGGAGTAGTGTTACTACAAGCAAACGAGACGGGGACTCTGCAACTGTGTGCCTATACTTCCCATAAACTGACTGAAACCGAGAGAAGATGGGCCATCTGGGAAAAAGAAGCTTTTGCTGTTCAATGGGTGCTGTTAACCCGGAGGCATTTTCTAGAAGGGGCAAAACAGCCCTTTGAGGTGTGGATGGATCATAAAAATTTGGAGACTTTGAAAATGCCTCAGAAGCTGTCTCCCAAACAAGTTTGCTGGGCGTAGTATTTTAAATGTTTTAATTTTTCATTGAAGTACATTCCTGGGGGAAAGAACTTCATGATGGATGCTTTGTCCAAATTACCTCAGTATAATAGTGCTTGCCAAGAAGTGGTGCGGCCTATTGTCCCAAGCAAACAGTTTGCAGCTCCAGTGGTTACCAGAGCCCAGAAAAAAAAAAAGAAATTGATTTATCAAATGATTTATCTGAACAATTAAAAGAGGCTCTAAAACCTGATGATTGGTTCCTTGCTGTATGGTTAGAGATGGATTGGCATGGGTGGGGGCCAAATTATATGTGCCAGCAAAGCTGAGAAACCAAATATTACAGCATGACTCTAAAGCTGCTGGACATTTTGGATTCGTGAAGACCTTACACTTGGCCAAAAGGCAATTTTGGTGGCCTACATTTTTCATTGAAACTTATGTGGCTAGCTGTCCTATCATTGAAACTTATGTGGCTAGCTGTCCTATCTGTGCCTCAGCCAAAGGGCCTCCTGGAAAACCAGCAGGCTTATTACAAAATGTGGCTAGGCCAACTGCTCCGTGGAAGGAAATCTCCATGGATTTCATAGTGGAATTACCTGAAAGTGGGGGAAATACAGTTATTTGGGTAGTAACAGATTTGTTTTCCAAACAGGTACATTTCATACCTTGTGCGAAGATCCCGTCGGTGAAAATGTTGGCTAAACTGTTTATTTTACATATCTACAGGTTACATGGAGTTCCTGAACGCATAATCTCAGATAGGGGTGTCAAATTTACCTTGAATTTCTGGAAGGAGTTCCTGAAGTTATTATGCTCCACCCAGGGCTTAAGCTCCAATGGGGCTTGTGAGAGGACTAATTCGGTATTGGAACAGTATCTTTGATGTTACATTAATTATCAGCAGGATGATTGGGCTGATTTACTGCCATTCGCTGAGGGGGCATGTAACAATTCGGTACATAGCAGCACTGGGTTTACTCCATTTAAAGTGGCTTTGGGACAAGACTTTGTACCCATAACTGAACTCCCACAGGAGAAACCTAACATTCACTCATTAGATGAATAGATAACACAGCTCCAGCTAATTTGGCCGGTTACCCGCAGAGCATTAGATGATGCTCATCAAGCTCATTAAAAATTTGCAGATAAAAAGAGAAATCCACAAAAACCATATCAAGTTGGTGATAAGGTCTTCTTATCAACTAGATATTTGCAGACCACACAAAAGTCAAAAAAGCTTGGACCTAAGTATGTGGGACCTTTCCCGATTGAATGAATTGTGAACCCTGTGGCAGTTCAATTGAAATTACCTAAAGCTCTCTGACGAATCCATCTTGTTTTCCATGTTAGTCTTCTAAAACCTGAACATACTTCTGATTTGAGACCGACTCAGGTAGATCCCCCTGTGCCATTGCTAATTTAAGGTGAACAACATTTTGAAGTTAAAGAAATTTTGGATTCTCGGAAAAAAAGGGGTCGAATCCAATATTTGGTGGCCAGGAAGCATTTTCCTCCTTCCCAGTCTGAATGGGTGAATGAGAAGGATGTTAGAGCTCCTATGCTTGTCAAGGCCTTTTGTACTAAGTATCCTGATAAACCCTGAAACATAATATTATGTTGATACATTTATATTTTCTGTGATCTTCTTATTTTTTTTCCTAGGACTAACACCTCTTTTGCAGGAGGACCAAATGTCAGCCTTCAAAATTTTCTTCCTTTGCTTTGCATTTCTCGGCTGTCATAAGTAACGGGGGGAGGGATGGAGTGGGCCATGGCTATGGGAAGCGAGCTGGAGTTGTTACAAAACAGAACTGTGTAAGTTGTGGGGGGAGAGATTCTTGCTTAGGCTTCTATTCTATACTATGTGCAGCCGCAACTCTTTATCAAAATATGTCAAGGTCAACGGACAGAGGCCTCATCACCACCTGAAGATGCCCACATGATGCTGTTACGCAATTTTTAATTGGATGAGCAAGTTGAACTATTGGGGGGTGGGAACATTGCCATCACTTTGTATATGTGATTTACGCACTCATTTTCTCAGATTCAGAATTCTTTTGTTGCTACCACTTGATTTCCAATAAAAGATACATTTTCTCTAATTAATGGAGTCTAAGTATTTCTTTCTTGGATTTTGAATGGAGCACCAGCTGACAACAGTGGAAAAAGAATATTGAGTAGAGAGTGAATGGTTATGACCCAGTATGAAAGCACTTTTTTTAAAAAAAATACAGTTAAATATACAGGATTCACAAAGTCAATGTATTTTACATTTCGAAGAACCCTAACAAATACAAACTAATATTATATAACACTGTGTTAAATAGGTATTCATTTGATGGTAATTAGCTGTTTACTATATCTGTAGAGTGCCTTATGAATTGAAAGTGTGAAACCCAGGATAATATAACTGCACATATTGGACATCATTTGAATCAATATCTGATCTTTCCTAACAGCAACTAAGAAAACTAGATCAAAGTGGGATCTAGTTAAAAGATGGGAGCGCCATCACTTGAGATTTTCAAGAAGAGATTGGACTTCCATCTGTCAGAAATGGTGTAGGGTCTCCTGCTTGGGCAGAGGTTGGACTAGATGATCTACAAGGTCCCCTCCAACTCTGATTATCTGTTATCTGTAAAGTCAAGTTCAACAGGAGTGGTGACAGGGAGAATGGATTAGGTTAAACGATCTTGGACAATGGTGGAAAAAAACAGCAACATGAGTACTTACTTTGGAATCGGCTTAAATATGATTGAATCTTAAACACCCTACATAAATCCTTCCTTGATAGAAAAATGAAACAAAATGATATTCCTATATGTTTTATATATAACTATAGACAGCAAACAGTTTTTCTATTCTGTTTTTTAGCAATTTTACTAGATAGAAAGATCACATGATGTGCTAATTCCTCTTTATGAGTTGCTCTCTTTGGTTGAGATCTGGCCGCAAAACAATGATGTAGCACTTCGACAAGAATATGCACAGCACTGGAGGCCAAGATGGAGAAGACCTCCACAGTTACCATGGCTTTTCCTTTTGTGCTCAGATAGGCTGGAAAGAAGAAGATCTGCACACTGCAAAAGGCCAACATGCTGAAGGTGATGAACTTGGCTTCATTAAAGCTGTCAGGTAATTTACAGGCAAGAAAAACCACAATAAAGCCTGCGATGGCCAAGATATCCATGTAGCCCAAGACATAGTAGAAGAAGAAAGATGACCCTTCATTGCACTGTAAAACCATTTCTTGGAGCTCTGAATGCATGTCTAATTCAGGGAATGGGGGAGATGTTGACAACCAAAGAATACAAATACATACTTGGAAGAGGGAACAAGAAAGGACAATACAAAAAGCCAATCTTCTCCCCAACCATCTCCTCATCTGAGATCCTGGTTTAGTGGCTATGAAGGCCACACAAAAAAAAAAATACTTGCTTTGTTGTTGAAATTGTTGAAATTGTTTTTTGAAGCTACCACATTTACTTTTCACCATTTTTTCACAAAATAGAATATGAACAGATCCACCAGAAGGTGAGGGCCATATGTGCCCCTTCCAAGCTCTGTTTTCACTGGCATAGGGTTGTAGGAGGCCGTCACAGCCAAAAACGGAGCTTGGAAGCCTGTTTTCACAGGCAGAGTGCTTGGGCTGCCACAGGTGACCCCAAATACAAGTGACATCATGCTGTCCATGCCCACCTTTACCATGCCCAACACAGCCCCCCAAGATCAAACACAACCCTGATGTGGCCCTCAATGAAATCGAGTTTGACATCCTTGGTGTAGAATGACTACAGGGATTTGTAAAGTTTAATCCCTGAAGAATCTATAAAATTGGCTCTTGCCCCAGAATCCACTAACCATGCAGTCACTTATTCCAGTCCATGGTCAAGGCAACATAAAATTTCAGCAAAGTATCTTGATTAAAGCGGGTTGATATCTCTTTAATGTTTGAATAGTCCCTTTTGTGAACTCTTGTGATAGGGACTGTTCTAGTTTTCCTAGTTCTGGCCTCTTTGTTCAGCACTGTGATCTCCCATGCATTGGGTAAGAGGCCTTTCTCCTTTCTGGAGACTTTGTTTGGGCAGATTCTCCCTATGTGCCCAGAATCTCCACAGTAAAAAAAAACACAAAACACACAGAATGCCAGGTCTTTGAACCTCTCTCTTTCTTCATCAACTAGTGATCTCTTTCTTGTTTCTACTTGTGTGGCCTCCAATCCCCACTGTTCAGTCC
The DNA here is from genome assembly GCA_023653725.1 of Bungarus multicinctus. Classification (NCBI taxonomy): domain Eukaryota; kingdom Metazoa; phylum Chordata; class Lepidosauria; order Squamata; family Elapidae; genus Bungarus; species Bungarus multicinctus. The sequence continues at coordinate 140,433,466 of CM042840.1, read as the reverse complement.
TTGTCAGCAGTAAGGGAGACAAAATTGAATAGCTACGCTGTGATGTCAGCTGTCTTTGAAATCTGAATTGGCTTTGAATCACCTCCAAGCATGAGTCAATGATAATACAAAGATAATAGATTTTGGTCCACTACCTGATTATGTCCCTACCTTATGAATTCAGTGCCAATTTGTTCATTTAAACTGGGCAATTGCAGTTGCTACATTCTAGCATAGTTCTCTTCTGATTAACCTGTTTTGGGTTATATTCAGTCTGACATTTCTATCCCCCTGCTTGAGCTGATGGATTGTGCAAGTTATTATATTTATTTTTATCTGTTTATTTAGAAGATTGATATTGCTGCCTGGTGAGCCACCATGGGGAACACCCTTTTCTGGGTCTCACCAGATGTATCTCCCTCAGGGATGAGATCCACAAAGTTCCCTTCTTCCCCACTCTGGTGGGTCAGGTAGATATTTTATAAATGTTTTATTATACATTTTCCTTTATTCTACATCACATTTCCTGTTTTGCAACAACAATATACTGACTATATCAAATCCTTTTTAAATATACACAGTATTATGCACTCTATTCATAACCATTCTTCTTGTAGTGAAACATGATATTGTACGTCATAGTTATATCCATTATTTTCATAATTATACCATAACACACTATACACTTTAGTCTGTTGTCATGTACAGTCCAATAGTATTACTGTTTACAATATATATTCTTATATATTTGTATACATCTGTATTTATTTCAAATTTGGTAATCTTTCGTTATTCAATTTCTAATATCTGCATCTGTTGTTTAGCTATTTGTACAATAGGTTCCATGTTGCCCCTTTATCTTTGCGTTCCATCATTAACCTATGTAATTCAGCACATTCTAATATTTTCTTTATTACCTTTTCAACTGTAGGTATACTTCCATTTTTCCAATTTTGTGCATATGTTATTCTATCAGCTGTCATTACATGTAACATTAAGTATACAGGATTTTTTTAAAATTTATTTCCCCGGTATCTCCCTAATGGATGGGACCCACAACATGCCTCCCCATTTGGTGGATCAGGTAGATGTGACCAGCAAGAGATGGTGCCTCCCCATTTGGTGGATCAGGTAGATGTGACCAGCAAGAGATGGTCCCTCAGATAACCTGATCCCAAGTAATGAAGGTGACAACCAGCACCTTGAATTTCACCTGGAAACATGACATTATAACCTCTCTTATCAGATTTCTGAAGTGGCCTCTGAAGTTATCTATACATTTTGGATAGCAATCCATAATTGAATAATTACTTTTGCTGATCTAAGTGTCCAATAAGCTACTGAGACTCAGAAGGAAGGAGACTCATGACTGGTCAATTGGGAATTCCACTGCTCAGGTTCTCACAAACAACTATCCTTATAATTTGAAGGTTCTCCCCCATTCTGATTCTCCTCTGAATCTTTCTGGTAAGTTTTCATGAGTCCTCTGCAATATGAAGTACTACTGAGGGGCTGCTATTGTGTCAGAGGTGCCAGGGGTGCTGGTTGCAACAAAGTCTGCATTTGGTGATAGACTTTAGGAGAAACCCTCCCATACTACCATCTCTTACAATACTAGACAACACAGTATGAACAGTACAGACCTTCAACGTTCTAGGTTCTATCATATCTCAAGACCTAAAATGGACACCTAACATCAAAACATCTTCAAAAAAGCACAACAAAGAATGTTCTTTCTATGTTAACTCAAAGGCCAAACTGCCCAAGGAACTGCTGATACTATTCTACAGAGGAATTATTTAGTGTCTCAACTGCACATCTATAACTGACTTATTTGATTCTGCAACCCAACAAGGCAGACACAGACTTCAGAGGATAATTAGAACTGCAGAAAAAACAATTATTACCTACCTGCCTTCCGTTGAGGACCTGTACACTGCATGACTCAAAAAGAAGGCTGTCAAAACATCTACAGACCCCTCACATCCTGGACATAAATTATTTTAACTTCTACCCTCAAGAAGATGCTATACGGTGCTGCACACAAGAACAACTAGACACAAGTCCAGTTTTTTCCTGAACAACATCACTCTGCTAAATAAATAATTCCCTCAACACTGTCCAACTATATACAAAGTCTGCAGCACTATTACTATTAATCTTCTCATACCAATCACCCATCCCGTCCCACTTGTGATTGTATTTATTTTTTATTTGACTTGTCAATCGCTTACAAGATAATAGGTATAAGTATAAACATAATTATGAATACATGAAATGGTTACATATAAGAAAAATAAAAGAAACAATAGGACAGGGATGGTAGGCACGTTGGTGCGCTTATGCATGCCCCCTACAGACCTCTTAGGAAAGGGGTAAGGTCAATAGTAGACAGTCTAAGGTTAAAGTTTTGGGGTTTGGGGAAGAAGCCACAGAGTCAGGTAGAGACATTGACCACTGTGTTGCTGAAGTCGTATTTCCTACAATCAAGTTTGGTGTGGTTAACCTTGAGTTTGTATCTATTGCTCTTGTATTGTTATGGTTGAAGCTGAAATATTCATTGACAGGTAGGACATTGCAATGACTATAACCTTGTTGCTTGTATCCTTACAATTTATATTGATGGCTTCCTAGTATGATTTGATCGCTCATTTGTACTATATGACTACCATTAGGTATTGTACCTTATGATTCTTGATGAATATATCTTTTTCTTTTTATGTATATAAAGAGCATTTGACCAAGACATATTCCTTTTGTGTCTAATCACACTTGGCCAATAAAGAATTCTACTCTATCTACTTTACTCTACTCTACTCTACTCTTCTCTACACTACTCTATTCTAATTGTTGAATTATATATACATGTGGTAAAAGCTAGCATGGTCGGCCACTGCTTCTGGTTGTCAGATGCCATGCTGGTGATTTCCATTGATCTTCAGTAAACAAATTTGAGATTAATATCAGGCACAAGAAAAAACAGATCCAGACATGAAGGTTCAAATAAATTGATTTATTGCTTAAAATCTATGCAGAGAAATCTACTCAACAAAGGCCATCATATGGTTAGAAAGATATAAGGATTAAAGGCATTCAAATGGGGGTTGCGCTTATGGCTATGAAAGGTCTCTGAATGGATCCCTTTTTCATTCTTTCCCCTGGCTCTACAAATCTTATCCAACACAAATAAAATAACTTTTTATTATAGTTATTGGGCAGCATACACCTTTGAATAAAGTGTGAGGCAGAATCAAGAATGCATTTTATTTCATTAGTTTTCCATTTTGTTACAATGTGATAATCTATTACAGTGGACCAAGATTTATAGATTAAAAATGAAAGATAATGATCTAACATAACATTTTAAAAAACAATGTGAAATGTACAGCATTCAGAAACCATGATACTTGATTATATTCATGTCTACAAAACAATATTCAGATTTTTATATTTATGCTGTGGTTTATAAATTGAAGATATATATATCTATATCTATATATATATGTATATATCATGATAGTTGCATGTCAAATATTGGACATACTTTGAGTCAATACCTGAAAAATCCTAACAGTACATGACAAATCAATTTTCTCAAAGGATTTTGAAATAGGGTGTTGAAAGGGACACAGGATAATTTCCAAAAAATTTTGAAAATGTTGAAAATAAAGCACATCTGGTATTTTGGAATGGGCAACTATAATAAACCTTGCTGCAAATAGTGATCCTCAACAAAGCCTCTATTGAGAGAAATAAAACTTCTACATATTTTTTTAGAGAGCACACAGTCTGCTTTTTGGTCAGCAATTTTTCCTAGCAAGAAAGATCATGCATGGTACTAATTCCTTTTTATCAGTTGCTCTCTGTGGTTGAGGTCAGGGTGCAAAACAATGATGTAACATTTTGGCAGGAATATGCATCCCAGTAATGCAGCACTTGAAGACAAGATGGAAAAGACCTCCACAGCTACCATGGCTTTTCCTTTTGTGCTCAGATAGGCTGGAAAGAAGGAGATCCACACACTGCAAAAGGCCAACATGCTAAAGGTTATGAACTTGGCCTCATTAAAGCTGTCAGGTAATTTACGGGCAAAAAAAGCCACAATAAAGCTAGCAAAGGCCAAGATGCCCATGTAGCTCAAGACACAATAGAGGAAGAAAGCAGATCCCTCATTGCATTGTAAAATCATTTCTTGGAGCTCTGAGTGCATGTCCAACTCAGGGAATGGAGGATATGTGAACAACCAAAGAATACAAATCCATACTTGGAAGAGAGAACAGGACAGGACAATACAAAAAGCCAATCTTTTCCCCACCCATTTCCTCATCTGAGATCCTGGTTTAGTGGCCATAAAGGCAACAATCACAGTGATGGTTTTTGCGAGAACACTGGAAATGGCCACTGAGAAAGTGATGCCAAACATGGATTGCCGGAGAAGACAGGTCACTTTGCCAGGCTTATTGAGGAAGAAGAAACAGGAGAGAAAACAGAGTTGAAGAGAGACAAGGAGAGTGTAGGTGAGGGACCTGTTGTTGGCTTTGACAATGGGAGTATCCCTGTGCTTAATAAAAATTCCAAGGACCCAAGATGTCAAGAAGAAGAAACAAAGAGCTGCTGTGGCTAAACCAATTCCTAAGGTTTCTTCAAAATTTAGAAAGACCATTGATTTCAGAATACATTCTTTCTTTTCCTTATTTGAATAATGATCTTCTGAACATTCCAAACAGTCATCCATATCTGAAAGGAAAACCAAACATTTTTTTTCATCTAGGCATTCCATATTATTGAAAAATCTCCTTATTCATTTAATGCATCAAAACTTGCTTAAGGATAATGAAAAATGGTAGAATTCCTATCTTACCATTTTGATTTGAAATCTTCCCTTCTGGGCATGGAACACAATTGTAGCAGCAGAACTGATCCCCTTCGATCCTCTTCTTCCATGATCCAGGGAAACAAGGATCATTGCATCGAGAAAATGGAAGATCCTGTTGATAGTCATTCAAGATTTTGAAAAGTGAGATATTTAAAACAATTGTTAATCTTTTTTCCTTTATAGATGTGAATTATTTTTGACTTCCCAAAACAATATGGAATATATCAACTTCATCAATGACTTAAAAAGATATAGAAATTGTATTATAATTTCCTCAAATGTCTGAGTGCTTGACCACCAATAACATTTGAAAAGAATGTGCCACTGTTTATTTTACAAAACCAGAAATCAGATTTCAAAACCAGACTGTGATCAGTATGGAATCATAATGGATTAAGTCATGGTTGATTCACTAATTTGATACCTGGTTAAAAGCTGGATTCCAGACAATCACATCTTCATTGATGAATAGTTTCTTCCCTTTTGGAGCCTGTAGATCCATCTTTCCAATTCTAGCTCTCTGAAAGGATCTGTTTGGAAAAGTGATCAAGTTGGTGATGTCGAATCCACCTGTTGCTTCCCCTTTCTCATTCAGGAACATTCTCTCCCCAGCTGAATTGTTAAAAGAAATGCCTTGAAGAAATGAATGGAGCTACTTGAAAGAGAATACAAGAGAGAGGCAATTGAAAGCAACATAATAAAGAACAACATTTTAAAGTTTCATTCACTCATTCTTTCCATTCCAATACCTATTATTAAATATCTATACTTAGAAATTTGATAATCAATATTGCATGGAAATCTACATGTCTACTCTATTATTTATTTGATATTATTTTAAGGAAAGGTAAGAATCAGCTGAAGCAGAATGAAAATAGTTTTTTTGCAATTGTGTGACTTTCTTCAATTATTGTTTTATTATTGATCCCTCACATCCCAGACATAAGCTGTTTCAACTCCTAGAACAACTAGACACAAGTTCAGTTTCTTCCCAAATGCCAACACTCTTCTAAACAAATAATTCCCTAAATGTGCAACTATTTACTAAGTCTGCATTACTATTACTATTAATCCTCCCATCCTTCCTTTCACCCATGTCCTCCCACTTATGACTGTATGAATGTAAACTTGTAGCTTATATCCTAATGATTTTTATTTACTGTTTCCTAGTATGATTTGATTGCTTATTGTACTCTATGACTATTATTAAGTATTGTACCTTATTGTTCTTGACCCTTGTTGAATGTATCTTTTCTTTAATGTACACTGAGAGCATTTGTACTAAGACAAATTCCTTGTGTTCCAATCACACTTGGCCAATAAAGTATTCTATTCTATTCTATTCTATTCTATTCTATTCTATTCTATTCTATTCTATTCTATTCTATTCTATTCCATTCCATTCCATTCCATTCCATTCCATTCTATTCTAGGTCTATTACTTAAACAACTAATTTAAGATACAGGTAGTCCTCGACTTATGATCAATTTTTTTTTCAAATTTTATTACTTTTTAAACAAACATACACAAACACAACATAAAAATATCAAGCCATCTTCCACTTACATACATACAGTGTGTCGGTTTACAAATTATTATGTGCATCCACTTCATAGTCATCACTTACAATTACTTGTGTATGTTCTCATATTGTCTATCAAATATTCCTAAGTACATTAATATCATTGTTAATCAATCATTTGACTATACGGTTATTGACTATACAGTTGTTATGCAAAATAATCCATATTTTAATTGATTTATTTTATGACAATTCATATTACCAACCCAAATCTATCCCATAGTTATATTATGATAATAAATCTTTATATATTCTTTATATTCTATATTCCATAATTATTATATGATCATAATTATTGAGAAATGTGTTAAGTGAGTTTTGCCTTATTTTTATTTTTCTTGCCATATTTGTTAAGTGAATTATTGCAGTTCAGTATGTCACACAAATGAATCTAGCTTTCCCATTAATTTTGTTTGTCAGAAGGTCACAAATGACCCCAGGACACTGCCACTGTCATAAATACGATTCAGTTGCCAAGCATCTGGATTTTTAACACATGTCCATGAGGATGCTGCAGAAATCATAATGATGAAAATGGTCATTAGTCACTTTTTTCAGTGCTGCTGTAACTTCAAACAGACAGTAAATACATTGACGTAAACCGAGGATTATCTGTAGTTCACATCTAATCTTTCCTCATAGGTGTAAAGCTATTTGAATATCTAAGGTCTGACTAACTTCTTTTAACCAGATTTTAGAGTCTAAGACTCAAGCTTTCTTCAACAGATAAGTGTAAGGTACAGACTTTGAGGGATGCAGTGGCTTAGTGGCTAAGACGCTGAGCTTGTTGATCAGAAAGTTCAGCAGTTTGGCACTTTGAATCCCGTGTAACGGAGTAAGCTCCCATTACTTGTCCCAACTTCTGCCAACCTAGCAGTTTAAAAGCATGTAAAAGTGCAAGTAGAAAAATAGGGACCACTTTGGTGGGAAAATAACAGCATTCCATGTGCCTTCAGCATTTAGTCATGCCGGCCACACATGATCACGGAGATGTCTTCAGACAGCACTGGCTCTTCAGCTTTGTAACAAAGATAAGAACCGTCCCCTAGAGCCAGAAACAACTAGCACATATGTCTGAGAGAAACCTTTACCTTTACCTTAAAATTAGAGACTATTCCAAACACATGGTTGTTTCATATTAGTGATATCACATGTAAAAAGGATCTCTTTTATTTTACTCCTCTAAATCTCTGATAAAGACAAAAAGCTCAGCTTGTCACTCATGAAAAGTTCATGAGCCACAAAGAAAGAGATTTGATTATTTTTGGATGAGACAATGAAAAGTAATCTAAATTATAAGTTTAACTGCCACCTATTGTGCCAGCTATGATGATTTATTAAAGAACTCCTACCAATATCTAAACCATGATTTTTATAACAGATTTTGGATGATCAGAATATTAGAATAACCAAATGACAGAATAACAAGAGAATCAATTTTTCTGTATCTATTTTATACCACACAATAAAACAATGTTGGAATGATGTTGGAGATCTTTTAGTACAACAACCTCCTCAAGGAGAAGACCTTACAATAATTCTGACAAATAGTTTTCTAATCTGTTTATAAAAATCTTCAGTTACAGAGCACCTAGAACTTTAGCTGGGAAGATTTTACTCTATTTACTCTCACTGTAAATAATTTTCCCTTATTTTTCTACATTTTTATCATAATTAAGTTGCAGAATTATAAATTAACATGCAAAAAATATTAAGACTTTCAACAATGGGTTCAAAAGACAATTCTACATCAAACTGCTAATTGAAATAAAAAAGGTGTAAAATGCAAAGGGAATACCTGCCAAGGTTGCAGATTTGGAAGATTAGGTATTTTACTCAGCAGACTTTTCTTCTTATTGAACCCCAACATGTGTAGAGCCTGCAAAGCATGAGCCACAGCATAAACAGCATTGTAGATACTGTAGCTTTGGCCAGTCATTTCCATTTCAAATATAGATGCAGGAAGATCCTCCAGCTTCATGTCCCCAGTGCACTGCCTACTCTGCATTTCTTGCAGTTCTGGTTTTGAAAATGAACATTCAAATGACTGTTCCCAAACATTCTGCCGAAACCCATCTCTGAAGTCTGAAAGAGGATTTATGGTCTGAATAAATTCCTTGAAACCTGCAACTGCTGATGAGTGAACAGTGAAGGAAATAGCCCCATTGTACATCTTCAGATCCCATGTGACTTGAATGCCTGACAATACAAAATCAATCTGTGCAGTTGTGATCCACACCTTTCTTAATAATGCAGTTTCCTTGCTTTCAGGATCTACCAGAAATGTTACAAATCTTAGCCATATAATTGTCCAGGATTCTCCATAGACAAGAAATGCATTGGATTTGTTGTTCAACATATTAATGGAAATAATAGAGATTTTTTGATAAATTTCTGGGAAGCCTTCCAAGTGGAGTTGGTGATCAAGTCTTTCTATAAATGCTGAGCAGATTCCGTTCTCTGAAAGTAAGGGCTGCATTTTTTGTAAGAAATTTTCTCCATTGTTGTTATCAACAGAAAATATCCCAATCCATGTCCAGCTGAAATGATGAAGCAGTTGGACAATCCCAATGTACTGATGGTCCTCTTTGGGGACCATGAAATAAAATGAAGAGAATTTACTAGTCTGAATTTCCTCTTGGGCTAATGATCCATATGTCAGCTAAAAGAAAGGCCAGTAGTACTCCGTTGAGTTCTTAGATAAAATGTAATTTTCCTATCTAGATTTCATATAAAGTAACATTTTCCCTTAGCATTCTTTAAAAAATATAGAAACAAATATATTGGAACCATTTTAAATTTATGTACTAGATCAATTGTTTTAACAGAAGCCATTCAAATCTTCCCTCATCAATGATATTCAGTGCCATGATACTTCCAGTAGTTGGCATTGTCGTTTCAGAAAAAAATGCCAAGTAGTAGACCTTAAGCCATGCATAACTTCTTTACAAAAACTGAAGCCTAATCTTTGATGCCTATTAATTATTCCATAACAACAATAACATTAAGAATTTTCTTCTCAACCCCTTCAGAACTTACTTGTGGAATCTTGAAGAATCCTATAATTTCAGCTATATAAGATGATGTGACAAAATCCAATCCTCCAATGATAGCCATGAGATTCTTCTGGCTATCACATTTGTAGTTAGGGGCAAATTCCTGGGATTTGAAAAGCAAGTCCAGAGTGTTACGATAGCTCATCCTTGAATTGTAGTAACTGTCATATATGTGGAACCCAAGAGTGGCATTAGGTAAGATCTGGGAGTCCTCATTGACATCATTCACAGCAAAGACCAAGGCAAGGATGTGCTGGTAGAACTTAGTTATTACACTGCAAATGGTTTTGAAAAAAGAAATTGACCATTCTCATAAGGTGGCATCTTTCCATTTGAATAACAAACATTTCCTCCTTCAATGAAGGAAGCAAGAAAATAGGTCTTCTAAAATGCTGAATAATTTGTACTAATATGGTTTCTAAAATGTTGAATAATTTGAACAAATTATTCATTTAAACAAAGTTCAAATTTGCTTTTTCTACAATATTTGCATGATTTGCAACATATATCTGCTACAAGAAATAAAAATAGTGTTTTTTCTTTAGGGAATACCATTTATTTGCTAAGTTTTTCCCCAGAAAATGGAATACGAACAATTCCAGTGTGCATCACTCATTTATTGTATGTGTGTTTTCTGAAGCTTGACAACACAATTTTTTAAAATGTTAAGCTTACTAATTGTTCTTCAAAATATGTTTTGCACAAAAGTTTTCTTTACTTTATGGTAAAGTTTTTGTCACTTTACCATAAAGTAAAGAAAATGTTTATTCTGGAACAACTAGAAACAATTAAAAAACTGAGACACTTAGATTAAATATAAAGTCTACATTTATATTGAAAACCTTTTACTCTCATAAGCAATTTGGGGGAAAACTGATTAAGATTAGGGAGAAAAAATCCTTACTTTGGTTCATCATAAGATGTTATATAAGGATGTTCCTCAAAACTAATTTCATAAAGGTTGTAAAAGATGTGGGACACTATCCCACCAACAATGAGGTCACCACGTTGGAACCACTCATGTGGAACAAGGAAAGCATCACTTGCTGGGCAGCTCAGAGTCACTATTTTCTTCACCAATAACACCAGAAGGAGCAACATCTTTACTCTTCAAAATGTCTCTGTCTTTCATCCTATCCTACAGGAAAGGTTATATTATTCCCATAGTTGATCCAGTGATTAATTCAAGGTTTATATTTGACAGTGCCCCTATTCAGAAAATCAATCATTGGGTATTTGGAGATCCATGACAATGCAACTTCATATCTTGACTCTTGACAACTGTATCTTTTCTTTTATATACATTGAAAGCATTTGCACCAAGACAAATTCCTTGTGTGTTCAATCACACTTGGCACTTAAAGAATTGTATTCTATTCCATTGAGTATCATCAGGATTTGAACAAATACTCTGGCAGAGAAGAAAACTGGGAGGAAACTTGTAGCAATGATTCTAACATGTAGCAATTACTATCCTTGTATCAATCCCCTTGGGTTCATGATTGTTGATTGTTGTTAAATTGAAATAGCCTCCATTGCAGTCTTTGATGTTTTTACCAAATTGAGAAAAAATAGTAATTCCTGTAGGTGATTATTATTTTGTTTTTGATGAGAGAATATGTGGCCAATGTTTAAAAGCTTTTAAAAATGCATGATTGCTTATAACATTTAATTTTATTTGGATGAGATACAAGGACAATAAAGTAAACTAAACTAAACTAAATGCAGTTCACTTTCATTTGCATAGCATTAAGACGCATGGATATTTTGGCATTCCCGCATTTTAAGAAGTTTTGTATGATTTTCTTCCATATTCCCACTAGAAGGGAAAAGAATAACTCTATTCTTTACACAATATATAGGTTCAGTGGCATTTTTACTTAACTTAGCCATGAACTGGAAATAAATTTTTGGAAATGTCTGCAGCCTTAAATCTTACTGTGGGTTTCCAACTTTTTCTGGACCAATTCCTGTAGAGGATTTAACTCCAGAGTAAAATCTGTGGTCATCTAAACCTCACAATTTCCAAAGAGAGGAAAGTTGTTCTCAATTTAAAAAAAAAAAAATTTCTCTCTCTCTCATCCCTTCCTCCCTTGGAGAATCAGATTTCATTTTATGGTCATTGATGAACACAACAGTATTGAAAATTCCATAAATCAGCATGCAGGTTTACATTTGACTGCAAATATTTAGTTGGTAGAATGGATGGAGGAGAAAAGAGACAATGGAACCTAATATTTACTTCAAACTTGGTTCTTCATATCATTCTCTTTTTGGCAGAAGCCCGATCTCTGTTTTACTGTGTGTGAAAATGCGGAGAGTAAGAACAGTCTGTCTGCTTAAATTTGGAAGAGGTTTTCTCTGGAGGAGGGAGTTCCAAAGGAACTTTGGGAAAATGCCTGTCTCGGAGTCTATTTACTCTGTAAACCACTTTGAGAGGGCTGTAAAACACTATAAAGCGGTATATAAGTCTAAGTGCTATTGCTATTGCTACTGGTTTGGAGTTTGTCAGTTGGAATGCTGACAGCTGTGTCCATTCCATACTTATTGTTCCAATTTGGCTGAAATTTAATTTTGATTAAATTTTTCTCTCATTCTTTTCTCCACAGATCTCTTTTTTCCAGCTATAACAAAATTAAAAATTTCAATTGCTTTTCATTTCTACTATATAACCAAAAAATGGAAAGGATTATTTAAGAAAATGAAACAATGGTAGAGGAAATATTATCACGGGCTTTAGCAGTGAAGAGGGTGAAATTGTTAGAGTAATTAAGAACAGTGGTAGAGACCATCCTAGAGACCATCCTAGAGACCTTCCTGAGATTTTTTTAAGATCATTTTTTGAAACCTTTGTCTATTAATTTAGTTTTGTATATTAGAACTGAGGCAATTACTGTTCTGCTGTTATTATGTCAAGGATACCAGTGGTACAGTCAAGAAATGCAGTCGGGCAATGGTTACATAGACATGAGGTAAATTATGAGATGTAACTAGTCACATATCATATGCAAGAGAGCATAAAGTCAGGAATAGCAACTTCCTACCTATGTCATACCCTTGTTAGAATCTGACTCCGAGGGAGAGGAAGAACACTTGCCAGGGAGTGGGAGTGTGGCTTCCGAGGTTGTGGAGGAAACTGGGGAAGGGCACAGGCCAGCTGGGCATTCAGAGAAAGACCCAGGCCCATCCCCTCTTCATCCTAGGGCACGCAGGGAGGAGGGGATAAAGGAGAAACATAAATGGCATGGTCTATGGCGGAGGAAAGGGCATTGATCCCCTTCATGGGCTGCAGCTGTAAGGACTGTTTAAAAGGACAAACTGCACATGGGCCAGTGCTGGAAGCAAAGCATGAAAATATTTCTAGTTTGTCTGTTCTTATCTGATTCTTGGCATCCTTCCCAGTGTGTGTATTGCAATATTTGTGGATGTCTTCCAGCCTAGTCTCATTAATTCTTCAGTGTGTTTTTTTTTATTTATTTATAATTTATATGTATTTTAAGTTTGAATGGAGGTTCTTCCTTTTGCACAGTTTGTGGGGGAGTTTTTTCTCCAGTCAATGATAATTGGACCTTTGAAGCCAAGTTGAAGGAACTAAAGGGACTTCACCTGTTTTTGTGACTTTGCTGCTTTTATATCCCACCATGGGTTATCACAACCTGCTTTTCAACACTACTTACATTTTCTGAACAAAAAAGTTCCAATGGAACCACATTATTTAGAGATTAATTGCAATTGGGAAAAAAAACTTTCTTGTTGTACTTTAAATTAGACAGCATAAGGTAATTACAAGGATTAATCTGCTGGAGGACTTTGAAAGGTCCTACAAGTTTGAAATCCAGTTTCTTAAACAATCTTGTAGAGACCAATAAGTGGTAAAGTTTGTCTCCTTCCAATATCTTTCTATTGACAAGAATTTGCAGCCTTCTTTTATGATTGTTCCAGCTGCAGGTTCAACAGGGCATGTGCAGCACACTCCTCTTGTAAAAAATTCACAGCTCCTAGTATGGAAACCTGCTGAGATGTCTTCTATACAAATATTCAAAGGTTCATATCATAGATGCCTGGGGAGAGTTTGGGCTTCTTTGGTGATGGACTTAAATCCACGACCGTGTGTGGTTTTGATCCGTGCTTGCTGCTGGAGCACCCTGAACTGACTGGATTCGGGGCTGAAGCCATCCCATAGAGGTGGTGAAGTGGGGGGATACCACCAGTGGAGTTGAGGAGAGCCGCATCTCTCCTCGGCTGGCCATTACTCCCTTTCCCAAAGGCAGTGCAGTGGTGATCAGAAATGGCCACCTCAAAGAAGAACCCGACTGGATAAGATCATGCAGGAGGAAGATAAAAAGAGAAAGCTTTGACTGACCAGGTCGAACTGAGAAAGCAACAACACAAGGTATCCTGGAATTTGAATTATAAAGAATAACATTGTTCCCAAAGAAAATTTTTGAAGTGGCGAAAGAGAAAGGGAAGGGAAAAGATTTGTTTTTGTTTTTTTTCTCATGCTGACAGCTGCAATTTATTTTAAAAATTAACAAGAAGAGATCTAAACAAGAAATTGATACAAATTCACTTTGACATTAATAGGCAATTTTAAGCTGAAAATAAAGTGTCAAGGGAATAATAAAGATTTTTGGATATTTCAAAATTTTCAAAAGAAGGAAAGGAGAGAAAAAGAAAAAAGAAAAGGGTGAGATCTGGAAAAAATGGAGGAGACCACCTGGAATTAAAAGGAATTAACAGTGAAACTTTAACAAGATTGCTAAAATATACACTGTAACTGAAACTTTGTAATAAGCTCTGGAAAGAGAAAGTAGAAAAAAGAAGCAAAAAGTAATAGCTTTGGATTACTCGGATTACTTGGTGATTTTTGGAATTTTGATTATTGGAGTTTAAATGACTAAAATCAATTGGGTGGTTGTTTAAAAGTGTTTAAAATGGCATCACTCCTTGAAGAGTTAAAAATGGAACTTAAAAAACAGAAAGATGATGCACAAGAGAGAAGAGGATCGTTTGGTTTCATATTTCAATTTTTAGAAATGAAGATCCTGAGCTATGAAAAACAACAAGAAATGCTTGCAGAACAAGAAGGGTGGGACAAAGAAGAAGCCATCTTTAATGACCAAGCAATTCTATGTGGGGTAAAAAAGGGAAAGGGGGGAGAATGAAAAACTTAAGATCTAAAAAAAAAAAAGAATAGTTTGAAAAGCAATTACAATACTAGGAAGAAGCAGAAGAGAGGATTACAGAAGGGAGAATTAGAATTAGAGAGACAAGGGGTCAAAAAGGGGTGGGAGAAGAAGAGGGGGAAGATGGAAAGGAAAAGAAGTTATAAAGGACATTAAGAAGATATAGAGAAACAGGGAAGATATACAAGGATTAAAGGTATAAACCTATTTAAAAGACTCAGAGATACTGGTTGACAACTCAATTGAAAGAGGATTCTAAAAGGGTAAATGAGATAGCATTGTTATATTAGAAATAGAAAAGAATTTTAAAAATATGAAATATGTGTGGTTAAAGTGATAGATAAAATAGATATTGTTAGGCAATGGAATGTTTGTTAACAATTAAATGAAATAAAGAGAATAAGAGAATGTAATTAGGAAAGAATGGAAACATTTTAACTATTATTAATGACATAAAAATTTAACTGAAAAGAAATATGAATATTAGTTGATAAGATGAAAGGATGGAAATATTTTAAGTGTTCCTAATGAAATATAAAATTTAATTGAAAAGAAATGTCAAAGATTCCAATTAATATCAATGGCTGGACTGAATTGAAATAGAATAACTATTTTAGTTATTATGGTTATTATATTTTCTCTTTTATTAGAATGTAGTGTATATTTTTAAGGGAATGTACAAAGCAGAACTCAGCTGATGAGTGTTACATGTTATAAAATAGAGGCTAGAAATTGAATGTTATAATTGCAAAGATATAAATTAAATTATGAATAAGATTTGAATAGATAGTAATTAAAAGATATAAAGGTGTTACGGTCCAGTTAGTAATTACAGGGGAAATCTTGCTTTATGAGAAAAGAAAATATGAAATTGTAAACAGGACAGACAAAAGTATAAATATAATGATGAGAAAAATATTAAAAATTAGGAAAAGATATGTAATTGAATTTAGAAAGGAATGACATAATTAAAAATAAGGTTGAGGAAAGTAAGGGAAGGAAAAAATTATTGAGAAAATGATAAAATAGTTATAAGATATGGAACAGAATATAAAGATGAATATGTAATTGAGTTTATGTCTGTATAGAGAAGTGATAACCTGGAATCATGCTGTTCTCAAAAAGGTATTTTATTTGTAATATGTTTTGTGAAAACCCAAATAATTTTTTTTCAAAAAAAAAATGTCTGGAAAGAGTTACTATAGAAAAATTCTGTCAATAGCAACAATGAGAGCTAGTTGTCTTGGCTGTAGGTGCATAAGTTGGAGTCTTTGGAGATTAGCCATTGGTTGTCCCTAAAAACTGGTTGAGGTTTTTTGTGCTTGGATCCTAGTAGTTAGCACTGGTAGTTAAGCACTGGGGTATCCCTTTGCTGACATGGGGTACTTTCCAGGGGTGGATTCAAAAATCCCAGCAACTGATTTGCTGCCCAGTTGCTGGGTGGGTGTGGCCATGGTGGGCGTGGCCTATTGAAACTTCTGGGAGGTCTGTTTTTCACCTTCCCTAGGGTCTGGAGGCTTCCCTCGGGCCTACGGGATGGCGAAAACAGCCTTCCTGAGATCTGGAGGCCCTCCGGAAGCTGTGAAACAGGACCATATCTGGACTTTCAGAAGGTCCATTTTACATCCTCCCAGAGCTTTCATGCAGACCCTGCACTTACCTGCATCAAAAATGGGCTACGTGGAGACTCCTGGGAGGGGAAGGGCAGGGAGGGAGGAGCTAGCCAGCTGGTTCAACTATCGGTTCGGTGAACTAGATGTAAATTTAATATCCAGTTTGCCCAAACCAGTCCAAACTGGCTGAATCCCATCCATGGTACTATCTCTTACTGGGTATTTTGTCCCCCATCTCCCCAGAGTCCAGGTCTGTATTAAAGTTCAAAAACATCTGGAATATCTGTGTAATTACTTGGGAACTAGGTTGTTCCCTCTTTGGGGTGTTCTGCCAGTTACTGCAGTGGATCTTCTGGTCTGCTTCTTATGTTTGGTGAAGTTGATAAATTTGGGGAAATTAGCTAAGATTATAAAACTACCAAAAAAACCTTTAAAATGGGATATTTATACAATGATGTCCCTTTGTGTCAATTCATAAAAGGGATTAACTATGTGGACACCATGGCACCAATTAATAATAATCAGTCTATATAGGGGAAAACATAGAGCTGTCATTGAAAAGTACCCAGATGGGGTCATGATTTTCAACTCAGCTGGCACGCATTCATTTGGGAGAACAAAAAATATTACTTTCATATTTCCAGAGATATCACGTGAGGAATGCCTTTGTATACGTATGGGATAAAATTAAGAAGAACCACTATATGAAAATCCCAATTTGGCTATTGACTATGGAGGTAATGATATACCCCAAGATTTAGATTAAATAAGGTAGTAAGATACAAAGAGCTATTGGATGAGAAAGGAGAATTAAAATCAAATCAAGAGTTAAAGGCCCAAGGAATTGAGATGGTTTGGTGGTCTTATTTACAAATTCAAACAAGGTACAAGAAAGACTTAGAACAACATGGCTTCTATAAAGACAAACAGGAATTAGATAAAATATTAGAGGGGACAGGGGAAAAATGATTACTAAAACATATAACTATCTTTTAAAATTTCTGACAGTAAGAACCATCAACCAATGGAAAAACTTGCTCTTTGAAGTTGTGGGAGAGTTATCACTTGAGATTTTCAAGAAGAGATTGGACTGCCATTTGTCAGAAATGGTGTAGGGACTCCCACTTGTGTGGGAAGTTGGATTAGATGACTTAAAAGGTCCCATCCAACTCTGATTATTTGTTAAGATTTAAAATGGAGGAAGAAACAGTAAAAGAGACTATGATAATATGGACCAAAAACTTTGGGTATAGCATTGAATTGGAACACTGGGAAATATTGTTACACTGGGAAATAGGGGAGGGGGGGGAATTACAAATTAACAATGTAAGCAGCTTACAAAGAAAATATGTACAAAATATTTTACCATTGGCATTTACTCTCAGCAAGATTGGCCAAAATGTTTCCAAAATGATCAGATAAATGTTATAAGCAAGGAACTACTGGCTTTAAAGTAAAGAATTGGTTAGAAGAAATTACTAAACAAAAAAATGAGATGAAACCAAAATGATTTTTATTGGGCTTATTAAGACAAAATGTCTGTAAAAACTGCAATACATTATGATACATATAATAACAGTGGCCAGAATCACCTTAGCTCTAAATTTGGAAACAAGATGACATTCCTTATTCACATAATGATAATACAAAAGGTTCTTGATGTGTAGAGATGGACAGGTTAACTATGGAGTTAAAAGAAAGAGAAGAAACAGAATACTATAAGATCTGGAATGTATGGTACCAATGGTTAGAGAATAGACATAAAGTTATTATATGAAGAATATGTAGGAGTTTTAATAAAATGGGGAAATGTTGTATATATATTTGTAAATGCTGCTATAAGTTAAAAGTAGAAAAACTATACAATATATAGAATAGTAACAATTATGTCAATATGAGTGAATACCATCACCAGAACACTGTAATGAGTGTAAATATGGTGTTTTAGTTTAAATATGATTAATAAAAATTTACTTTGAAAAAAAGAAAAAAAAAGTACCCAGTTACTCCAATTGGTTCAAAGTGCAATGGGCAGTATGGTTTTGTTTATATCCAGGCATACTACTTTATAATGCCTTGGTAAGGCCACACTTGGAATATTGCATTCAGTTTTGGTTGCCATGATGTAAAAAAATGTTGAGACTCTAGAAAGAGTGCAGAGAAGAGTAACAAAGATGATTAGGGGACTGGAGGCTAAAACATATGAAGATTAATTGCAGGAACTGGGTATGTCTCGTTTAATGAAAAGAAGGACTAGGGGACACATGATAGCAGTGTCCCAATATCTCAGGGGTTGCCACAGAGAAGAGGGAGTCAAGTTATTCTTCAAAGCACCTGAGGGCAGGACATGAAGCAATAGGTAGAAATAATCAAGAAGAGAAGCAATCTAGAACTAAGGAGACATTTCCTGACAGTTAGAACAATTAATCAGTGGAACAACTTGCCTCCACAAGTTGTGAATGCTCCTACACTGGAAGTTTTAAAAAAGATGTTGGATAGCCATTTGTCTGAAGTGGTGTAGGGTTTCCTGCCTAGGCAGCATGTTGGACTAGATTCTAGAAGCTTCCAATGTCCCTTTCAACTCTGTTATTCTATTCTATTCTATTCTATTCTATTCTATTCTATTCTATATTCTGACAAGAGCCAAGAAAGCAAGATTATCACAATCAATTTCAACAAGAGCATTGAAAAGGAAAAAAGATAGGTTAAATACACTTGCAAAATGATGAAAATGAAGCAACACCACCACTTCTTTTGGACTGTGTAACTCAATAAATCTTAATAATAATAATAAAAATTATCCTACGTAAATTGTTATTTAACAAAAAAAACTTCCATGTTTTAAAAGTTTTATATACTGTATATTTCCTGTGGACAGAAAATAGTCTTTCTATTTATCCCAGTAATGCAGCACTGGAAACCAAGATAGAGAAGACCTCCACAGCTACCACAGCTTTTCCTTTTGTGCTCAGATAGGCTGGAAAGAAGGAGATCCACATGCTGCAAAAGGCCAACATGCTAAAGATGATGAACTTGACTTTGTTAAAGCTGTCAGATAATTTCCATCCTTCTGGGGCCAGTAAAATGAGGACCCAGATTTTTGGGGTTAAAAGGCTGACTCTGTAAACTGCTTAGAGAGAACTGTAAAAGCATTGTGAAGTGGTATATAAGTCTAAGTACTATTGCTATGGTACATTAACATGAAATTGTGTTGCATACAGCTCTCAAAGGACCATCAACTCAGTTGTGGGATTCAAAATTTTTACTACCAGTTCTGTGGGCATGGCTTGGTGGGTGTGACATGGTTTGATAGTTATGGCTTAGTAAGCATGGCAGGGGAAGGATACTATAACATCTCCATTCCCTCCTTACTCCTGGGGGAAGGTTACTCAAAATCCCATTCCCTCCCCACCCTGCTAACTTGCTTTCCAGCCGTGTTTTCCTGTGTAGTGCAACAAACAAGACCCAGCCAATCAACTGGGACTCTGATCAGCTGGGAATCAAGAGGCAGAGAATAGATGGGGACAGGGACAGTCAGAGGTGGATTTGCTGGTTCCCTGAACTACTCAGAACTACTAAATTTCCACTACTGGATCTCCATAACCTGTCAGAACTGGATGAATATCACCTCTGCCCCACCTCTAATATACACTACATAAACATGATAAATATAAATAAATAAATACAAAATTATGTATTTACCCACATAGCGTATATTATATTGTATGACACAGAAAAACAATACAGTCTAGTTCAGATTTAAACATGTATATTTGGGGTACTAATTCCTCTTTATGAGTTGCTCTCTGTGATTTAGGTTAGGTCTGAAAACAATGATGTAACATTTTGGTAGAAATATACATCCCAGTAATGCAGCGCTAGAGGCTAAGATGGAGAAGATCTCCACAGCTACCATGGCTTTTCCTTTAGTGCTCAGATATGATGGAAAGAAGGAGATCCACACACTGCAAAAGGCCAACATGCTGAAGGTGATGAACTTGGCTTCATTAAAGCTATCAGGTAATTTGCGGGCAAAAAAAGCCACAATGAAGCTGGCAATGGCCAATATACCCATGTAGCCCAAGACACAGTAGAAGAAGAAAGGTGACCCCTCATTGCACTGTAAAATCATTTCTTGGAGTTCTGAATGCATGTCCAATTCAGGGAATGGGGGACATGTTGAAAACCAAAGAATATAAATCCATACCTGGAAGAGAGAGCATGAAAGAACAATACAAACAGTCAATCTTTTCCCTACCCATTTCCTCATCTGAGATCCTGGTTTAGTGGCCATGAAAGCCAAAACCACTGTGATGGTTTTGGCTAGAACACTAGAAATGGCCACTGAGAAAGTGACACCAAACGTTGATTGTCGGAAAAGGCAGGTCACTTTACCAGGCTGACTGAGAAACAACAAAGAGGAGAGAAAACAGAGCTGAAGTGAGACAAAGAGGGTGTAGGTGAGGGATCTGTTGTTGGCTTTGACAATGGGAGTATCCCTGTGCTTAACAAAAATTCCAAGTACCCAAGATGTCAACAAGAAGAAACCAAGAGCTGCTGAAGTTAAACCAATTCCTAGGGTTTCTTCAAAGGTTAGAAACAAAACCAATTTCAGGATACACCCTTTCTTTCCTTTATTTGGATAATGATCTTCTGGACATTCAAAACAGTCATCCATATCTGGAAGGAAAATTAAGGAATTTGTCATCTAGACATTCCAAATTATTGAAAATCACCTTATTGTTTGTATGCATCAAAGTAGTTTATTAAAGTTTGCTTAAGTTTAATGAAAATTGGTAGGTTAGGTAGAATTTTCACCTTACCATTTTGATCTGAAATCTTCCCTTCTGGGCATGGAACACAGTCATAGCAGCAGAACTGATCTCCCTCAATCCCTTTCTTCCAATATCCAGGGACACAAGAGGTCATTGCATCGAGAAAGTGGAGGAATCTGAACATAAACATGAAAATATTTTGAAAAGGAGGATTTTTAAAACAGTTTCTGAATTTTCTCCTTAATGCAATGACATTATTATTGATTTCTAAAATGAATTGGGAATTTAACAAATTCATCAACATGTTAAAAAATTTAGAAGTTACAATATTTTACCAAGGTCCTGTTTGAAGGGCTGGATGAATAACAATTGCACATGGTGAGAATCTCATGGAAACATGGCTATTCTTGTGAATTCAAATGGAAATGCCCACCAAATATGCAACCATAGCTTTCACATTGTAGTATCATATTTGTCAATTTGAGGAATTCTTGACCATCAACAACATTTGAAAGAATATGCCACTGTTTATCAAAAAGAAGAGAATTAGACTTCTAAAGAGACTGTGTTCAGAATGGGATCATAGTAGATTATACCATGGCTGATTCACTAATTTGATACCTGGTTAAAAGATTCTCTCCAGACAATCATTTCTTCATCAATCCATAATTCCTTCCCTTTTGGAGCCAGTAGATCCAGTTTTCCAACTCTAACTCTCTGAAAGGATCTGTTTGGAAAAGTGATCAAGTTGGTGATGTCGAATCCATCTGTTGCTTCCCCTTTCTCATTCAGGAACACTCTCTCCCCAGCTGAATTGTTAAAAGAAATCCCTTGAAGAAATGAATGGAGCTACATGGAAAAGAATGAAAGAGAAAGGAAACAATGTAGTAGAGAGGAGAACACCATATTCAAGTTTCATTAACTTATTCTTCTCATTTCTACAACAATTATTCAATCTGTAGACTTAGAAATTTAATAATTGATATTTTATAGAAATATACAGGGCTACTCTATTATTAATTTGATATTATTTTAAGGAAAGCTAAGAATGAACCAAAGCCAAATGAAAATAGGCTATTTGGATTAATCAAATTCTTCAATTATTTAAAGAACAATGAAACCTAGAACATAGTTAATCTTTCCTCAGTGATATAAATATATTTGATAATCCAAAATATGACAAATTTCCTTTAGCCAGATTTCAAAATTTGAGACTCATTCTTCAATAGATAGCTATCAGATGGATGATTGTTATCTAGCTAAAGGATATTTATCATTTTAATACAAGTATCACTTATTATGTGATGTTTGTTATCAAACTATGGTGATTATGGTTAATGATTATGGTTAATGATTATTATACAAGCTATGATGATTAATTCTCACTATCAAAGATGAAATGAAATGAGATGTTGAAGTTACAGGAATGTGATGTGGGAGTAATCATGCAATACTGGAATTTAATATTATGCAAACAGATGCAATAAAGACAGTCAAGCTAGAGTTGGACTTCAAGAGAGCTGATTTCAAAATACTTAGAGAGAGCTTCTAAGAAGTTCCATAGATAAGAATTCTCAAGGGGAAAACAGCCAAAGAACTTTGGGAAATTTTGAAAAATGACATTATAAAACCCCAATCTAGCATAAATCCAATGCAGATGAAAAATAAGAGATCTCAAAAGAAATCAGCATGGCTGCACAAAATAGTCTTTGATAAACTGAAAGAGGACAAGTACCTATAAAAAGTGGAAGATGAGCAAGGTGAGGTAGAATATCAGCAAATAGCTCAAACCTGCCACAATGAATTCAGGAAAACTAAGGCTCAAGACAAACTAAGGTTTGTGACAAAAGTAAAATAAAATAAAAATGCAACTTTCAACATATAAAAAACAAGAAGAAAGGCAAGGAAACAATTGGTCCATTAATGGGAGAAATGGCAAGAAGGTGTCCAGAAGAAGGAATAAACCAGAACTGTTTAATTATTATTATTTTTTTGCATCTGTCTTTACATAAAATAGCCCAACTTATCAAAAAGGAAGCTATCTTCAATGGCACCTATTTTTCTCACAAGGTATACATTGTCGATTCAAATGGTCACCTTTCAAGCAATTTTCAATGTAGATAGTGAGTATTGAGAATTTTCCCAGTAATCCGGACAGGATCACCTGGGCCGTGAGTTATCAACCTCGCTTTGTAAGAGTTAGTTTGTAGCTCACCCAGCTTATGTAAATCTCATCATGAAATGTTCCTCTTTAAAAACAGGCTTCTAATTTTGGATATTTATATTTTATTCAAATTGTACATGTCAACAAAATGATGTGAGTTTCTTGGTGTTTTTTTTTTTCTTCTTTCCTCTGATAGACATACCAAGGTGCAAGTACACAATTTAATACAAATGACTGTGAGACATTTTTTTCTGATGTATGTGAATCCTGATTCTATTTCATTTTTCTCCTGGAAAGCTAAGGCTCAAAATAAACTACTTTTTCCTGTATCTATTGTATACAGAACAGAATAACAGAAATGAAAGGGACCTTGGAGGTCTTCCAGTCGAATACACTGCTCAAGCAGGAGACCATATACCAAGGTTCTTCAAACTGCAAGTTTAAGACTTGTTGACTTCAACTCCCAGAATTCCTGGGCTAACATGACTGGAGGATGAATTCTGGGAGTTGAAGTCAACAAATCTTAAAGCTGTCAAATTTGAAGACCTCTGCCTTATGCCATTCTAAACAAATCATTATCCAATTACATTGTAAAAATCTCCAGTGTTGAAGTGTAACTAACTTCTAAAGGCAACCTTTTCCACTAATTGATTATTCTCACTGTCAGGAAATTTCTCTTTATTCATAGATTGTTTGTCATACTTAACTTGATTGCACACATATAATATATTAAGATTTTCCACAGTGGGATTAAAATATAATTCTACATCAAACTGCTAATTGAAATGAAGTATCTGATGCAAAGCGAATACCTGCCAAGCCTGTAGATGTGGATGGTGAGGATTTTTACCAATCATAGTTTTTTTTCTATTGAAATATAATGTGTGTAGAGTTTGCAAAGCATAAGCCACAGAATAAACAGCATTGTAGATGCTGTAGCTTTGGCCAGTCAACTCTATTTCAAACAAAGGTGCAGGAAGATCTTCTAGCTTCTTCTGCACAGTGCATGGATTACTACTCATTTCTTGTAACTCTGATTTTGGAAATGAACAATCAAACAATTGTTCCCAAACTTCCTGTAGAAACCTATTTCTGGAGACTGAAAGAGGATTTACAGTCTGAATAAATTCCTTGAAATCTGCAACTTTTGTTGAATGAACAGTGAAGGAAATAGCCCCATGGAACATCTGGAGATCCCAGCTGACTTGAAATCCAGATAATATGAAATCAATCTGTGCAGTCATAATCCACACCTTTCTAAATAATGAAATGTCCTTGCTTTCAGGATCTACTATAAATGTAACAATTCTTAGCCACATAATGGCCCATGATTCTCCATAGACAAGAAATGCATTGGATTTGTCCTTCATCATATTAATGGCAATCATTGAGACTGTTTGAAAAACTTCTGATGAATATTCAATGTGTATTAGTTGTGAAAGCCTTTCTATGAATGCTGAGCAGATTCCATTCTGTGAAAGTAAGGGCTGCATTTTCTGTAAGAAATTTTCTCCATTGTGGTTATCAACAGAAAAAATCCCAATCCATGTCCAGCTGAAATGATGAAGCAGTTGGATAATCCCAATATACTGATGGTCCTCTTTGGGGACCATGAAATAAAGTGAAGAGAACTTATTGGTCTGAAATTCCTCTTGGGCTAATGAGCCGTATGTCAGCTATAAGAAAGTGGAACAGGATTCTGTTAAATCAGAACTATTTTTTTTTCAGATTTCTTATCAAATACATTCAATGAACATTTTTTTCCTATAATTCTTCTAAATATTGATATAAAAAGGAATTACATGGAATTATTTCAAATGTAGATAAGAGATCAATTGTTTGAATACATCCAAAGAAAATACTACATTAAAATATTTAGTGAAGTATGGAATGAGTCTGGAGATATATGCTTGTGTGTGTATGTGTGTGCGTGTGTTAGGTTTTTGAGCTGATAAATAATTAAACAAGGGAGACAAGGATAGATCTATTTCGAGCTATTTAGCTCTAATCAGCTAGCCATACCCTTATTGGGATTCGAACCAGGGAAGTATTACATGTGAGGCAGTTGTAATTGCCATTAGACCATTGGTTCTTATCTTGATCAGCTGATATATATATACAGTATATTTGACAGTATCTCATCTGCCATCATCAGGCTCATGTATTGGGTTTGTCTTCATCATGTGTGTCAGGCTTTCATAGCTGTTTCTGTTTTAAATTTGGTGCTAGCCTCACAAACAAAGAAAATAACCACACCACAAGCCAAGCAAGCACCTGGGCACAAGCAGACACCCCCTGATACCTCCAGCCCAAACACACCCCACCTAGCCACCCAGATGAAACCTAGCTTCCTAAATAAATGACAGCTGGCCATTCACCTGAAGCCAGGCTGCACTGAAAGCCCCCAATACACGAAATACAATACTGACAGCTAATCAAAACAAAAAAATGCTACAACACAAGAAGATATTAGAAACACCAATCAAGCAGAACACAACCAACACCAAGACCAATAAACACAGACCAAGTCTCCCAACCAATCAGGATGAAGAAAAAAAACCTATTCAAACAAAGCACAAAACTAGGACCAAATTTAAAACAGAAATGTTTATGAATGCTTGACACACACGATGAAGACGAACCCAATACATGAGCCTGATGATGGCAGATGAGTATGTATGTGTGTATATACATATATATTTATTTTCATTGATTTTCACAGATACAGGTATGCAGGTCTTGGCATGTTCGGGTCTTTTCAACCTCCAACCAACCTCCCCAGCAGTATATATAGGGAGACAGCAGCTCAGATCACAAGCACAAAGCCGAAAACACCAGCCTGAAGATGGCGAGTGCAATCTCATTGAAATGTTGCCAAGATAGTCTCAATCTTACATGGGAAAAGACCCAAACATGCCAAGATTATATATATATGTATGTATATATGTATGTATGTATGTATGAATGCATGCATACATACATACATACATACATATATATATGAAACATATATATATATATATATATATATGTTTCATATATATATGTATGTATGTATGTATGTATGCATGCATACATACATACATACATATATATATATATATATATATGAAACATACACACACACACACACACACAGAGTATTTATGAAATACACACAGTATTTTTTCAACAACCTATCACAGCTTACTTGTGGAATCTTGAAGAATCCTGCAATTTCAGCTATGTAAAATGATGTGTCAAAATCCAGTCCTCCCATGATAGCTATGAGATTCTTCTGGCTATCACATCTGTAGTTAGGGACAAATTTTTGGGATTTGAAAAGCAGGTCCAGAGTGGTGCGATAGGTCATCCTTGGATTGAGGTAACTGTCATAGACGTGGAACCCAAGAGTGACATTAAGTAAAATCTGGGAGTCCTCATTGACTTCCTTCACAGCAAAGGCCAAGGAAAGGACATGTTGATGAAACTTGGTGATTATACTGCAAATAATTTAATTATTTTAATTGAAAACATAAATTGAAATATATAACGAGGCATCTTTTCTGTATAAATAACAAACTTTCTTTCTCTGAAGGTAATAGATGGGTAACAGCCTTTCTAAAATTCTTAATAATTGATACAGAGGTGTCCTTGATATTCTCTGAGTTTGGTTTCTTTCTTGTAGAAATTTCATTACCCAAAGTTGGTAACATCATCCCAAACTAGCATTGGTGATGTTATCTAGTTTGGATGATGAAACATCTGTACGAAAACAGCCAATGTTACCAAAGACCCCTCATTTCAACCCCGAATAAAATATTGTTCTTTATTGGTAATTTGTATAGAGTTCAAATTTACTTTTTACACAATATTTGTGTAAACAAAAATATACTGCAATAAATACAAATAGTGATTTTTTTCAAAATGCTACCTTTATTTTGTATGTGATTTTCACAAAATTGTATATCAATACTTTCAGAATGTATAATTACCATATGAATGTTTTGTGGAAACAGATAATGCCAAACCTTTTTAAAAACCAGATGCAATTGAAAGACACAGAAAGCACAGATTACATTAAAAGAACATTTATGCACAAACAGATTTTACTCATATAAGGGTTTTTTGGAGATCTGACTAAGATTAGATAGAGAAAAAATTTCTTACATTGGTATGTCAGAAAATGTTACATCAGGGTTTTCATTAAATTTACTTCGAAAAAAGTGGTAAACGATATGAGACATCATCCCACCAATGATGAAGTCTCCAGGCTGGTACCACTCATGTGGAACAAGGAAAGCATCACTTGCAGGGCAGCTCAAAGTACCTACTTTATCGACCAAAAACATCAGAAGAAACATCTTGATGTGCTTGTTATTGTGCAAATGTTTTGTCTTCCATTCTACCCATTGGAAAGTATAGTTAATCCAAAACTTCATCTAAGGATTATACTTGAGAATGTAATTAATGAGAAAATCTATCATGTTTTATTTGAAGATCCACTTGAGCACAAATTTGTATCTTGTCTACTGCCAGGATTTAAACAGATATTTTGGCAGAAGAGAACAGAGTGTAGAAACGTGAAGCAATTAATCTGATAAAGCTCTTGTGCCAATCTCCCAGTGGTTCAAAACTTCCTTTATAGCCAGACAAATACTTTGATTGTTATTGAATTTAAATATCCTTCTGTGCAGCCTTACATTTATATTTAAGCTTAGCTAAGAAAATATAGTGATTCCTCCAGAGATATTTGTTTTTGTTTTGATCAGACAATAGTGGCTGATTTTTCAGTTATTTTTTAAAATGAAATGCCAATGAAAATAGCCTATGGAATACTTGCAGTAGAATATATATTTAATTGTAGAAATAAAAATAATGCTTTTTTCAAGGTACCACATTTATTTTCTACCACTTTTCACAAAATAAAATATGAATAGATCCAGCAGGTATCAGTCATTTATTGTATGTATTTTTTCAAGGAGTATCAATGCAGAACTTAAAAAAAATTACCTTAATCTCACTAAAAATCTTCTAAAGAGTCCCTGTACTTTTATATATTCTATCGCAAACAATTTTACACAATTTAAAGCAGGGGTCCCCAACCCATGGTCTGTAGACTAGCACTACAGCATGCTAGAAACCAGGCTGCACAAACAAACAAAGCCCCATCCATGGGAAGCAGCAAGTATTTATTTGTTTGTTTGTCAAACATGTACAAGATAACAAGTATAAGTATGAATATAAACAAGAACAAAGGGAATAAATACAGATAAGGGGACAGTAAGGCAGGGACGGTAGGCTGGTGCATTTATGCATGCCCCCTTTAAGGACCTCTTAGGAATGGGGTGAGGTCCACAGTACTCAGTTTGAGGTTGAAGCTGTGAGCGGTTGAGGCTGTAACAACAAGTTGGGTAGAACATTCCAGGTGTTGACCATTCTGTTGCTGAAGTTGTATTTTCTGCAATTGAGTTTGGAATGGTTTACCTTGAGTTTGTATTGGTTGTTTGCCCATGTATTGTTGCAATTGAGGCTGAAGAAATCATTGACAGGTAAGATATTGTAACAGACAATTTTGTGTAATATGTTTAGAAATATGCTTTTGAAAATAGAATGAACCCCTATTCTTTGTGGCATTTCCTCAAATAATGTAACATTGTTAACATGTCGCCCCACTTCTTCTAGTCATACCCAGTTCCTCTAAGTGTTCTTCATATGTTTTAGCCTCCAGGCCCCAATCATCTTTCTTGCTTTTCTCTGTATTCTTTCTAGGGTCTCAACATCCTTTTTATAGTGTGGTGACCAGAATTGGATACCATTTTGTGTGGTTTTACTAAGGTTTTGTAAAGTGATACAAGAACATGTGATCTTGATTCTATTAATGCAGCCTAGTATTGTATTGTTGTTTTTTGTTTTGCCTGGGAACATTTCATTTCAATAAATTTCCCATATTATTAATGTCCAATAACAGTTTACAATGAAAATTGATTTATAGGATAGGGAGTGAATGGTTGGGACCCATTATGAAAAAAAATACAGTTAAATATACAGGATTCACAAACTCAACATATTGTATATTTCAAAGAACCCTAACAAATCCAAACTGATATAATATAACACTGTGTTAAATAGGTATTCATTTGATGGTAATCAACTTTTTACTATATTTGTATAGTGTTCTATGAATTGAAAGTATAAAAACTATGAAAATGTTTCTGCAAATGCTGGACATCATTTGAGTCAATATCTGAAATATCCTAATAGCAGCCAAGCTAGCTAAATCAAAGTTAAGTTCAACTGGAGTGTTGGAAGGAAAATGGATTAGGTTAAAGAATCTTGCAAAGTGATGGGAATGCAGCAACATGAGCACTTACTTTGGAATGGGCTTAAATATGAATGAATCTTAAATACCCTACATAAATCCTTCCTTGACAAAAACAAAGAAACACAAAGCTATGTTCCTATAAATTTTATATATACTTCCTGTGGACAATAAACTTTTTCTATTCTATTTTATCTAGAAAGAAATATCACATGATGTACTAATTTCTTTTTGTTAGATGTTCCCTGTGGTTGAGATCAGATCACAAAACTATGATGTAACATTTTGGCTAACATATGCATCCCAGTAATGCAGCACTGGAAGCCAGGATGGAGAATACCTCCACAGCTATCATGGCTTTGCCTTTTGTCCTTAGATAGGATGGAAAGAAGGAGATTCACACTGCAGAAAACCAACATGCTGAAGGTGATGAACTTGGCTTCATTAAAGCTGTCAGGTAATTTATGGGCACCCTGAACTAAAATATTCTTCTATCCTAAAAAGAGCCAAGAAAGCGAGATTATCAAAGTCAAATTCAACAAGAACATTGAAATGGAGAAAACATTAAAGGGTTAAAGAATCTTGAAAAATGAGGAAAATGAAGCAACATCAGCACATCTTTTAGAATGGGCAATCCCATTCTAAATATCTTAATAATAATCAAAAATATCCAACATAATTGTTGTTTAACAAAAGTAAAAAAAAGTTTTATATACTATATGTTTCCTGTGGACAGCAAACAGCCATTCTATTCCTTTTTCAACAATTTTTTCTAGGCAGAAATATACTACCTCAACTACAATCACAACTACAACCAAAAATAACCACCAAACCACAACCACAAATAATTATTATCCCATCAAATAATTCCACAAATGATATCCCCTTACTCATCAGAGACATCATGGAATGTGATCAGAAACGTCCAAATGCCATCTTATTTGGTCTTGAAGACACCAACAAATCAGACGACATCACCAAAATTCGCAATATCATAAGCAACTCAAATACAACAAACATCTCTCTTGAAGAGCAATTGAAATAACCAGAGATGGCCCTGAGTTCAAATACAATGATGGCTCGGTGGCCCCAAAATTTTGTAGAGTTATATGCAAAAATGAGTCCAGAAAATGCATATTCATTCATACAATAAACACCATTGCAAAAACCAATCCCAACCACAAAAAACTTTGCTCAAGACCAGACTTATCCATACTGCAAAGAATCCGCTCCCGTGAACTCTGCAATGAACTCAAAAGACATCTAGACAATGGAGAGACGGATCTTTGATTCAGTAGTACATGACAAACTACTACTAAAACTAAAATCTTATGGTATCTCTGGACACCTTCATAACTGGATAGAAGCATTCCTGTCAAACAGACTACAAATGGTCAAAATTGGGAACATCTTATCAAATTCAGTACCTGTCAACAGTGGTGTCCCCCAAGGCAGTGTTCTAGGACCAAGTTTCTTCATACTCTACATAAATGATCTCTGTGATCACATTAAGAGCAACTACATTCTCTTCACTGATGATGTAAAGCTATTCAACACCACAGATAATACTGCTACCCTTCAAAAATACGTCAACTATGTATCAGAATGGTCAAACAAATGGCAATTTCAAATCTCAACAAATACTGTATTTTCCGGCGTATAAGACGACTTTTGAAACGAAAAAAAGACAACCGAAAATCAGGGGTCGTCTTATACGCCCGGTCATCTTATACGCCGGAAAATATGGGTGCATCAGGAGTGAAGCTTGAGCACTTTTACGCTTACTCTTCGAGAGAGCCGAGAAATAAGTTTGCGGGCGCTTCCTCCAAGGCAAGGGAGAGATGCGAAGCGAACCAGTCAGCTCGATCCGGTAATGCAGCGGTTCACAAGGACAAGGATCTCCCCTCACTCCCACTCACCTTGAACTTCTCTGGAGCTGCCAGCACAGAAGGGACGGCAAGGGAGGAGGCGCTATGGAAAGCCGGGAGCTCCCGGTGTGGCTCTGTCTTGTTTGCCTCCTGCGAGAAGCGAGGGATAACGGAGGGTGGCTCTAAGCCGGTCACTCGCCCTGTGAGCTTCGCTCTTCTAGTGAGCTTCTAGTGAAGCCCTGTGAGCTTCGCTCTTCGCTCTAGTGGCGGCGGATTGGGCTGTTTCCTTTCGCAGGTGCAGCGCTCCTGCAAGAAGGGCAAGGGAGAGGCTCCAGACGCCGCCGCTCACCCACCCTGTGAGCTTCGCGCTTCTAGTGAAGCCCTGTGAGCTTCGCTCTTTGCTCTAGTGGCGGCGGATCGGGCTGTTTCCTTTCGCAGGTGCAGCGCTCCTGCAAGAAGGGCAAGGGAGAGGCTCCAGACGCCGACGCCTCTTCCTCGGGTCTGAAAACCTGTGAGCAGCGAGTCGGTAAAAAGAGTCAGATCTCGAGCAGGAGTAGTAAACTGGGGGTGGGGGCCAATCCAAGCAGGCTTTTTATGCATTTGCAATTTTTATGTAAATTATACAATGTTCTGTACCCGAATCTACACTGTAAAAAGCCTGCTCAGATTGACCAGAGTCAGACAGGAAGTCTATTTCGGTATAACCTTTGAACCTTTGCTTGTTGTGATTGGCTCACTGTGGTACATACAGTTGCAGCACAGGAACGTTCTGTGTAGCCAAGGCTGCTGCATAGTAATTGAATGGACTGTATTAGAGCACCTCCAGCGAGCTAAAAGGTACCGTAATAGAACATTCTGTGTGTAGCTGAAGCTACAGTACTGTATAACCGCACATACATTGGTCTAAAAGATTACCAGAGTGGGTGTACTACAAATGGCTGATAGAAAAGAACCCATCATGGCTCCAGCAACAAGAAGGAAATTTGAAGCCAGTTTCAAACTGAAAGTTGTAAACTTTGCCAAGGAACACAATAACTGTGCTGCAGCAAGACAATATGGAGTAACAGAAAAGATGGTCTGAGACTGGAAAGCAAATGAAGATGCATTAAAGAGTATGCCAAGGAGTAAGTGTGCATTAAGAAGAGGCACCCCATATTGGCCAGAACTCGAAAAGCATGTAGCAGACATGGTTCTTGAGCATCGTCAAAATGGTTATGTAGTGACACGAAACAAAATACGTTTGATTGCACTTCAGTGGGCCAAATCTAACCCAGACAACAGCAAAGGATTTAAGGCCACTGTATCCTGGAGTACTAGGTTCTTGGAAAGGCACAATCTGGTACTGAGGCAAAAGACCAAAATTGCACAAAAATTGCCTGCAGATCTTGACAGCAAAGTAAGTCTTTTCCATCAATATGTAATACAACAGCGCAAGAAACATGGCTATGCATTAAGCCAGATCGGAAATATGGATGAAACGCCTATGAATTTCGATATGATTGGAAATAAAACCATTAATCCAAAATGTGCAAAAACAGTGTTAATTAAAACAACAGGACATGAGAAGTCCAGTTTCACAGTGGTACTAGCATGTACAGCTGATGGTGCCAAACTAAGACCAATGGTTATTTTTAAAAGAAAAACAATGCTGAAAATCAAGTTCCCTGTTGGAATTTTTGTACATGTGAATAAAAAAGGATGGATGGATGAAGAAGGGGTAAAGCTATGGCTTGATAATGTATGGAGCAGGCGACCAGGCGGATTTCGTCACGAAAGTAGCCTACTGGTGTGGGATATGTTCAGGACTCATTTAACTCCCAGCACCAAGCAAAGGCTTGCAAGAATGAACACAGATGCAGCAGTTATTCCTGGAGGATTGACATCATTGGTACAGCCACTGGATGTGTGCCTAAACAAGCCATTTAAAGATCGTATTAGAGAACAGTGGAATGAGTGGATGGTTAGCGGCGAAAAGTCATTCACAAAAGGAGGAAACATGCGTGCGCCACAATTGGATGTTTTGTGTAACTTTGTCATAAAAGCCTGGAATGATATTACTGAAGAAACAGTAATCAGGTCTTTCAAGAAGTGTGGCATATCAAATTCTTTGGATGGTATAGAGGATGACTTCTTGTGGCAAGATGAAGAGGATGCCGAAGCTGAAGCCACACCATCTGATTCAGAATTTGATCCATATGATGACTGTCTTACAAATGTACCACAAGAGGTCATCGATGAAGTTATGATGTCAGAAGAAGAACATGATGAGAATTTTGAAGGATTTTAAGCTCACAATGCTCCTCTGCCTAGAAAAACCTCTTATCATCCCAGTCAGTCATAAATAAGCGTTTTCTGTAAGTTCTGCATGTAATTCTCTTTCCAGATGATGCCATCATTGTTAATGTTCTCTTTTGGATTTTTTTGTTTCTCGGTCAAGTTCATGGCATTGCCATTTGTTAAGAGACCTTCCATTTATCGTATCGTATGTTACGGTATGTTCATTAAAAATTTAATTAAAAAAGAACTGGTGTTGCCTCGGAAGTGGGGGGGTAGTCTTATACAGCGAATATAGGCCTAAACCTATGTTTTAACTATAAAATTAGGGGGTCGTCTTATACGCCCGGTCATCTTATACACCGGAAAATACGGTAATTGCTCTGTCTTACATATTGACAAAAAAAATCAGAAAATAAATACAAGCTGAATAGTCAAGACCTTGTTGATGATCCAAACTCTGTCAAGGATCTTGGAGTACTCATCTCTAATGATCTAAGAGCTGGAGCTCACTGTAACTATTTAGCCAAAAAGGCATTAAGAGTTGTTAACCTAATCTTATGTAGCTTTTTCTCTGGTAATATTACATTACTACTAGAGCATACAAAACATTTGCTAGACCAATATTGAATACAGCTCATCAGTTTGGAACCTACATTACGTATCTGATATTAACACAGTTGAGAAAGTCCAGAAATATTTCACAAGAAGACTTCTCCACTTCTCTACTAATTGCAGAATACCTTACGCTACCAGACTTGACATTCTAGACCTAGAAAACCTAGAACTATGCCGCTTTCGATCCGATCTAAGTATAGTATATAAAATCATACATTGCAATGTGCTACCTGTCAATGAATATTTCAGCTTCAACCATAACAATAGAAGAGGAAACAATAGATACAAACTCAAGGTTAATCGCACCAATCTTGATTGCAGGAAATATGACTTCAGCAACAGAGTGGTCAATGTCTGGAATACTCTACCTGATTCTGTGGTTTCTTCCCCAAACCCTAAAAACTTTAACCTTAGACTGTCTACTATTGACCTCACCCCTTTCCTAAGAGGTCTGTAGGGGGCGTGTATAAGCGCACCAACGTGCCTACCATCCCTGTCCTATAGTTTCTTTTTATTTTTCTTATATGTATCCATTTATTCATAACTATGTTTTTACTTATACCTATTATTTTTTAAGCAATTGACAAACCAAATAAAATAGAATACAAAATATTGTTTTTATGAGTTTTTCCTTGTGGTTGAGGTCAGGCCGCAAAACAATGATATAGCATTTCGGCAAAAATATGTATATTAGTAATGCAGACTGGAAGACAAGATGGAGGTGACCTCCACAGAAACCATGACTTTTCCTTTTGTGCTCAGATGGTCTGGAAAGAAGGAAATTCAAACACTGCAAAAGACCAACATGCTGAAGGTGATAAACTTGGCTTCATTAAAACTGTCAGATAATTTACGGGCAAGAAAAGCCACAATAAAGCTGGCAATAGCCAAGATACCCATGTAGCCCCACACACAGTAGAAGAAGGAAGCTGACCCCTCATTGCATCGTAAAATCATTTTTGGGGGGACTTTGAGTGCATGGAGGAGATGTTGACAACCTAATTATACAAATACATTCCTGGAAGAGAGAACAAGAAATAACAGTAGAAAGAGCCAATCTTTTTTCCACCCATTTCCTCATCTGCAATCCCAGTTTAGTAGCCTTGAAAGCCACAATCATGATGATAGTTTTAGCCAGTATGCAAGAAATGGCCACAGAGAAAGTGATGCCAAACATTGATTGTTGGCTGAGGAACAACAAAGAGGAAAGAAAACAGAACTGAAGAGAGCAAAGGAGGGTATAGGTGAGGGACTGGTTGTTGGCTCTGACAATGGGAGTATCCCTGTGCTTAATAAAAGTTCCAAGTACCCAACATGTCAAGAAGAAGAAACAAAGAGCTGCTGAGGATAAACTAATTCCTAATGGTTCTTCAAATGTTAGAAATGCCACCAGTTTCAGGATATGTCCATTCTTTTCTTTATTGGGATAATGCTCTTCTGAACCTTGAAAACAGTCATCCATATGTGGAAGGAAAATCAAGGAATTCATCATCTAGGCCTTCCAAGTTATTGAAAATTATATTATTTTTAATATATCCATGTTGTTTATTAAAGTTTGTTTAAGTCTAATGAAATGTGGTAGAATTTCTACCCTACCATTTTGATTTGAAATCTTCCCTTCAGGGTGTAGAACAGTCATAGCAGCAGAACTCATTTCCCTCAATCCCTTTCTTCCAGGATCCAGGAAAACAAGGGAGAATAGATGAACCTGATGATAAACATGAAGATGTTTTGAAAAGGAGAGTTTTGAAGATAGTTTATGATTTTTTTTCTTAATGGGGTAACATGATTATTGAGTTCCCAAAAGGACACAGAATGAAACAACTTCATCAACAACTAAAAATAATGTAGAAACTATAATGATGTACAAGAACTCCTTTCTGAACAGCAGGATAAATAAATAAGTTCACATGCTGACAATCTCATGAAAACATGGCCACTCTTGTGATTTCAAGTGGAAATGCCTACCAAATATGCAATGCTGGCTTTTCATTGTAATAACGTGTTTGTCAATTTGAGGAATCCTGGATCATCAGCAACATTTGAAAGAATATGCTATTGTTTATTTTAAAAAACCAGAAATTAGATTTCTAAAAAAATGTTCAATATGGGATCATAATGGATTAAGGTGGAATCATTAATTCGATACCTGGTTAAAGTTTGGGTGCCAGAGAGTTAGATTTTCATCCATGAATAATTCCTTTCCTTTTGGAGCCTGTAGATCCATCTCTCCATCTCTCACTCTCTGAAGGGATTTGTTTGGAAAAGTGATCAAGTTGGTGATATCAAATGCACCAGTTGCTCCCCCTTTTTCATTCTGGAACACTTTCTCCCCAGCTAAATTGTTAAAAGAAGTGTGTTGAAGTCATGAATGGAGCTACTTCAAAGGGAATAAAAGAGGGAGAGAATTAAAAGCAATATAAGAGAGAAGAGAAAATCATGTCCAAGTTTAATTCATTCATTCTTCCCATTCACATAATATTAGAACTTTGATAATCAATATTGCATGATAATGTACACATCTACACTATTTATTTAATTTGATATCAATATAAAGAAAGTAGAAATTACTGAAGCAGAATGAAAAAATGATTTTGGAATTTTGGAATTTTTTAAATAACAATTTAGATCCACTACTTAAACAACTAATTCCACCTAGATCATATCTAATCTTTCTTCATCGATAGAAAGCTATTTGATAGTTTGCATACGACCTTCATCAAATTTTAGAATCTGTGATTAAAAGCATTTCTCTATAGAGAGATCCAAGATAGAGATTATTGCAAACATGTTTCAGGTTTCAAACTATGGATGCCACATCTAAGAAGGGCAACTTTTATTTCATTCCTCTAAAGTTCTATGAAAGGTTCAGAAGCCATGTAGAAAGTTCTTGGAGAATTGATTATTTTTGGAGGAGCAATCAAGAGTAATCTAAATTATCATTACAATGATCTCTTATTGTGCAAAGTCTGGTGATAACTTCCAGTGACATATAAATCATAATTCATACAGTAGCTTCTTAATGATCAGAATAACAACAGAAACTATTTTTTCTGTGTTGATTTGTGACAGAATAGTATGTCAGAGTCAGAAGGGACCTGGAAGTCTTCTAATCCAACTCCTTGTTCAAGGAGGAGGTCCTATTCTATTTCAGATAATTGGCTGTCCTTCTCTTTGTAAAAATCTTCAATGTTGAAACAGCCAAACTTCGGAAGGCAACTGTTCCATTAATCAATTAATTGTTCTCACAATTATTGCATAATTCCTCCTTATTTCTAGGTTGTTTTCTCTTGCAGAAAATTTTAAGCCTTTCCACAACGGGATCAAAACGTACAAAGGGAATACCTGCCAAGCCTGGAGATGTGGGAGGTCAGAATTTTTACACATCATAGTTTTCTTCCTGTTGAAATACAATGTGTATAGAGCTTGCAAAGCATAAGACACAGAATAATCAGAATTGTAGATGCTGTAGCTTTGGCCAGTCATCTCCATTTCAAAGGCAGGTCTAGGAAGATCTGCCAGCTTCATCTCCCCAGTACACTGCCTACTTTGCATTTCTTGTAATTCTGGTTTTGGAAATGAACAATCAAATGATTGTTCCCAAACATCCTGCAGAAACCCATCTCTGGAGACTGAAAGAGGATTTACAGTCTGAATAAATTCCTTGAAACCTGCAACTACTCTTGAATGAACAGTGGAGGAAATAGCCCCATGGAACATGTGGAGATCCCAGCTGATTTGCAATCCTGATAATATGAAATCAATCTGTGCAATCATGATCCATACCCCTCTAAATAATGCAATTTCCTTGCTTTCAGGATCTACCATAAATGTAACAAATCTTAGCCACATTATTGAAACTGATTCCCCATAGACAAGAAATGCATTAGCTTTGCTATTTATCCAATTCATGGAAATAATTGAGATTGTTTGAAATACTTCTTGGAAGTCTTCCATGTGGGCCAGTTGTGAAAGCCTATCTATGAATGATGAGCAGATACCGTTTTCTGAAAATAAGGGCTGAACTTTCTGTAAGAAATTTTTCCCGTTGGTGTTATCAACAGAAAATATCCCAATCCATGTCCACTTGAAATGAAGAAGTAGTTGGATAATCCCAATGTACTGATGTTCCTCTTTGGGCACCATGAAATAAAGTGAAGAGAGTTTACTGGTCTGAAATGCATCTTGGCCAATGATCCATATATCAGCTGAAAGAAAGTGGAGTAGTATTCTATTGAGTAGGAAAGATCAAATGCAATTATCTAGATTTAGTTTTCATATAAAATATATCTAAAGAAGGAATTGTTTTCCTGAAATTCTTCTAGATATTAATATGGAAATGAATTTATTGGAATTATTTCAAATATATATAATTGATCAATTATTTTGATAGAAGCCTGTTCCATCAGGAACAACCCTGTTCCATCAGGGATGGGATGTCTGTGGATCCTCACTTCTTGTATTTGGAATTGTAGTTTCAAAATTATGCTAACTAATAGAAACTAAGTCAAGGAGAACATCTCAATACAAACTTAAGCTTAATCTTTAATGACCCTTAATTAATACAAAAAAAAAAAATCAAGAACAGAATATAATTTTCCCCCTTTAGCCCTTTTACAACTTACTTGTGGAATTTTGAAAAATCCTGTAATTTCAGCAATATGAGATGATGTGACAAAATCCCATCCTCCAATGACAGCCATGAGATTCTTCGCACTATCACACTTGTAGTTAGGGACAAATTCCTGGGATTTGTAAAGTAGGTTGGTGAGATATGTCATCCTTGAATTGTTGTAACTGTCATAGATGTGGAACCCAAGAGTGGCATTAAGTAAGATCTTGGAGTCCTCAATGATCTCCTTCACAGCAAAGGCCAAGGCAAGGACATGCTGGTAGAATTTGGTTACTACACTGCAAATAATTTAAATTACCCAGTTCAGAATGGAAGGTGACAGTTTGTATAAGGTGGCATCATTTCTATGTGAATAAAAATGTTTATTTATCTGATAGTAGTAAAGTGATAATCACTTTTTCTAAAATTCTTAATAATTTCTACAGAGATCCTTGGTGCTCTTTGAGTTTGGTAGTTTTCTTGCAGACATTTCATTATCCAAAACAGATATGATCATCACTGACTAGTACTGAGAATTTTATCTAGTTTGGATAATGAAATGTCTGCCAGAAAACAGCACATCTTTGAGAGCATCAACCACCCCTCATTTCAATCCTGAACCAAAATATTCTCCTTTATTGGTAATTTTTATCGAGTTCAAGTTCCTTTTAAACAGCATTTCCATGACCTCCACAAGTATGTACTGCAACAAATAAAAGTAGTGACTTTTTTCAAAGTACTGTATTTATTACATATGATGTTTTCAGAAAGTGATACATGAACAGATTCCACGGGAATCACTTACTTCCTGTATATTTTTATAACTTAGAATAACTTTATTGTCGCTTTGAATGTACACTAAATTTAAAATGAAATTTCATTACATACAGCTCTCAGAGGGTCATCCCCTTCCATATACACTACATAAACATGACAAAATAAATATATAATGAATACAAAATTATGTATATACCCACATATATTATATAACACAGAGAATCAACACAGTCTAGTTTGGATGTATACATGTACATGGCCAGAAAAATAGTTGAGCACTAAGCACATAGTGTTTATAAACAGTATCCTGAACAGCAAGAATTGAGATTGCTACAAACTGCTTGACTATCCTTACCACTCTCTGAATGGATTTTCTATCTGAGATACAGTTGCCACCAAACCAAACAGGGATGTACTTTGTGAAAATGCTCTCAATCATTGCTCTGTAAAAGTCATGCCTTTCTATGTATGCTTTGTGACAAGAAATAATGCCAAATTGTTCTAAAAATTATCTTACCTCAGTAAATGTTCAAATAGAGGCTTCTTGATCTGAAATTTTGTTCATTTCATGTGAAAAACTTTAAAATAATGTAAAGA
This sequence comes from Bungarus multicinctus, assembly GCA_023653725.1. NCBI lineage: Eukaryota > Metazoa > Chordata > Lepidosauria > Squamata > Elapidae > Bungarus > Bungarus multicinctus. The sequence continues at coordinate 140,393,187 of CM042840.1, read as the reverse complement.
ATGTTATTTCTTCTTTCATAGCATGATACAATTGAAAGCAAAGAAGGCATAAATTATGTGAAAAACCCTATAATTGTGCCCAATTAACTTTTTAGTCATATAAAGTATTTTTGAAACTCTAGGTAACATTAGAGAAAAAAATACTTACATTAGTATGTCAAAAGGTTTTATAGAAGGATTTTCACTAAATTTAATGTTAAAAAAGTTGTAACCCATGTGAGATATAATCCCACCAATGGTGAAGTCACCAGGCTGATACCATTCATGTGGAACAAGAAAAGCATCACTTGGAGGGCATTTCAGAGTAACTACTTTGTGTACCAAAAGCATTACAAGAAATATCTTCATGATTTTGTTATTGTGAAAATGGTTTGCCTTACATCCTACTGATCAGGAAATACACATAATTCAATAGTTCATCTAAAGATTGTTCCAAAGTTTAGGTCTGTGAATGCACTTAATGAGAAAATCTATCGTTTTCTATTTGAAGATCCATATGAGTGCAAATTTGTATCTTGAATAATATCAGGATTTGAACAGATACTATGGCAGAAGAGAACAGAGGGTAGAAATCTGAAGCAATGAGTCTGATAGAGGCATTATTACCTTTGTGCTAAACTTCCTGTGGTTCAAGTGTTTCTTTATATCCAAGCTAATACCTTGACTTTTTTTGAATATCATTCCCTTCTGTGCAGCCTTTCATGTTTTGGCCTAGCTAAGAAAACATGGCAATTCCTGGAGGAGATAATTATTTTGTTTTGATGATGTAATAATTGGCCAATGGTTCAACTATTTTTTTTAAAAAATGACCAAATATCAATGAAAGTAGTATAAGAGGGATTTGCAATAAAATACTTGCTTTGTTGTTGAAATTGTTGAAATTGTTTTTTGAAGCTACCACATTTATTTTTCACCATTTTTTTCACAAAATGGAATATGAACAGATCCACCAGGAGGTGAGGGCCATATTTGCCCCTTCCGAGCTCTGTTTTCACTGGCATAGGATTGTAGGAGGTCGTCACAGCCAAAAACGGAGCTTGGGAGCCTGTTTTCCCTGGCAGAGTGCTTGGGCTGCCACAGGTGACGCCCAATACAAGTGACATCATGCTGTCCATGCCCACCTTTACCATGCCCAACACAGCCCCCCAAGATCAACACAACCTGATGTGGCCCTCAATGAAATCGAGTTTGACATTCTTGTTCTAGAATGACTACAGGGATTTGTAAAGTTTAACCCCTGGAGAATCTATAAAGTTGGCCCCAGAGTCCACTAACCCTGCAGTCACTTATTCCAGTCCATGGTCAAGGCAACATAAAATTTCAGCAATGTATATTGATTAAAGTGTCTCTTTAATGTTTGAATAGTCCCTTTTGTGAACTCTTGTGATAGGGACTGTTCTAGTTTCCCTGGTTCTGATCTCTTTGTTCAGCACAGTGGTCTCCCATGCATTGGGTGAGAGGCCTTTCTCCTTTTTGGAGACTTTGTTTGGGCAGATTCTCTCTATGCGCCCAGAATCTCCACAGTAAAAAACAACAAACACAGAATGCCAGGTCTTTGTACCTCTCTCTTTCTTCATCAACTAGTGATCTCGTTATTGCTTCTCATTGGATGGCTTCCTCTCCCCATTGCTCAGTCCTTGTCAGTAGTAAAGAAGACAAAGTTGAATAGCTAAGCTGTGATGTCAGCTGTCTCTGAAATCTGAATTGGCTTTGAATCACTTCCAAGCATGAGACAATGATAATACAAAGATAATAGATTTTGGTCCACTACCTGATTATGTCCCTACCTTATGAATTCAGTGCCAATTTGTTCATTTAAACTGGGCAATTATAGTTGCTATATTCTAGCATAGTTCTGTTGTGATTAACTTGTTTTGTGCTATATTCAGTCTGACATTTCTATCACCCTGCTTGAGCTAATGAATTGTGCAAGTTATTATATTTATTTTTATTTGTTTATTTAGAAGATTGATATTACTGCCTAGTGAGCAACCATGGGGAACACCCTTTTCTGGGTTTCACCAGATGTATCTCTCTCAGGGATGGGATCCGCAATGTTCCCTACCTACTGACTATATCAAATCCTTTTTAAATATATATAGTATTATACACTCTATTCATAACCATTCTTCTTGTAGTCAAACATGATATTGTACGTCATAGTTATATCCATTATTTTCATAATTATACCATAACACTCTATACATTTTAGTCTATTGTCATGTACAGTCCAATAGTATTACTGTTTACAGTATATATTCTTATATATTTCTATACATCTGTATTTATTTCAAATTTGGTAATCTTTCGTTATTCAATTTCTAATATCTGCATCTGTTGTTTAGCCATTTGTACAATAAGTTCCATGTTGCCCCTTTATCTTTGTGTTCCATCATTAACCTATATAATTCAGCACATTCTAATATTTTCTTTATTACCTTTTCATCTGTAGGTATACTTCCATTTTTCCAATTTTGTGCATGTGTAATTCTATCTGCTATCATTACATGTAACATTAAGTATATAGGATTTTTTTAAAATTTATTTCCCCAGTATCTCCCTAATGGATGGGACCCACAACATTCCTTGCCTCCCCATTTGGTGGATCAGGTAGATGTGACCAGCAAGAGATGGTCCCACAGATAACCTGATCACAAATCATGAAGGTGACAACCAGCACCTTGAATTGCACCTGGAAACATGACATTACAAACTCTCTTATCAGATTTCTGAAGTGGCCTCTGAAATTATCTATACATTTCTGATAGCAATCATAATTGAACAATTGCTTTGGCTGATCTAAGTGTCCAATAAGCTACTGAGACTCAGAAGGAAGGAGACTCATGACTGGTTAATTGGGAATTCCACTGCTCAGGTTCTCACAAACAACTATCCTTATGATTTGAAGGTTCTCATCCATTCTGATTCTCCTCGGAATCTTTCTGGTAAGTTTTCATGAGTCCTCTGCAATATGAAGTACCACCGAGGAGCTGCTGTTGTGTCAGAGGCACCGGGGTGCTGGTTGCAACAGATTCTGCATTTGATGGCAGACTTTAGGAGAAACCCTCCCATATTACCACCTCTTACAATACTAGACAACACAGTATGAACATTACAGACCTTCAACGTTCTAGGTTCTATCATATCTCAAGACCTAAAATGGACACCTAACATCAAAACATCTTCAAAAAAGCACAACAAAGAATGTTCTTTTTGTGTTAACTCAAAAAGGCCAAACTGCCCAAGGAACTGCTGATACTATTCTATAGAGGAATTATTGAGTCTCTCAATTGCACATCTATAACTGTCTCAGTTGATTCTGCAACCCAACAAGACAGACACAGATTTCAGAGGATAATTAAAACTGCAGAAAAAACAGTTATTACCTACCTGCCTTCCGTTGAGGACCTGTACACTGCATGACTCAAAAAGAAGGCTGTCAAAACATCTACAGACCCCTCACATCCTGGTCGTAAATTGTTTTAACTTCTACCCTCAAGAAGATGCTATAGGATGCTGCACACAAGAACAACTAGATACAAGTCCAGTTTTTTCCTGAACAACAATACTCTGCTAAACAAATAATTCCCTCAACACTGTCCAACTATATACAAAGTCTGCACTACTATTACTATTAATCTACTCATACAAATCACCCATCCCGTCCCACTTGTGATTGTATTTATTTTTTATTTATTTGACTTGTCAATCGCTTACAAGATAATAGGTATAAGTATGAACATAGTTATGAATACATGAAATGGTTACATATAAGAAAAAATAAAGGAAACAATAGGACAGGGATGGTAGGCACGTTGGTGCGCTTATGTATGCCCCCTACAGACCTCTTAGGAAAGTGGTGAGGTCAATAGTAGACAGTCTAAGGTTAAAGTTTTGGGGTTTGGGGAAGAAACCACAGAGTCAGGTAGATTATTCCAGACATTGACCACTCTGTTGCTGAAGTCGTATTTCCTGCAATCAAGTTTGGTGCGGTTAACCTTGAGTTTGTATCTATTGTGTGCTCTTCTATTGTTTTGGTTGAAGCTGAAATATTCATTGACAGGTAGGACATTGCAATGACTGTAACCTTGTTGCTTGTACGCTTACGATTTACATTGACTGTTTCCTAATACGATTTGATTGCTTATTTGTACCCTATGACTACCATTAAGTGTTGTACCTTATGATTCTTGATGAGTTTATCTTTTCTTTTTATGTATACAGAGAGCATTTGACCAAGACAAATTCCTTTTGTGTCTAATCATACTTGGCCAATAAAGAATTCTACTCTACTCTACCCTACCCTACCCTACCCTACCGTGTTCTGTTCTATTCTATTCTATTCTATTCTATTCTATTCTATTCTATTCTATTCTATTCTATTCTATTCTATTCTATTCTATTCTATTCTAATTGTTGAATTGTATATACATGCGGTGCAAGGTAGCATGGTCAACCACTGCTTCTGGTTGTCAGATGCCATGCTGGTGGTTTCCATTGCTCTTCAGTAAACAAATTTGAGACTGGAGATTAATATCATGCACAAGAAAAAACAGATCCAGACATGAAGGTTCAAATAAATTGATTTATTGCTTAAAATCTATGCAGAGAAATCTACTCAACAAAGGCCATCATATGGTTAGAAAGATATAAGGGTTAAAGGCATTCAAATGGGGTTGCACTTATGGCTAGGAAAGGTCTCTGAACGGATCCCTTTTTCATTCTTTCCCCTAACTGTACAAATCTTATCCAACACAAATAAAATAACTCTTTAGTATAGTTATTGGGCAGCATACACTTTGAATAAAGTGTGAGGCAGAAACAAGAATACATTTCATTTCATTAGTTTTCCATTTTGTTACAATGTGATAATCTGTTAGAGTGGACCTAGAATTATAGATTAAAAATGAATGATAATGATATAACATAACATTTTAAAAAACAATGTGAAATGTAAAGCATTCAGAAACCATGATACTGGGTTTTATTCATGTCTACAAAACAATATTCAGATTTTTATATTTATGCAGTGGTTTATAACTTGAATATATGTATGTATGTATGTATATGTATATGTATATGTATACATATATATAATGATAGTTGCATGTCAAATATTGGACATGCTTTAAGTCAATACCTGAAAAGTCCTAATGGTACATGATAAATCAATTTTCTCAAAGAATTTTGAAATAGAGTGTTGAAAGGGACACAGGATAATTTTCAAGAATTTTTGAAAATGTTGAAAATAAAGCACACTAGTGTTTTGGAATGGGCAACTGTAATAAACCTTGCTGTAAACAGTAATCCTCAACAAAGCCTCTATTGGGAGAAATAAAACTTCTACATATTTTTTTAGAGAGCACACAGTCTCCTTTTTGATCAGCAATTTTTCCTAGTAAGAAAGATCATACATGGTACTAATTCCTCTTTATCAGTTGCTCTCTATGGTTGAGATCAGGGTGCAAAACAATGATGTAACATTTTGGCAGGAATATGCATCCCAGTAATGCAGCACTTGAAGACAAGATGGAGAAGATCTCCACAGCTACCATGGCTTTTCCTTTAGTGCTCAGATAGGCTGGAAAGAAGGAGATCCACACACTGCAAAAGGCCAACATGCTGAAGGTGATGAACTTGGCTTCATTAAAGCTGTCTGGTAATTTACGGGCAAAAAAAGCCACAATAAAGCTGGCAAAGGCCAAGATGCCCATGTAGCTCAGGACACAATAGAGGAAGAAAGCAGACCCCTCATTGCATTGTAAAATCATTTCTTGGAGCTCTGAATGCATGTTCAACTCAGGGAATGGAGGATATGTGAACAACCAAAGAATACATATCCATACTTGGAAGAGAGAGCAGGATAGGACAATACAAAAAGCCAATCTATTCCCTACCCATTTCCTAATCTGAGATCCTGGTTTAGTGGCCATAAAGGCAACAACCACAGTGATGGTTTTTGCGAGAACACTGGAAATGGCCACTGAGAAAGTGACGCCAAACATGGATTGCCGGAGAAGACAGGTCACTTTGCCAGGCTTATTGAGGAAGAAGAAACAGGAGAGAAAACAGAGTTGAAGAGAGACAAGGAGAGTGTAGGTGAGGGACCTGTTGTTGGCTTTGACAATGGGAGTATCCCTGTGCTTAATAAAAATTCCAAGGACCCAAGATGTCAAGAAGAAGAAATAAAGAGCTGCTGTGGCTAAACCAATTCCTAAGGTTTCTTCAAAGGTTAGAAAGACCATTGGTTTCAGAATACATTCTTTCTTTTCCTGATTTGAATAATGATATTCTGAACATTCCAAACAGTCATCCATATCTGAAAGGAAAACCAAACATTTTTTTTTCATCTAGCCATTCCATATTATTGAAAAATCACCTTATTCATTTAATGCATCAAAACTTGCTTAAGGATAATGAAAAATGGTAGAATTCCTATTTTACCATTTTGATTTGAAATCTTCCCTTCTGGGCATGGAACACAGTTGTAGCAGCAGAACTGATCTCCCTTCTTCCATGATCCAGGGAAACAAGGGTCATTGCATCGAGAAAATGGAAGATCCTGTTGATAGTCATTCATGATTTTAAAAAGTGAGATATTTAAAACAATTGTTAATCTTTTTTCCTTTATGGATGTGAATTATTTTTTGACTTCCCAAAACAATATGGAATTTATCAACTTCATCAACGATGTAAAAAGATATAGAAATTGTATTATAACTTCCTCAAATGTCTGAGTGCTTGACCACCAATAACATTTGAAAAGAATGTGCCACTGTTTATTTTACAAAACCAGAAATCAGATTTCAAAACCAGACTGTGATCAATATGGAATCATAATGGATTAAGGTATTATTGATTCACTAATTCGATACCTGGTTAAAAGCTGGATTCCAGACAATCATATCTTCATTGATGAATAGTTTCTTCCCTTTTGGAGCCTGTAGATCGATCTTTCCAATTCTAACACTTTGAAAGGATCTGTTTGGAAAAGTAATCAAGTTGGTGATGTCAAATCCACCTGTTGCTTCCCCTTTCTCATTCAGGAACACTCTCTCCCCAGCTGAATTGTTAAAAGAAATGCCTTGAAGAAATGAATGGAGCTACTTGAAAGAGAATACAAGAGAGAGGCAATTGAAAGCAACATAATAGAAAACAACATATTAAAGTTTCATTCACTCATTCTCTCCATTCCAATACCTATTACTATATATCTATACTTAAAAATTTGATGATCGATATTGCATGGAAATCTACATATCCACTCTATTATTTATTTGATATTATTTTAAGGAAAGGTAAGAATCAGCGAAGCAGAATGAAAATAGGTTTTTGCAATTGTGTGACTTTCTTCAATTATTGTTTTATTATTGACCCGTCACATCCCAGACATAAACTGTGTCAACTCCTACACTCAAAATGATGCTATAGAAAACTGCATGCCAGAACAAGTAGACACAAGTTCAGTTTATTCCCAAATGCCATCACTCTTCTAAACAAATAATTCCCTAAATGTGCAACTATTTACTAAGTCTGCATTACTATTACTATTAATCCTCCCATCCTTCCTTTCACCCATGTCCTCCCACTTATGACTGTATGACTGTAACCTTGTTGCTTATATCCTAATGATTTTTATTGACTGTTTCCTAGTATGATTTGATTGCTTATTGTACCCTATGACTAATATTAAGTGTTGTACTTTGTGATTCTTGACTCTTGATGAATGTATCTTTACTTTAATGTACACTGAGAGCATTTGTACTAAGACAAATTCCTTGTGTGTCCAATCACACTTGGCCAATAAAATATTCTATTCTTCTATTCTATTCTATTCTATTCTATTCGATTCGATTCGATTCGATTCGATTCATTCCATTCCATTCCATTCCATTCCACTCCACTCCACTCCACTCCATTCCATTCCACTCCATTCCACCCTATTCTATTCTAGGCCTTTTACTTAAACAACTAATTTAAGATACAGGTAGTACTCGACTTATGATCATAATTATTGAGAAATGTGTTAAATGAGTTTTGCCCTATTTATTATTTTTCTTGCCTTATTTGTTAAGTGAATCACTGCAGTTCAGTTTGTTACACAAGTGACTCTAGCTTTCCCATTAATGACCCCAGGACACTGCCACTGTCATAAGTACGATTCAGTTGCCAAGCATCTGGATTTTTATCACATATCCATGAGGATGCTGAAGAAATCATAATGATGAAAATGGTCATTAGTCACTTTTTTCAGTGCTGTTGTAACTTCAAACAGACAGTAAATAAATTGATGTAAACTGAGGATTATCTGTAGTTCACATCTAATCTTTCCTCATAGGTGCAAAGCTATTTGAATATCTAAGGTCTGACTAACTTCCTTTAACCAGATTTTAGAGTCTAGAGTCAAGCTTTCTTCAACAGATAAGTGTAAGGTAAAGACTTTGAGGGATGCGGTGGCTCAGTGGCTAAGATGTTGAGCTTGTTGATCAGAAAGTTCAGCAGTTTGGCACTTTGAATCCCGTGTAACGGAGTAAGCTCCCATTGCTTGTCCCAACTTCTGCCAACCAACTTCAGCTCCCACAGGGTTGGCCTTCTTGGGGTTCCGCCGCCTGGTCTTTGCCGGTTGGCAGTCCCGAGGGTGCGGGCCTTCTCTGTGGGGGCTCCTTCCCTGTGGAACGATTTGCCCCCAAAGATATGGGCCATTACCGACATTCAAACCTTCCGGCATGCAGTAAAGAAAGACCCTGTTTTTTCAACAGGCCGGCCTGGCCCAGTAATGATTTTTGGGCTTTTTAATAACTAGGTATCTTAAATTTTTTAAATTTTAAATTTGTATTAGTTTTATATTTTAAATTGTATTTCGGCCTGTGATGAAATTGTTTTAATTTGTTTTTAATTGTATATATTGTTTGTTTTTAGTTGGCTGTGCACCGCCCCGAGTTCCTTTTTTGGGAGAGGGGGCGGTATAGAAATTTAATAAATAATAATAATAATAATAATAATAATAATAATAATAATAATAATAATAATAATAATAATAATAATAATAAAGCTTAATATTTACTTCAAACATGGATCTTCATATCATCCTCTTTTTGGCAGAAGCCCGATCTCTGTTTTACTGTGTGTGAAAATGCTTAAATTTGGAAGAGGTTTTCTCTGGAGGAGGGAGCACCAAAAGGTTATTAACTAAAAATACAAGTATAACACAAAACCAAAGAACGGTGTTGGTAAAAATAAACAGCAGGAGATTTCCAGGAAAATTTCACCCTTCAACTGCTATCAGCTTTGGAAGCCATATTTTATTTACAAACTTCCATGCTGCCACATTCTAGTGCCTGGGAATTTGGGAGGGGGGATTTTACAGAGAGGTGGAAGTTTAGACATAATAACATTCTTCTTCTGAGTCAAGGACAAGCCATCCTGCACCCGTAAAAGTAGTGGTTGGAGGGATATCTCCAGTTGGGACAGCTGATGATTGGACCATGTGATGGACTGATAGGGGATGGATTTTGGATTTTCAGTTATGAAGGGAAATCCCAGAACTCTCAGATGTGCCAACGTGACTACTCTAATAAAACAGAATTTTGGGAAAATGCCTGTCTCGGAGTCTATTTACTCTGTAAACCACTTTGAGAGAGCTGTAAAGCACTATAAAGCGGTATATAAGTCTAAGTGCTATTGCTATTGGTTTGGAGTTTGTCAGTTGTAATGCTGACAGCTGCATCCATTCTATACTTTTTGTTCCAATTTGGCTGAAATTTAATTTTGATTAAATTTCTCCCTCATTCTTTTCTCCATAAATCTCTTTTTTTCCAGCTATAACCAAATTAAAAATTTCAATTGCTTTTCATTTCTATTATATAACCAAAAAACAGAAATGATTATTTAAGAAAAGGAAACAATGGTAGAGGGAATACCATCATAGACTTTAGCAGTAAAGAGGGTGAAATTGTTAGAGTAATTAAGAACAGTGAGACCATCCTAGAGACCATCCTAGAGACCTTTCTGAGATTTTTTTAAGATCATTTTTTGAAACCTTTGTCTATTAATTTAGTTTTGCATATTAGAACTGAGGCAATTACTGTTCTGCTGTTATTATGTCAAGGATACCAGTGGTACATTTAAGAAATGCAGTCGGGCTATAGTTACATAGACATGAGGTAAATTATGAGATGTAACTAGTTACATATCATTTGCAAGAGAGCATAATGTCAGGAATAGCAACTTTATTTATTTTATTTGTCAATTGCTTACAAGATAATAGGTATAAGTAAAACATAGTTAAGGATACATATAAGAAAAATAAAATATAAAAGAAACAATAGGAGAGGGATGGTAGACACGTTGGTGTGCTTATGCACGCCCCCTACAGACCTCTTAGGAAAGGGGTGAGGTCAATAGTAGACAGTCTAAGGTTAAAGTGGGTTCCAGACTGATGAGCTCTATTCGAGTATTGGTCTTCCTACCTATGTCATACCCTTGTTAGAATCTGACTCGAGAGAGAGGAAGAACACCTGGCAGGGAGTGGGAGTGTGGCTCCCAAGGTTGTGGAGGAAACTGGGGAAGGGCACAGGCCAGCTGGGCATTCAGAGAAAGACCCAAACCCACCCCCTCTTCATCCTAGGGCACGCAGGGAGGAGTGGATAAGGGAGAAACATAAATGGCATTGTCTATGGGGGAGGAAAGGGCATTGATCACCTTCATGGGCTTCAGCTGTAAGGACTGTTTAAAAGGACAAACTGTGCATGGGCCAGTGCTGGAAGCAAAGCATGAAAATATTTCTAGTTTGTCAGTTCTTATTTGAGTTTTGGCATCCTTCCCAGTATGTGTATTGTAATATTTGTGGATGTCTTCAAGCCCTTATCCTGCCTAGTCTCATTAATTCTTCAGTGTGGTTTTTTTTTTATTTCTAATTTATATGTATTTGGAGTTTGAATGGAGGTTCTTCCTTTTGCGCAACAGTTTTGGGGGAGTTTTTTCTCCAGTCAATGATAATTGGACCTTTGAAGCCAAGTTGAAGGAAATAAAGGGACTTTACCTGTTTTTGTGACTTTGTTGCTTTTATATCCCACCATGGGTTATCACAACCTGCTTTTCAACACTACTTACATTTTCTGAACAAAAAAGTTCCAATGGAACCACATTATTTAGAGATTAATTGCAATTGGGAAAAAAAACTTTCTTGTTGTACTTTAAATTAGACAGCATAAGGTAATTACAAGGATTAATGTGCTGGAGGACTTTGAAAGGTCCTACAAGTTTGAAATCCAGTTTCTTAAACAATCTTGTAGAGATTAATAAGTGGTAAAGTTTGTCTCCTTCCAATATCTTTCTATTGACAAGAATTTGCAGCCTTCTTTTACGATTGTTCCAGCTGCAGGTTCAACAGGGTTTGTTCAGCAAACTCCTCTTGTAAAAAATTCACAGCTCCTAGTATGGAAACCTGCTGAGATGTCTTCTATACAAATATTCAAAGGGGGTGGGTGGTTAGGATCATATCAATAGATGCCTGGGGAGAGGACTTCCAGTTTGGGCTTCTTTGGTGATGGACTTAAATCCGCGACCGTGCGTGGTTTTGATCCGTGCTCGCTGCTGGAGCGCCCCGAACTGGCTCGATTTGGGGCTGAAGCTATCCCATAGAGGTGGTGAAGTGGGGGAACACCACCAGCAGAGTTGAGGAAAGCCACATATCTCCTCGGCTGGCCACTATCCCTTTCCCAAAAGCGTGATCAGAAATGGCCACCTCAAAGAAGAACCCGACTGGACAAGATTGTGCAGGAGGAAGGTAAAAAGAGAAAGCTTTGACTGACTGGGTCGAACTGAGAAAGCAACAACACAAGGTACCCTGGAATTTGAATTTTAAAAATAACATTGTTCCCAAAGAAGATTTTTGATCTGGTGAAGGAGAGAGGGAAAGGAAAAGATTTGTTTTTGTTTTTTTTCTCATACTGATAGCTACAATTAACTTTAAACATTAATAAGAAGAGATCTAAACAAGAAATTGATACAAATTCACTTTGACATTAATAGGCAATTTTAAGCTGAAAATAAAGTGTCAAGGGAATAATAAAGATTTTTGGATATTTTAAAATTTTCAAAAGAAGGAAAGGAGAGAAAAAGAAAAAAGAAAAGGGTGAGATCTGGAAAAAATGGAGGAGACCGCTGGAATTAAAAGGAATTAACAGTCAAACTTTAACAAGCTTCCTAAAAGACACACTGTAACTGAAATTTTGTAATAAGATAAATAGAACCTCTGGAAAGAGAAAGTGGAGAAAAGAAGCAAAAAGTAATAGCTTTGGATTACTCGGATCACTTGGTGATTTTTGAAATTTTGATTATTGGAGTTTAAATGACTAAAATCAATTGGGTGGTTGTTTAAAAGTGTTTAAAATGACATCACTCCTTGAAGAGTTAAAAATGGAACTTAAAAAACAGAAAGAAGATGCACAAGAGAGAAGAGGATCATTTGGCTTCATATTTCAATTTTTAGAAATGGAGATCCTGAGCTATGAAAAACAACAAGAAATGCTTGCAGAACAAGAAGGGTGGGACAAAGAAGAAGCCATCTTTAATGACCAAGCAATTCTATGTGGGGTAAAAAAGGGAAAGCGGGGAGAGTGAAAAACTTAAGATCTAAAAAAAAAAAGAATAGTTTGAAAAGCAATTACAATACTAGGAAGAAGCAGAAGAGAGGATTACAGAAGGGAGAATTAGAATTAGAGAGACAAGGGGTCAGAAAAGGGAGGGAGAAGAAGAGGGGGAAGATGGAAAGGAATTACAATACTAGGAAGAAGCAGAAGAGAGGATTACAGAAGGGAGAATTAGAATTAGAGAGACAAGGGGTCAGAAAAGGGAGGGAGAAGAAGAGGGGGAAGATGGAAAGGAAAAGAAGTTATAAAGGACAGAAAGAGAATATAGAGAAACAGGGAAGATATGCAAGGATTAAAGGTATAAGCCTATTTAAAAGACTCAGAGGTACTAGTTGACAATTCAATTGAAAGAGGATTCTAAAAGGGTAAATGAGATAGCATTGTTATATTAGAAATAGAAAAGAATTTTAAAAATATGACATGTGTGGTTAAAGTGATAGATAAAATAGATATTGTTATGCAATGGAATGTTTGTTAACAATTAAATGAAATAAAGAAAATAAGAGAATGTAATTAGGAAAGGATGGAAACATTTTAACTATTATTAATGACTTATAAAAATTTAACTGAAAAGAAATATGAATATTAGTTGATAAGATGAAAGGATGGAAATATTTTAAGTGTTCCTAATGAAGTATAAAATTTAATTGAAAAGAAATGTCAAAGATTCCAATTAATATCAATGGCTGGACTGAATTGAAATAGAATAACTATTTTAGTTATTATGGTTATTATATTTTCTCTTTTATTAGAATGTAGTGTATATTTTTAAGGGAATGTACAGAGCCGAACTCAGCTGATGAGAGTTGTATGTTATAAAATAGAGGCTAGAAAATGAATGTTATAATTGCAAAGATATAAATTAAATTATGAATAAGATTTGAATAGATAGTAATTAAAAGATATAAAGGTATTACGGTCCAGTTAGTAATTACAGGGGAAATCTTGCTTTATGAGAAAAGAAAATATAAAATTGTAAACAGGACAGACAAAAGTATAAATATAATGATGAGAAAAATATTGAAAATTAGGAAAAGATATGTAACTGAATTTAGAAAGGAATGACATAATTAAAAATAAGGTTGAGGAAAGTAAGTGAAGGGAAAAATTATTGAGAAAATGATAAAATAGTTATAAGATATGGAACAGAATATAAAGATGAATATGTAATTGAGTTTATGTCTGTATAGAGAAGTGATAACCTGGAATCATGCTGTTCTCAAAAAGATATTTTATTTGTAATATGTTTTGTGAAAACCAAATAATCTTTTTTTTTCAAAAAAAAAAAGATGTCTGGAGAGAGTTACTATAGAAAAATTCTGTCAATAGCAACAATGAGAGCTAGTTGTCTTAGCTGTAGGTGCATAAGTTGGGGTCTTTGGAAATTAGTCATTGGTTGTCCCTAAAAACTGGTTGAGGTTTTTTGTGCTTGGATCCTAGTAGTTAGCACTGGTAGTTAAGCACTGGGGCATCCCTTTGCTGACATGGGGTACTCTCCAGGGGTGGATTAAAAAATCCCAGCTGCCCAGTTGATTTGCTGCCCAGTTGCTGGGTGGGTGTGGCCATGGTGGGCGTGGCCTATTGGAACTTCTGGGAGGTCTGTTTTTCACCTTCCCTAGGGTCTGGAGGCTTCCCTCGGGCCTACGGGATGGCGAAAACAGCCTTCCTGAGATCTGGAGGCCCTCCGGAAGCTGTGAAACAGGACCATATCTGGACTTTCGGAAGGCCCATTTTACATCCTCCCAGAGCTTCCATGGAGACCCTGCACTTACCTGCATCAAAAATGGGCTACGTGGAGACTCCTGGGAGGGGAAGGGCAGGGAGGGAGGAGCTAGCCAGCTGGTTCAACTACCGGCTCGATGAACTAGATGTAAATTTAATATCTGGTTTGCCCAAACCAGCCCAATCTGACTGAATCCCACCCATGGTACTATCTCTTACTGGGTATATTGTCCCCCATTTCCCCAGAGTCCAGGTCTGTATTAAAGTTCAAAAATATCTGGAATATCTGTGTAATTACTTGGGAACTAGGTTGTTCCGTCTTTGGGGTGTTCTGCCAGTTACTGCAATGGATTTTCTGGTCTGCTTCTTATGTTTGGTGAAGTTGGTAAATTTGGGGAAATTAGCTAAAATTATAAAACTACCAAAAAACTCTTTACAATGGGATATTTATACAATAATGTTCCTTTGTTTCAATTCATAAAAGGGATTAACTATGTGGACACCATGGCACCAATTAATAATAATCAGTCTATATAGGGGAAAACATAGAGCTGTCATTGAAAAGTACCCAGATGGAGTCATGATTTTCAACTCAACTAGCACGCATTCATTTGGGAGAACAAAAAATATTACTTTCATATTTCCAGAGATATCAAGTGAGGAATGCCTTGCTATACGTATGGGATAAAATTAAGAAGAACCACTATATGAAAATCCCAATTTGGCTATTGACTATGGAGGTAATGATATACCCCAAGATTTAGATTAAATAAGGTAGTAAGATACAAAGAGCTATTGGATGAGAAAGGAGAATTAAAATCAAATCAGGAGTTAAAGGCCCAAGGAATTGAGATAGTTTGGTGGTCTTATTTACAAATTCAAACAAGGTACAAGAAAGACTAAGAACAACATGGCTTCTATAAAGACAAACAGGAATTAGATAAAATATTAGAGGGGGCAGGGGAAAAATGATTACTAAAACATATAACTATCTTTTAAGATTTCTGACAGTAAGAACCAATGGAATAGCTTGCTCTTTGAAGTTGTGGGAGAGTTATCACTTAAGATTTTCAAGAAGAGATTGGACTGCCATTTGTCAGAAATGGTGTAGGGACTCCCACTTGTGTGGGGAGTTGGATTAGATGACTTAAAAGGTCCCATCCAACTCTGATTATCTGTTAAGATTTAAAATGGAGGAAGAAACAGTAAAAGAGACTATGATAATATGGACCAAAAACTTTGGGTATAGCATTGAATTGGAACACTGGGAAATATTGTTACACTGGGAAATAGGGGAGGGGGGGGAATTACAAATTAACAATGTAAGCAGCTTACAAAGAAAATATGTACAAAATATTTTACCATTGGCATTTACTCTCAGCAAGATTGGCCAAAATGTTTCCAAAATGATCAGATAAATGTTATAAGCAAGGAACTACTGGCTTTAAAGTAAAGAATTGGTTAGAAGAAATTATTAAACAAAAAAATGAGATGAAACCAGAATGATTTTTATTGGGCTTATTAAGACAAAATGTCTATAAAAACTGCAATACATTATGATACATATAATAACAGCGTCCAGAATCACCTTAGTTCCAAATTTGGAAACAAGATGACATTCCTTATTCACATAATGATAATACGAAAGGTTCTTGAATGTGCAGAGATGGACAGGTTAACTATGGAGTTAAAAGAAAGAGAAGAAACAGAATACTATAAGATCTGGAATGTATGGTACCAATGGTTAGAGAACAGACATAAAGTTATTATATGAAGAATATGTAGGAGTTTTAATAAAATGGGGAAATGTTGTATATATACTTGTAAATACTGCTATAAGTTAAAAGTAGAAAAACTATACAATATATAGAATAGTAACAATTATGTCAATATGAGTGAATACCATCACCGGAACACTATAATGAGTGTAAATGTGGTGTTTTAGTTTACAATATGATTAATAAAAATTTACTTTGAAAAAAAGAAAAAAAAAGTACCCAGTTACTCCAATTGGTTCAAAGTGCAATGGGCAGTATTGTTTTGTTCATATCCAGGCATACTACTTTATAATGCCTTGGTAAGGCCACACTTGGAATATTGCATTCAGTTTTGGTTGCCATGGTGTAAAAAAATCTTGAGACTCTAGAAAGAGTGCAGAGAAGAGTAACAAAGATGATTAGGGGACTGGAGGCTAAAACATATGAAGATCAATTGCAGGAACTGGGTATGTCCAGTTTAATGAAAAGAAGGACTAGGGGACACATGATAGCAGTGTCCCAATATCTCAGGGGTTGCCACAGAAAAGAGGGAGTCAAGTTATTTCTCAAAGCACCTGAGGGCAGGACATGAAGCAATAGGTGGAAATAATCAAGGAGAGAAGCAATCTAGAACTAAGGAGAAATTTCCTGACAGTTCGAACAATTAATCAGTGGAACAACTTGCCTCCACAAGTTGTGAATGCTCCAACACTGGAAGTTTTAAAAAAGATGTTGGATAGCCATTTGTCTGAAGTGGTGTAGGGTTTCCTGCCTAGGCAGCATGTTGGACTAGATTCTAGAAGCCTCCAAGGTCCCTTTCAACTCTGTTATTCTGTTCTATTCTATTCTATTCTATTCTATTCTATTCTATTCTATATTCGGACAAGAGCCAAGAAAGCAAGATTATCACAATCAATTTCAACAAGAGCATTGAAAAGGAGAAAAGATAGGTTAAATACAGTTGCAAAATGATGAAAATGAAGCAACACCACCACTTTTTGGGGAATGAGTAATCTTAATAAATCTTAATAATAACAATAAAAATTATCCTACGTAAATTGTTATTTAACAAAAAAACTTACATGTTTTAAAAGTTTTATATACTATATATTTCCTGTGGATAGCAAATAGTCTTTCTATTTATCCCAGTAATGCAGCACTGGAAACCATGTTGATAACTTATAATGGATCTTAGCCAAAATAAACTTCCAAACTATTTGCAGTCAGAAACATTCTTTTTTTGTAGAAAAATCAAACCAATTCACATCCATACTCTCCTCCAGATACCACTCCTCCCGGAGGTAAATCAGAGTCTGTGTAAAACAAAACTGAGCATGCTTGATAACAGGTGGGAGGGGAATAAGCAGTGATGCATTATGGGACTTGTATGCTTAACCAGTTCGACATTTTACCTTAACAATTCCCCTTCTAAGGTCGAACTGATTAATCATCGAGGAAACATTAACATAGATATTACCATATAACATTTACATATTTATACACAGTTTCTTTGTCAGGTAAAAGTGTTGTTTTGGGGGAAGAGGTTTGGTAAAAATATCTGCAGTTTGTTCCTTAGTCTCACAGTGTACAGCTTTTATGAATCCAATTTCTGACAATTGTCTCACATGCTTGTACTTTATGTCGATGTGCCTTGATCTGTGGCCTACAGCATCGGCCTTGGATATATCTATTGCTGCTTTATTATCCTCCTGAATGATTATGGGATATGAAGGTTCTTTCCAAATGTCCATTAGTAAATCGTCAAACCAAATTAGGTTATTTGCGGCCTTTGATAAACAAATTCAGCTTCTGCAGTCAAAGTTGATACAAGTTTTTGTTTTCCGGTATACCAGTGGATGGGACTATCATTCAGAAAAATAACATACCCATACTCTTTCGTGTCTTAACATCTCCAGCCCAATCGGCATCTGCGTAATATGAAAGTCTAGGGGTGCTCGATGTGTTTGGATTAAGTGACAAAACTGCATCAGCGGTGTGTTTCAAATATCTCAATAATCTTTTGATCGCATTCCAATGGTATATTTTTGGGTTATTCACATGTCTTGAAAGTAAATTGACTGATAGTGCTATGTCCGGTCTAGTCCAATTGGCTATATAAAGTAATGAACCAATTGTAGATCGAAAGATTGTATTGTCTTTAAATACCTCATCATCATTAAACATATTCTTTAGAAAGTCAGTTTGCATAGGGGTATATGATGGTTTTGCATCAGACACATTGCATTTCTCCAGTAATTCTAATATCTTTTCCTTTTGTGATAGTATAAAACCATTACTTGATTCGGTAATCTGAACTCCTAAATATTTATCGACTTTTCCCAAACATTTCAATGAAAAGTGTTTTTGAAGTTCCTTGGTGAATTGGTCACATTTAAATTTGCTTTTACAAATGTATAATATATCATCTACATAGACAAGTACCTTTTCACATGTACTTTGTTCCCTTTTAATAAATACACATTTGTCAGCTGATGTGGCAGTGAAACCTAATAGTCTTAAAGTTTTGGAAAAACAATCGTACCATCTCTTGCCTGATTGTCGCAGACAATAGAGACTCTTATTGAGTAGCCAGGTTTGTTCTTCATTACAGTCAATTCCTGGTGGTGCTCTGACATATAATTCCTTATCTAGTGGTGCGTGTAGGTATGCTGTTTGTACATTGAATTGGTATACGTATTCATTTAGAATTGAGGCAATGACTAAGGCTGTCTTAACACTCTCTGCCCTCACCGTAGGTGAATAAGTGTCTATGTAATCATCTGGAAATTTTTGTGAGAAACCTTGTGCCACCAGTCTCGCTTTGTACAGATTTTTGTTATCCTCTAAGGGTTTTATTTTGTATACCCACTTAGTACCGATAATTTTTTTGTTCTCTGGGACCTTTGAGGGGGTATATACTTCTAGTTTTTTAATATTTTCTATCTCCCTCTGCATAGCCTCTTTCCATTTTAACTGTTCATTTGGTGGGAGTGTGTGTATATCATTATAATTTTTGGGTGTAGTTATGGTGGTATCAATTGACATCACATAGTCCCTTAAGGCATTTGGGATTTTGCCCTTATTAGATCTTAGTGATCTCCTGTGTATGTTTTCGATTGGGATATTGTTTTCCGATGAGTCATCTGAGCTGTACTCATCTATACCTTTGGTTTTGAGTATGTGATGATCTTCTTTCCATGCCCTAACCTTAATGTTATTTCTGTTGGATTTTGTTTTTGTAGTGTGTGTGTGAAGTTGTGTTTGCTTCTGATCAGTTTTGAATGTATCCTTGCCAATTATTATTTCATTTTAGTGTATCTTACTCCAGTTTGTGTTTTCATGGCAATTTGCTGA
This sequence comes from Bungarus multicinctus, assembly GCA_023653725.1. Taxonomy (NCBI): domain Eukaryota; kingdom Metazoa; phylum Chordata; class Lepidosauria; order Squamata; family Elapidae; genus Bungarus; species Bungarus multicinctus. Next base: position 140,373,701 of record CM042840.1, on the reverse strand, counting down.
TTTCGATATGGTTATCTTGTGATTTCTATCCATGAATCTGTAAGCTTTGGTTTTTGGTTCATAACCAACAAATTTGAGCTTTTTTGATACATTGTCTCCTTTTCGTCTGAGTTGCTTGGGTATGTGTACATCGGAGTTACTCCAAAAACATGAAGATGTGCTAGTGTGGGCTTCTGATTGTACATTCTTTCATATGGGGTTTTCTGTACCACACTTGACCATATTCTATTAAGGGTATAGTTTGAATATAAGACGGCCTCTCCCCAATATGAAAAGTTTAATCTGGCATCTTTTAATATGCATCTAACCATAGTTTGTAATATGCCATTCCTGCGTTCAGCTACACCATTTTGAAATGCAGAAAATGGCAAAGTTGTAAAGTGTATTAAACCATGTTTATTAATCCAGTCGCTGAATTCTTTGGAAAGAAATTCAGAACCGCGGTCTGTCATGATCTGTTTGATTTTAATGTTGTGTTAGATTTCTACCCTCTTATAGAACTCTTTAAACTTGGTGAATGTTTCCCCTTTGTGTTTGAGGGTGTATATGAAACCGGATCTACTATGATCATCAACAATTGTGAGAAAATATTTTTTGTGGCCAATAGAGGGCTTCAAGGGGCCCACTAGATCCATGTGTACCAACTGAAAAATGTGCCTGGTGTTCCTTTCTGATTTTTTTGGTCGAGGTTTTTCTTTTGACTTTGAACTCTTACAAATGGAACACTCTAAATAATTTTCACAATTGTTTACTTTGAGTCCTTCAGAACAATCCAACATCTTTTTAACAACAGGAAAACCAATGTGTCCCAACTTTCTATGCAAAATATGTGTACAATTATTATGTAAAGGTTTACCAATTGAAACATGGTTTGAGTCATTCGTTTTGATTACAACATTTTCAACACTTACATCGTTAATATCATTATCACTTTCCCCTTCTATTTCCCCATCACTTGTGTCACTGTCGACATTGTCATCCTTTTCCCTCTCTTTCTTCCCATCCTTAACACTATCATTAGATAAATTGGCTATGACTTTTGCTGTGGTATTCATCGTGGGTATAAAGTAAGATAACCCACTGGCGACTATAACTTCCCCTACTTCCTTGCCATCATTGGTAAGTTTGACGGTGTCACTCTTAAATAACACCTCGATTTTGGTACCCTTGATTAATTTAATTACAGATAGGACGTTAAATGGTATTTCAGGTATGAACAGAACTTCCTTGATTCTCTCAAGACCTGGGATGTGGACATCCCCTTTCCCAACCACCTGTACGAATTGGCAACTTTAATGTTAAACGACACCTCATATAAAAAGGTGAACAGTTCTCTATTACAAGATGTATGTGTTGTTGCCCCGGAGTCAATTAACCAACATTGTTCCCTTGTGTTTATATCAAGACTCAGTTTTACATCTCTAATCCCATTCACGGAATCAGTGTCAGTCTTATTGTTCTCCCGACTGGATCCCCTGCTCCTTCTTGGGCTTGGTGATTTTCTATGTCCTGGGTTTACATCGTGTCTTTGGCTACTGGGGTGTCTATCTTGATATCTTTGTTCAGAGCTAGACCTTTCCCTCTGATAACTTGTATAGTAGAGCTGGGGATGCTTAATGGGTTCTCTGCTTTTAAAGGCCTTAGGATAATTTTTCTTAAAGTGGTCTCTCGAACCACATGTATAACACCCTGGTAATGCATTTACCTGTTCCACAAAGTTAACTCCTTTTGCAACTCTGCATTCCTTTTGAAGCAAAATTCGATCTTTTCTGAGGTTGTCCTCAGCTACCAGCCTTCCTGATAATGTTTCAAGCAAAATGTTATCATAATTTAGATTATCCAATTGATTAAGAAAATAGTCCCAGCTAGAGTCGAATTAATTATGATACTAATAAAACTTTCCTCTGTGATTGTCTCACCCCTTTGTAACAGATCAGATCTCATGGCGTTTAAGTTGAGCAGATGTTCGCTCATGCTTACTCCTGGTCTCAATCTAGCAGAATGAAACTCCCTAGATATTCTACTAGTGGTACTTCTATTTTTGCTATAAAACAGGTTAAATATCTTCTCCCAAATTTCAGAGATGGTGGACCCATTGGGTATGATGTGGCATATGGCTGGTTTGAGGGAACTTAACATCAAGCAAAACGCCCGATGATGAATACAATCTACCTCTATAGACCATGGTTTTTGGGGTGAGTTCAGGATGAGAAAAAGAGCATTTTCCCTCATTAATGCAATCTGAAATTGCTGCGCCCAGTCCATTAGATTATTACCTGTTGAGCATAACTTTGGAAAACCATTGGGTAAGATGTTGTGTTGATTATGGTTGGTGTTCAAAAATTGTTGTTGTTGATGTTCTGGGATGTGTGTATATTGGCAGAAGGATATTGGTATGTAAGCTGTAAAGTTTGAAAAACTCACTGTACCTTTTTTCTGTAAGATGACAGGAGCTGACTGTACATGCATGAAGTTCTGAATTTGTGCCATGTTCACTTTATCTTGTCTCCTGTGGAGGATGTCTCCTGAAGAGTTGTTGCAGAAAGTGAAGGTTTAAAAAATTGCATTGGAGCTGTGGTTTCATACTTAATTCCTGACTGGGAAGATGTAGTATCCTGAAGCTGTGCTGGATTCAAGAAGTGGTTTCCTGGTGCTGGAAATTCCCCTTTGGAGGCTTGTGCTAGTAAGTAATCTGGACCGCTGCGGAAGCCAGTGAAGTCGTCGGGAGCAAGGAGGAAGCAGAAATGCCTCTCTGGGTTGTTTGGAGATTGGAGATAACAGCTGAAGACACGCTGAGAGGGATCGTGACTTCTGTGTTCCTTTTAGGCATTTCTAAAGCTTTTTGAATGCTGCTTGAAGGTGCTGGGAGACTGCCTGTGATTGCTGGGTTGCATGGGGACAACGTGGCTGCCTGAAGTTCAGTGCTTGTTGTCTGTGGCTGTCTTGGAGTGGGGCGGGGGTGAATGCAGCTCCGAATGCTGCTGTGAGCGTTTCAATCGCTCTTGATATTTCCTGCTCTGAGGGAGAGTTCCTCTCAGGGCTACCTTTTCTTTTTGTCTCCCGCTTCAAAATTTCTGTAGTGATTGGTTGCCGGTCAGCCATTTTTACTGGTTGTGGCTTTGAATTGTATGGGTTTGAAAATGGCGACTCCTCCTATTTTCCCGCCTCCGGTTCAGGCTGCAAAGGACTTACCGGTTCAGCACTCGCAGTTTCATTTTCTTTCTCTGTTTGCCTTTCCTCAGTTTGAGGTTTCCTTAGTTTGAGGTTTGTCTGTATTTTGAAAAAGTCCTCTTAATTCTGCCATTGGGTCCTTGCTGTTTGTTGATATTTCGATGATTCTGAGCAGGGTTGATTTTAAATCTTCATTTCTGGGTGGCGTGAATGGTGGATATGCATCTGGTTGTGGATCTTCATTTCTATCAGTTGTAGGAGTTATATTTCCTTCGTCCAAAAGGATTCCTATTGCACCCATAGGAGTCATTTGAGCTGCCATCTGTCTGGTGAAGGTTCTTGTATTAATTCTGGATTTTTCTGATCCTGACATATTTTGTTCCTGTTAATTTGGCAACTCAACTCTGCTACCAATTGTTGATAACTTATAATGGATCTTAGCCAAAATAAACTTCCAAACTATTTGCAGTCAGAATCATTCTTTTATTGTAGAAAAATCAAACCAATTCATGTCCGTACTCTCCTCCAGATACCACTCCTCCCGGAGGTAAATCAGAGTCTGTGTAAAACCAAAACTGAGCATGCTTGATAATAGGTGGGAGGGAATAAGCAGTGATGCATTATGGGACTTGCATGCTTAACCAGTTCGACATTTTACCTTAACAAACCAAGATAGAGAAGACCTCCACAGCTACCATGGCTTTTCCTCTTGTGCTCAGATAGGCTGGAAAGAAGGAGATCCACACGTTGCAAAAGGCCAACATACTGAAGGTGATGAACTTGACTTTGTTAAAGCTGTCAGGTAATTTACAGGCAAGGAAAGCCAGAATAAAGCTGGCAATGGCCAAGATACCCATGTAGCTCAAGACATAGTAGAAGAAGAAAGCTGATTCCTCATTGCACTGTAAAAACATTTCTTGGAGCTTTGAGTGCATATCCAACTCAGGGAATGGGGAAAATATCAACAACCAAAGAATGCAAATACATACTTGAGAAAGGCAGCAGGAAAGGACAATAGAAAGATCCAATTTTTTCCCCACCTGTCTCCTCATCTGAGATTGTGGTTTAGTGGCCATGAAATTAAGTTTCCTTAATCATAAGTAATGGATGGAAACTTATCAATGAGATACCCAACGTAGAACTAAGGAGAAATTTCTTGACAGTGAGGACAAGTAAACATTGCAAATGCTTGCCTTAAGAAGTTTTGAGCTCTATCATTGGCAACTTATAAGGAGAGATTGGACAGGCAATTGTCTGGAATGTCATTGACTCTCCTTCTTTGGCAAAAGGTTGGACTAAAGACCTCCACGATCCCTTCCAACTCTGTTATTCTGTTAAATATTGAGATCTAGATTGTACTTTGCTGAACTTTGAGTTTATATTTATAACATTGACTATAACTGAAATGAGAATTGCACTTTCATTAATTTAGGCCATTTGTTGAGTCCATAGACACTCTGCATCTCTGTCTGTCCATCTCTCTTTCTATCTATCTCTCCATTACTACCTATATACCTATATACTTATCAATCATGTAAGGGCACAATCAGATTTTTCACATATTTTCATCTTTATCATCTCTCCCTCTATCAGTGAGAAGTACATATTTTTCCTGTGATTTGCACTGGATTTCACTTTGCTTTTATTGAAAAAATGCCAGATTTCCAATTTTAAACAAATTCAAATACCTCTTTATTATAATTTTTGAATAACTTTGAATAATGGATAAATCAGAAGGAAGAATATATTTAATTTCATCAAATATTCCATGTTACTGAAATCTGAAAACAGGTTGCAATGAAGGTAGATTTATGGACAGAGAGCAAATGGTTATGACCCAGCATGAAAGTCTATTGTAAAATGCAGTTAAATGTATGGGATTCATAAACTCAGTAGGTTTTCATTCTGAAGAAGCCTAACAAATCCAAAACTTATATCCTATAATACTATTTCAAATATATATATTCATAAAATGGTAATTAGCTTTTTACTATATTTAAGTAGTGGTTTATGAAAAAATCTTGAAAATGGTAAAAATGTAGTAACTTCGACTTAGACCTATCATTTTAAATGTACACTAATCATCATACATCATACAAAGAGCTACGGTGGTACAGTGGCTAGAGAGCAGTGTTGCAGGCTACATCTGCTGACAGCCGGCTGTCTGCAATTTGGCAGTTCAAATCTTACCAGGCTCAAGGTTGACTCAGCTTTCCATCCTTCTGGGACCAGTAAAATGAGGACCCAGATTTTTGGGGTTAAAAGGCTGACTCTGTAAACTGCTTAGAGAGAACTGTAAAAGCATTGTGAAGTAGTATATAAGTCTAAGTACTATTGCTATTGCTACATTAACATGAAATTATGTTGCATACAACTCTCAAAGGGCCACCAACTCAGTGGTGGGATTCAAAATTTTTACTCTGGTTCTGTGGGCATGGCTTGGTGGGTGTGGCATGGTTTGATAGTCGTGGCTTAGTAAGCATGGCAGGGGAAGGATACTATAACATCTCCATTCCCTCCTTACTCCTGGGGGAAGGTTACTCAAAATCCCATTCCCTCCCCACCCTGCTTACCTGCTTTCCAGCTGTGTTCTCCTGTATAGTGCAAAGAAGACCCAGCCAATCAGCTGGGACTCTGATCAGCTGGGAATCAAGAGGCAGAGAATAGATGGGGACAGGGCCAGTCAGAGGTGGATTTGCTGGTTCTCTGAACTACTCAGAACTACTAAATTTCCACGACTGGATCTCCATAACCTGTCAGAACTGGCTGAATATCACCTCTGCCCCACCTACAATATACACTATATAAACATGATAAATATAAATAAATAAATACAAAATTATGCATTTACTCACATACTGTATATTATACTGTATGACACAGAAAAACAACGCAGTCTAGTTCAGATTTATACATGTATACTTGGGGTGCTAATTCCTCTTTACCAGTTGCTCTCTGTGATTTAGGTCAGGTCTGAAAACAATGATGTAGCACTTTGGTAGAAATATGCATCCCAGTAATGCAGCGCTAGAGGCCAAGATGGAGAAGATCTCCACAGCTACCATGGCTTTTCCTTTAGTGCTCAGATATGATGGAAAGAAGGAGATCCACACACTGCAAAAGGCCAACATGCTGAAGGTGATGAACTTGGCTTCATTAAAGCTATCAGGTAATTTGCGGGCAAAAAAAGCCACAATAAAGCTGGCAATGGCCAATATACCCATGTAGCCCAGGACACAGTAGAAGAAGAAAGGTGACCCCTCATTGCACTGTAAAATCATTTCTTGGAGTTCTGAATGCATGTCCAATTCAGGGAATGGGGGACATGTTGAAAACCAAAGAATATAAATCCATACCTGGAAGAGAGAGCATGAAAGAACAATACAAACAGTCAATCTTTTCCCTACCCATTTCCTCATCTGAGATCCTGGTTTAGTGGCCATGAAAGCCAAAACCACTGTGATGGTTTTGGCTAGTACACTAGAAATGGCCACTGAGAAAATGACACCAAACGTTGATTGTCGGAAAAGGCAGGTCACTTTACCAGGCTGACTGAGAAACAACAAAGAGGAGAGAAAACAGAGCTGAAGTGAGACAAGCAGGGTGTAGGTGAGTGACCTGTTGTTGGCTTTGACAATGGGAGTATCCCTGTGCTTAACAAAATTTCCAAGTACCCAAGATGTCAAGAAGAAGAAACCAAGAGCTGCTGAAGTTAAACCAATTCCTAGAGTTTCTTCAAAGGTTAGAAACAAAACCAGTTTCAGGATACACCCTTTCTTTCCTTTATTTGGATAATGATCTTCTGGACATTCAAAACAGTCATCCATATCTGGAAGGAAAAATAAGGAATTTGTCATCTAGACATTCCAAATTATTAAAAATCACCTTATTGTTTGTGTGCATCAAAGTAGTTTATTAAAGTTTGCTTAAGTTTAATGAAAATTGGTAGGTTAGGTAGAATTTCCACCTTACCATTTTGATCTGAAATCTTCCCTTCTGGGCATGGAACACAGTCATAGCAGCAGAACTGATCTCCCTCAATCCCTTTCTTCCAATATCCAGGGAAACAAGGGTCATTGCATCGAGAAAGTGGAGGAATCTGAACATAAACATAAAAATATTTTAAAAAGGAGGATTTTTAAAACAGTTTCTGAATTTTCTCCTTAATGCAATGACATTATTATTGATTTCTAAAATGAATTGGGAATTTAACAAATTCATCAACATGTTAAAAAATTTAGAAGTTACAATGTTTTACCAAAGGTCCTGTTTGAAGGGAAGGGTGAATAATAATGGCATATGGTGAGAATCTCATGGAAACATGGCTATTCTTGTGAGTTTAAATGGAAATGCCCACCAAATATGCAACCATGGTCTTCACATTGTAGTATCATATTTGTCAATTTGAGGAATTCTTGACCATCAACAACATTTGAAAGAATATGCCACTGTTTATCAAAAAGAAGAGAATTAGACTTCTAAAGAGACTGTGTTCAGTATGGGATCATAGTAGATTATGCCATGGCTGATTCACTAATTCAATACCTGGTTAAATGGTTGACTCCAGACAATCATTTCTTCATCAATCCATAATTCCTTCCCTTTTGGAGCCAGTAGATCCAGTTTTCCAACTCTAACTCTCTGAAAGGATCTGTTTGGAAAAGTGATCAAGTTGGTGATGTCGAATCCATCTGTTGCTTCCCCTTTCTCATTCAGGAACACTCTCTCCCCAGCTGAATTGTTAAAAGAAATCCCTTGAAGAAATGAATGGAGCTACATGGAAAAGAATGAAAGAGAAAGGGAACAATGTAGTAGAGAGGAGAACACCGTATTCAAGTTTCATTGACTCATTCTTCTTTTCTACAACAATTATTCAATCTGTAGACTTAGAAATTTAATAATTGATATTTATAGAAATATACATGGCTACTCTATTATTAATTTGATATTATTTTAAGGAAAGTTAGAATGAACCAAAGCCAAATGAAAGTAGGCTATTTGGATTAATCAAATTCTTCAATTATTTAAAGAATAGTGAAACCTAGAACATAGTTAATCTTTCCTCAGTGATATAAATATATTTGATAATCCAAAATATGACAAATTTCCTTTAGCCAGATTTCAAAATTTGAGACTCATTCTTCAATAGATAGCTATCAGATGGATGATTGTTAGCTATCTATCTAGCTAAATGATAGATAGATAGATAGATAGATAGATAGATAGATAGATAGATAGATAGATATAATTTTAATACAAGTATCACTTATTATGTGATGTTTGTTATCAAACTATGGTGATTATGGTTAAAGGCTATGGTTAATGACTATTATACAAGCTATGATGATTAATTCTCATTATCAAAGATTAAATGAAAGGAGATGTTGAAGTTACAGGAATGTGATGTGGGAGTAATCATGCAATACTGGAATTTAATATTATGCAAACAGATGCAATTGAAGACAGTCAAGCTATAGTTGGACTTCAAGAGAGCTGATTTCAAAATACTTAGAGAGAGCTTCTAAGAAATTCCATAGATAAGAATTCTCAAGGGGAAAACAGCCAAAGAACTTTGGGAAATTTTGAAAAATGACATTATAAAACCCCAATCTAGCATAAATCCAATGCAGATGAAAAATAAGAGATCTCAAAAGAAATCAGCATGGTTGCACAAAATAGTCTCTGATAAACTGAAAGAGGACAAAGTGGAAGATGAGCAAATAACTAAGGCAGAATATCAGCAAATAGCTCAAACCTCCAACAACGAATTCAGGAAAACTAAGGCTCAAGACAAACTAAAGTTTGTGACGGAAGTAAAAGAAAATAAAAATGCAACTTTCAACATATAAAAAACAAGAAAAAAGGCAAGGAAACAATTGGTCCATTAATGGGAGAAATGGCAAGAAGGGGTCGAGAAGAAGGAAGAAACCAGAACTGTTTAATTATTATTTTTTTGCATCTGTCTTTACATAAAATAGCCCAACCTATCAAAAAGGAAGCTATCTTCAATGGCACCTATTTTTCTCACAAGGTATAAATTGTGGATTCAAATGGTCACCTTTCAAGCACTTTTCAATGTAGATAGCGAGTACTGAGAATTTTCCCAGTGATCCGGATAGGATCACCTGGGCTGTGGGTTATCAACCCCGCTTTGTAAGAGTTAATTTGTAGCTCACCCAGCTTATGTAAATCTCAACATGAAATGTTCCTCTTTAAAAACAGGCTTCTAATTTTGGATATTTATATTTTATTCAAATTGTACATCAACAAAATGATGTGAGTTTCTTGGTGTTTTTTTTTCTTCTTTCCTCTGATAGACATACCAAGGTGCAAGTACACAATTTTATACAAATGACTATGAGACATTTTTTTCTGATGTATGTGAATCCTGATTCTATTTCATTTTTCTCCTGGAAAGCTAAGGCTCAAAATAAACTACTTTTTCCTGTATCTATTGTATACAGAATAGAATAACAGAAATGAAAGGGACCTTGGAGGTCTTCCAGTCGAATACACTGCTCAAGCAGGAGACCTTATACCAAGGTTCTTCAAACTGCAAGTTTAAGACTTGTTGACTTCAACTCCCAGAATTCCTGGGCTAACATGACTGGAGGATGAATTCTGGGAGTTGAAGTCAACAAATCTTACAGCTATCAAATTTGAAGACCCCTGCCTTATGCCATTCTAAACAAATCATTGTCCAATCACATTGTAAAAATCTCCAGTGTTGATGCGTAACTGACTTCTAAAGGCAAGCTTTTCCACTAATTGATTATTCTCACTGTCAGGAAATTTCTCTTTATTTCTAGATTGTTTCTCATACTTAACTTGATTGCACACATATAATATATTAAGACTTTTCACAGTGGGATTAAAACATAATTCTACGTCAAACTGCTCATTGAAATGAAGTATCTGATGCAAAGTGAATACCTGCCAAGCCTGTAGATGTGGATGGTGAGGATTTTTACCAATCATAGTTTTTTTTCTATTGAAATATAATGTATATAAAGTTTGCAAAGCATAAGCCACAGAATAAACAGCATTGTAGATGCTGTAGCTTTGGCCAGTCAACTCTACTTCAAACAAAGGTGCAGGAAGATCTTCTAGCTTCTTCTGCACAGTGCATGGATTACTATTCATTTCTTGTAACTCTGATTTTGGAAATGAACAATCAAACAATTGTTCCCAAACTTCCTGTAGAAACCCATTTCTGGAGACTGAAAGAGGATTTACAGTCTGAATAAATTCCTTGAAATCTGCAACTTTTGTTGAATGAACAGTGAAGGAAATAGCCCCATGGAACATCTGGAGATCCCAGCTGACTTGAAATCCAGATAATATGAAATCAATCTGTGCAGTCATGATCCACACCTTTCTAAATAATGAAATGTCCTTGCTTTCAGGATCTACTATAAATGGAACAACTCTTAGCCACATAATGGCCCACGATTCTCCATAGACAAGAAATGCATTGGATTTATCATTCATCATATTAATGGCAATCATTGAGAATGTTTGATAAACTTCTGATAAGTCCTCCATGTGTATTAGTTGTGAAAGCTTTTCTATGAATGCTGAGCAGATTCCATTCTGTAAAAGTAAGGGTTGCATTTTCTGTAAGAAATTTTCTCCATTGTGGTTATCAACAGAAAATATCCCAATCCATGTCCAGCTGAAATGATGAAGCAGTTGGATAATCCCAATATACTGATAGTCCTCTTTTGGGATCATGAAATAAAGTGAAGAGAGCTTACTTATCTGAAATTCCTCTTGGGCTAATGAGCCGTATGTCAGCTATAAGAAAGTGGAACAGGGTTCTGTTCAAATGTTAAATCAGAACTATTTTTTTTACCAGATTTGTTATCAAATACATTCAATGAACATTTTTTTCCTAGAATTCTTTTAAATATTGATATAAAAAGGAATTACATGGAATTCTTTCAAATGCAGTTAAGAGATCAATTGTTTGAATACTTCCAAAGAAAATACTACATTAAAATATTTACTGAAGTAAGGAATAAGTCTAGATATGTGTGTGTGTGTGTGTGTTAGGTTTTTGAGCTGATAAATAATTAAACAAGGTAGACTAGGATAGATCTATTTCGAGCTATTTAGCTCTCATCAGCTAGCCAAACCCTTACTGGGATTCAAACCAGGGAAGTATTACATGTGAGGCAGTTCTAATTGCCATTAGACCACTGGTTCTTATCCTGAGCAGCTGATATATATATACAGTATATTCGACAGAATCTCATCTGCCATCACCAGGCTCGGGTATTGGGTTTGTCTTCATCGTGTATGTCAGGCTTTCATAGCCGTTTCTGTTTTAAATTTGGTGCTAGCCTCAGAAACAAAAATAACCACACCACAAGCCAAGCAAGCACCTAAGCACAAACAGACACCCCCTGATACCTCCAGCCCAAACACACCCCAGCTAGCCACCCAGATGAAACCTAGCTTCCTAATAAATGACAGCTGGCCATTCACTTGAAGCCAGGCTGCACTGAAAGCCCCCAATAAATGAAATACAATGCTGCCAGCTAATTATAATGCTACAACATGGACAGAAGATATTAGAACAGCAATCAAGCAGAACACAACTAACTCCAAGACCAATAAACACAGACCAAGTCTCCCAACCAATCAAGATGAAGGAAAAAAACCATTCAAACAAAGCATGAAACTAGCACCAAATTTAAAACAGAAATGATTACGAAAGCTTGACACACACGATGAAGACGAACCCAATACATGAGCCTGATGATGGCAGATGAGTATGTATGTATGTATGTATGTATGTATGTATGTATATATGTATGTATGTGTGTATATACATATATATTTGTTTTCATTGATTTTCACAGGTATAGGTATGCATGTCTTGGCATGTTCGGGTCTTTTCAACCTCCAACCACCAGTATATTTAGGGAGACAGCAGCTCAAATCACAAGCACAAAGCCGAAGACCATATATATATTTGTAACACAAAGTATACACTTATTCCCCTGCCTCAGCTGAACAGGATAGAGCCAGTGGTCTAGTGGCAATTACAACTGCCTCACATGTAATACTTCCCTGGTTCGAATCCCAGTAAGGGTATGGCTAGCTGAAGAGAGCTAACTAGCTCGAAATAGATCTATCCTAGTCTCCCTTATTTAATTATTTATCAGCTCAAAACCTTACACACACACACACACACACACACACACACACACACACACACACATATATACACATATATACATACATATGAAACATACACACACACACACACACACACACACAGTATTTATGAAATACACACAGTATTTTTTCCACAACCCTATCACAGCTTACTTGTGGAATCTTGAAGAATCCTACAATTTCAGCAATGTAAAATGATGTGTCAAAATCCAGTCCTCCCATGATAGCTATGAGATTCTTCTGGCTATCACATCTGTAGTTAGGGACAAATTTTTCGGATTTGAAAAGCAGGTCCAGAGTGGTGCGATAGGTCATCCTTGGATTGAGGTAACTGTCATAGACGTGGAACCCAAGAGTGACATTAAGTAAAATCTGGGAGTCCTCATTGACCTCCTTCACAGCAAAGGCCAAGGAAAGGGCATGTTGATGAAACTTGGTGATTACACTGCAAATAATTTAATTATTTTAATTGAAAACATAAATTGAAATATATAAGGAGGCATCTTTTCTGTATAAATAACAAACTTTCTTTCTGTGAAGATAATAGAAAGGTAACAGCCTTTCTAAAATTCTTAATAATTGATACAGAGGTGTCCTTGGTATTCTCTGAGTTTGATTTCTTTCTTGTAGAAATTTCATTACCCAAAGTTGGTAACATTATCCGAAACTAGCATTGGTGATGTTATCTAGTTTGGATGATGAAATATCTGCAAGAAAACAGCCAATGTTACCAAAGACCCCTCATTTCAACCCCGAACCAAAATATTGTTCTTTATTGGTAATTTGTATAGAGTTCAAATTTACTTTTTAAACAATATTTGTGTAAACAAAAATATACTGCAATAAATATAAGTAGTGATTTTTTTCAAAATGTTACCTTTATTTTGTATGTGATTTTCACAAAATTGTATATCAATACTTTCAGAATGTATAATTACCATATGTATGTTTTGTGGAAACAGATAATGCTAAAACTTTGTAAAAATTACTTAAACCTCAGTACATGTTCAAAAAGAAACATCTTGATTTTGTACATTTCATGTGAAAATCTTTTTAAATAATGTAAAGAAGATTATTTCTTCTTTACAGATGCATTTGAAAGACACAGAAAGCACAGATTACATTAAAAGAACATTTATGCACAAACAGCTTTTACTCATATAAGGGTTTTTCAGAGATTTGACTAAGATTAGATAGAGAAAAAAATTCTTACATTGGTATGTCAGAAAATGTTATATCAGGGTTTTCATTAAATTTACTTTGAAGAAAATGGTAAACGATGTGAGACATCATCCCACCAATGATGAAGTCTCCAGGCTGGTACCACTCATGTGGTACAAGGAAAGCATCACTTGCAGGGCAGCTCAAAGTACCTACTTTATGCACTAAAAACATCAGAAGAAACATCTTGATGTGTTTGTTATTGTGCAAATGTTTTGTCTTCTATTCTACCCATTGGAAAGTATAGATAATCCAAAACTTCATCTAAGGATTATATTTGAGAATGTAATTAATGAGAAAATCTATCATGTTTTATTTGGAGATCCACCTGAGCACAAATTTGTATCTTGTCTACTGCCAGGATTTAAACAGATATTTTGGCAGAAGAGAACAGAGTGTAGAAACGTGAAGCAATTAATCTGACAAAGCTCTTGTGCCAATCTCCCAGTGGTTCAAAACTTCCTTTATAGCCAGACAAATACCTTGATTGTTGTTGAATTGAAATACCCTTCTGCGTAGCCTTACATTTATATTTAAGCTTAGCTAAGAAAATATAGTGATTCCTCCAGAGATATATTTTTTGTTTTGATCAGACAATAGTGGCTGATGGTTCAGCTATTTTTTAAAATGAGCAATGCCAATGAAAATAGCCTATGGAATACTTGCAGTAGAATATATATTTAATTGTTAAAATTGTAGAAATAAAAATAATGCTTTTTTCAAAGTACCACATTTATTTTCTACCAACTTTTCACAAAATAAAATATGAATAGATCCAGCAGGTATCAGTCATTTATTGTATTATTTTTTCAAGGAGCATCAATGCAGAACTTTAAAAAAATTACCTCAATCTCACAAAAAATCTTCTAAAGAGTCCCTGTACTTTTATATATTCTATCGCAAACAATTTTACACAATTTAAAGCAGGGATCCCCAACCCATGGTCTGTAGATTAGCACTACAGCATGCTAGAAACCAGGCTGCACAAACAAACAAAGCCCCATCCATGGGAAGCAGCAAGTATTTATTTGTTTGTTTGTTTGTCAAACATGTACAAGATAACAAGTATAAGTATGAACATAAACAAGAACAAAGGGAGTAAATACAGATAAGGGGACAGTAAGGGACGGTAGGCTGGTGCATTTATGCATGCCCCCTTTAAGGACCTCTTAGGAATGGGGTGAGGTCCACAGTACTCAGTTTGAAGTTGAAGCTGTGAGGGGTTGAGTCTGTAACAACAAGTTGAATAGAATATTCCAGGTATTGACCATTCTGTTGCTGAAGTTGTATTTTCTGCAACTGAGTTTGGAGTGGTTTACCTTGAGTTTGTATTGGTTGTTTGCCCATGTATTGTTGCAATTGAGGCTGAAGAAGTCATTGACAGGTAAGATATTGTAACGGACAATTTTGTGTAATATGTTTAGATCAGACCACAAACGGTGCAGTTCTAGATTGTCCAGGCCCAAAATTTCAAGCCTGGAGGCATAGGGAATTCTATTGTAAGTGGAGGAGTAGAGTACTTTTCTCGAGAAATCCTCTGAACCCTCTCAATTGTGTTAATATACAGTGTGGGTTCCAGGTTGATGAGCTGTATTCGAGAATTGGTCTGGCAAAAGTTTTGTATGCCTGGGTTAACAATTCAATGCTGCCGGAGAAGAAGCTTCACAAAAGAAGATTAACAACACTTAAAGCCTTTTTGACAAAGCATGTGTAACCACGCCCCTCCTGTCTGCAGACACAACCTTTCCCCCCCAGGTATTTTCAGGTTTGTGATCTCTCCTTCTATCAGATTAGATTTTCTTGAAAAATGGCAGATTTATAATTGCAAGCCAAATCAAGTTACTCTTTATTATGGTGATTAGTCAACATACATTTTGAATAAAGGGGGAGACCGAAGGAAGAATACAAAGAATATAAAATAATAGAGTTGCAAGGGAACTTGGAGGTCTTCTAGTCCACCCACCCTTTGCTGAGCAGGAGATCCTATAACATTTCAAATAAATGATTGTCCGATCTCTTTTTCAAAGCTTCCATTGATGAAGCAGCCTCAACTTCAGGAGGCAAGCTATTCCATTAGTTGATTGCTCTCACCATTAGGATTATTTGTCCTTAGTTCTAGGTTCCTTCTCTCTTTAATTAGTTTTCAGCAATTGTTTTTTGTCTTGTGTTGTCTTCTGGTGCTTTTGAAAATAGAATGAACCCCTATTCTTTGTGGCATTTCCTCAAATAATTTAACATTGTTAACATGTCGCCCCACTTCTTCTAGTCATACCCAGTTCCTCTAAGTGTTCTTCATATGTTTTAGCCTCCAGGCCCCAATTATCTTTCTTGCTTTTCTCTGCATTCTTTCCAGGGTCTCAACATCCTTTTTATAGTGTGATGACCAGAACTGGATACCATTTTGTGTGGTTTTACTAAGGTTTTGTAAAGTGATACAAGAACATGTGATCTTGATTCTATCCCTCTATTAATGCAGCCTAGGGTTGTATTGTTGTTTTTTGTTTTGCCTGGGCACATTTCATTTCAATAAATTTCCCATATTATTAATGTCCAATAACAGTTTACAATGAAAATTGATTTATAGGATAGGGAGTGAATGGTTGGGACCCATTATGAAAAAAAAAATACAGTTAAATATACAGGATTCACAAACTCAACATATTGTATTCAAAGAACCCTAACAAATCCAAACTGATATAATATAACACTGTGTTAAATAGGTATTCATTTGATGGTAATCAACTTTTTACTATATTTGTATAGTGTTCTATGAATTGAAAGTATAAAAACTATGAAAATGTTTCTGCAAATGCTGGATATCATTTGAGTCAATATCTGAAATATCCTAATAGCAGCCAAGCTAGCTAAATCAAAGTTAAGTTCAACTGGAGTGTTGGAAGGAAAATGGATTAGGTTAAAGAATCTTGCAAAGTGATGGGAATGCAGCAACATGAGCACTTACTTTGGAATGGGCTTAAATATGAATGAATCTTAAATACCCTACATAAATCCTTCCTTGACAAAAACTAAACAACACAAAGCTATGTTCCTATAAATTTTATATATACTTCCTGTGGACAGTAAACTTTTTCTATTCTATTTTATCTAGAAAGAAACATCACATGATGTACTAATTTCTTTTTGTTAGATGTTCCCTGTGGTTGAGATTAGATCACAAAACAATGATGTAACATTTTGGCTAACATATGCATCCCAGTAATGCAGCACTGGAAGCCAGGATGGAGAATACCTCCACAGCTATCATGGCTTTGCCTTTTATCCTTAGATAGGATGGAAAGAAGGAGATTCAAACTGCAGAAAACCAACATGCTGAAGGTGATGAACTTGGCTTCATTAAAGCTGTCAGGTAATTTATGGGCACCCTGAACTAAAATATTCTTCTATCCTAAAAAGAGACAAGAAAGCGAGATTATCAAAGTCAAATTCAACAAGAACATTGAAATGGAGAAATCATTGGGTTAAAGAATCTTGAAAAATGGGGAAAATGAAGCAACATCAGCACATCTTTTAAAATGGGCAATCCCATTCTAAATATCTTAATAATAATCAAAAATATCCAACATAATTGTTGTTTAACAAAAGTAAAAAAAAGTTTTATATACTATATATTTCCTGTGGACAGCAAACAGTATTCTATTCCTTTATAACCATTTTTTTCTAGGCAGAAATATACTACCTCAACTACAATCACAACTACAACTAAAAATAACCACCAAACCATAACCACAAATAATTATTATCCCATCAAATAATTCCACAAATGATATCCCCTTACTCATCAGAGACATCATGGAATGTGATCAGAAACGTCCAAATGCCATCTTATTTGGTCTTGAAGACACCAATAAATCAGACGACATCACCAAAATTCGCAATATCATAAGCAACTCAAATACAACAAACATCTCTCCTGAAGATGTTATAATATTGAAATATTGCGATTGAAAGATGTTATAATATTGAAATATTGCAATTGAAATAACCTGAGATGGCCCTGAGTTCAAATACAATGATGGCTCGGTGGCCCCAAAATTTTGTAGAGTTGTATGCAAAAATGAGCCCAGAAAACGCATATTCATTCATACAATAAACACCATTGCAAAAACCAATCCCAACCACAAAAACTTTGCTCAAGACCAGCCTTATCCATACTGCAAAGAATCCGCTCCCGTGAACTCTGCAATGAACTCAAAAGACATCTAGACAATGGAGAGACGGATCTTTGATTCAGTAGTACATGACAAACTACTACTAAAACTAAAATCTTATGGTATCTCTGGACACCTTCATAACTGGATAGAAGCATTCCTGTCAAACAGACAACAAATGGTCAAAATTGGGAACATCCTATCAAATTCAGTACCTGTCAACAGTGGTGTCCCCCAAGGCAGTATTCTAGGACCAACTCTCTTCATACTCTACATAAATGATCTCTGTGATCACATTAAGAGCAACTACATTCTCTTCACTGATGATGTAAAGCTATTCAACACCACAGATAATACTGCTACCCTTCAAAAATACCTCAACTATGTATCAGAATGGTCAAACAAATGGCAATTTCAAATCTCAACAAATAATTGCTCTGTCTTACATATTGACAAAAAAAATCAGAAAATAAGTACAAGCTGAATAGTCAAGATGATCTATGTTGATGATCCAAACTCTGACAAGGATCTTGGAGTACTCATCTCTAATGATATAAGTGCTGGAGCTCACTGTAACTATTTAGGCAAAAGGGCATTAAGAGTTGTTAACCTAATCTTATGTAGCTTTTTCTCTGGTAATATTACATTACTAACTAGAGCATACAAAACATTTGCTAGACCAATATTGAATACCGCTCATCAGTTTGGAACCCACATTACGTATCTGATATTAACACAGTTGAGAAAGTCCAGAAATATTTCACAAGAAGACTTCTCCACTTCTCTACTCATTGCAGAATACCTTACGCTACCAGACTTGACATTCTAGACCTAGAAAACCTAGAACTATGCTGCCTTCGATCCGATCTAAGTATAGTATATAAAATCATACATTGCAATGTTGTACCTGTCAATGAATATTTCAGCTTCAACCATAACAAAAGAAGAGGAAACAATAGATACAAACTCAAGGTTAATCGCACCAATCTTGATTGCAGAAAATATGACTTCAGCAACAGAGTGGTCAATGTCTGGAATACTCTACCTGATTCTGTGGTTTCTTCCCCAAACCCCAAAAACTTTAACCTTAGACTGTCTACTATTGACCTCACCCCTTTCCTAAGAGGTCTGTAGGGGGCGTGCATAAGCGCACCAACATGCCTACCACCCCTGTCCTATAGTTTCTTTTTATTTTTCTTATATGTATCCATTTATTCATAACTATGTTTTTACTTATACCTATTATTTTTTAAGCAATTGACAAACCAAATAAAATAGAATACAAAATATTGTTTTTATGAGTTTTTCCTTGTGGTTGAGGTCAGGCCGCAAAACAATGATATAGCATTTCGGCAAAAATATGTATACTAGTAATGCAGACTGGAAGACAAGATGGAGGTGACCTCCACAGAAACCATGACTTTTCTTTTGTGCTCAGATGGTCTGGAAAGAAGGAAATTCAAACACTGCAAAAGACCAACATGCTGAAGGTGATAAACTTGGCTTCATTAAAACTGTCAGATAATTTACGGGCAAGAAAAGCCACAATAAAGCTGGCAATAGCCAAGATACCCATGTAGCCCCACACACAGTAGAAGAAGGAAGCTGACCCCTCATTGCATCGTAAAATCATTTTTGGGAGGACTTTGAGTGCATGGAGGAGATGTTGACAACCTAATTATACAAATACATTCCTGGAAGAGAGAACAAGAAATAACAGTAGAAAGAGCCAATCTTTTTTCCACCCATTTCCTCATCTGCAATCCCAGTTTAGTAGCCTTGAAAGCCACAATCATGATGATGGTTTTAGCCAGTATGCAAGAAATGGCCACAGAGAAAGTGATGCCAAACATTGATTGTTGGCTGAGGAACAACAAAGAGGAAAGAAAACAGAACTGAAGAGAGCAAAGGAGGGTATAGGTGAGGGACTGGTTGTTGGCTCTGACAATGGGAGTATCCCTGTGCTTAATAAAAGTTCCAAATACCCAACATGTCAAGAAGAAGAAACAAAGAGCTGCTGAGGATAAACTAATTCCTAATGGTTCTTCAAATGTTAGAAATGCCACCAGTTTCAGGATACGTCCATTCTTTTCTTTATTGGGATAATGATCTTCTGAACCTTGAAAACTGTCATCCATATCTGGAAGGAAAATCAAGGAATTCATCATCTAGGCCTTCCAAGTTATTGAAAACTATATTATTTTTAATATATCCATGTTGTTTATTAAAGTTTGTTTAAGTCTAATGAAATGTGGTAGAATTTCTACCCTACCATTTTGATTTGAAATCTTCCCTTCAGGGTGTAGAACAGTCATAGCAGCAGAACTCATTTCCCTCAATCCCTTTCTTCCAGGATCCAGGGAAAAAAGGGAGAATAGATAAACCTGATGATAAACATGAAGATGTTTTGAAAAGGAGAGTTTTGAAGATAGTTTATGATTTTTTTTCTTAATGGGGTAACATGATTATTGAGTTCCCAAAAGGACACAGAATGAAACAACTTCATCAACAAGTAAAAATAATGTAGAAACTATAATGATGTACAAGAACTCCTTTCTGAACAGCAGGATAAATAAATAAGTTCACATGCTGACAATCTCATGAAAACATGGCCACTCTTGTGATTTCAAGTGGAAATGCCTACCAAATATGCAATGCTGGCTTTTCATTGTAATAACGTGTTTGTCAATTTGAGGAATCCTGGATCATCAGCAACATTTGAAAGAATATGCTATTGTTTATTTTAAAAAACCAGAAATTAGATTTCTAAAAAAATGTTCAATATGGGATCATAATGGATTAAGGTGGAATCATTAATTCAATACCTGGTTAAAGTCTGGGTGCCAGAGAGTTAGATTTTCATCCATGAATAATTCCTTTCCTTTTGGAGCCTGTAGATCCATCTCTCCATCTCTCACTCTCTGAAGGGATTTGTTTGGAAAAGTGATCAAGTTGGTGATATCAAATGCACCAGTTGCTCCCCCTTTTTCATTCTGGAACACTTTCTCCCCAGCTAAATTGTTAAAAGAAGTGTGTTGAAGTCATGAATGGAGCTACTTCAAAGGGAATAAAAGAGGGAGAGAATTAAAAGCAATATAAGAGAGAAGAGAAAATCATGTCCAAGTTTCATTCATTCATTCTTCCCATTCATATAATATTAGAACTTTGATAATCAATATTGCATGATAATGTACACATCTACACTATTTATTTAATTTGATATCAATATAAAGAAAGTAGAAATTACTGAAGCAGAATGAAAAAATGACTTTGGAATTTTGGAATTTTTTAAATAACAATTTAGATCCACTACTTAAACAACTAATTCCACCTAGATCATATCTAATCTTTCCTCATCGATAGAAAGCTATTTGACAGTTTGGATGCGACCTTCATCAAATTTTAGAATCTGTGATTAAAAGCATTTCTCTATAGAGAGATCCAAGATAGAGATTATTGCAAACATGTTTCAGGTTTCATACTATGGATGCCACATCTAAGAAGGGCAACTTTTATTTCATTCCTCTAAAATTCTATGAAAGGTTCAGAAGCCATGTAGAAAGTTCTTGGAGAATTGATTATTTTTGGAGGAGCAATCAAGAGTAATCTAAATTATCATTACAATAATCTCTTATTGTGCAATGTCTGGTGATAACTTCCAGTGACATATAAATCATAATTCATACAGTAGCTTCTTAATGATCAGAATAACAACAGAAACTATTTTTTCTGTGTTGATTTGTGACAGAATAGTATGTCAGAGTCAGAAGGGACCGGGAAGTCTTCTAATCCAACTCCTTGTTCAAGGAGGAGGTCCTATTCTATTTCAGATAAGTGGCTGTCCTTCTCTTTGTAAAAATCTTCAATGTTGAAACAGCCAAACTTCGGAAGGCAACTGTTCCATTAATCAATTAATTGTTCTCACCATTGCATAATTCCTCCTTATTTCTAGGTTGTTTTCTCTTGCAGAAAATATTAAGCCTTTCCACAACGGGATCAAAACATACAAAGGGAATACCTGCCAAGCCTGGAGATGTGGGAGGTCAGAATTTTTACCCATCATAGTTTTCTTCCTGTTGAAATACAATGTGTATAGAGCTTGCAAAGCATAAGACACAGAATAATCAGAATTGTAGATGCTGTAGCTTTGGCCAGTCATCTCCATTTCAAAGGCAGGTCTAGGAAGATCTGCCAGCTTCATCTCCCCAGTACACTGCCTACTTTGCATTTCTTGTAATTCTGGTTTTGGAAATGAACAATCAAATGATTGTTCCCAAACACCCTGTAGAAACCCATCTCTGGAGACTGAAAGAGGATTTACAGTCTGAATAAATTCCTTGAAACCTGCAACTACTCTTGAATGAACAGTGGAGGAAATAGCCCCATGGAACATGTGGAGATCCCAGCTGATTTGCAATCCTGATAATATGAAATCAATCTGTGCAATCATGATCCATACCCCTCTAAATAATGCAATTTCCTTGCTTTCAGGATCTACCATAAATGTAACAAATCTTAGCCACATTATTGAAACTGATTCCCCATAGACAAGAAATGCATTAGCTTTGCTATTTATCCAATTCATGGAAATAATTGAGATTGTTTGAAATACTTCTTGGAAGTCTTCCATGTGGGCCAGTTGTGAAAGCCTATCTATGAATGATGAGCAGATACCGTTTTCTGAAAATAAGGGCTGAACTTTCTGTAAGAAATTTTTCCCGTTGGTGTTATCAACAGAAAATATCTCAATCCATGTCCACTTGAAATGAAGAAGTAGTTGGATAATCCCAATGTACTGATGTTCCTCTTTGGGCACCATGAAATAAAGTGAAGAGAGTTTACTGGTCTGAAATGCATCTTGGCCAATGATCCATATATCAGCTGAAAGAAAGTGGAGTAGTATTCTATTGAGTAGGAAAGATCAAATGCAATTATCTAGATTTAGTTTTCATATAAAATATATCTAAAGAAGGAATTGTTTTCCTGAAATTCTTCTAGATATTAATATGGAAATGAATTTATTGGAATTATTTCAAATATATATAATTGATCAATTATTTTGATAGAAGCCTGTTCCATCAGGAACAACCCTGTTCCATCAGGGATGGGGTGTCTGTGGATCCTCACTTCTTGTATTTGGAATTGTAGTTTCAAAATTATGCTAACTAATAGAAACTAAGTCAAGGAGAACATCTCAATACAAACTTAAGCTTAATCTTTAATGACCCTTAATTAATACAAAAAAAAAATCAAGAACAGAATATAATTTTCCCCCTTTAGCCCTTTTACAACTTACTTGTGGAATTTTGAAAAATCCTGTAATTTCAGCAATATGAGATGATGTGACAAAATCCCATCCTCCAATGACAGCCATGAGATTCTTCGCACTATCACACTTGTAGTTAGGGACAAATTCCTGGGATTTGTAAAGTAGGTTGTTGAGATATGTCATCCTTGAATTGTTGTAACTGTCATAGATGTGGAACCCAAGAGTGGCATTAAGTAAGATCTTGGAGTCCTCAATGATCTCCTTCACAGCAAAGGCCAAGGCAAGGACATGCTGGTAGAATTTGGTTACTACACTGCAAATAATTTAAATTACCCAGTTCAGAATGGGAGGTGACAGTTTGTATAAGGTGGCATCATTTCTATGTGAATAAAAATGTTTATTTATCTGATAGTAGTAAAGTGATAATCACTTTTTCTAAAATTCTTAATAATTTCTACAGAGGTCCTTGGTGTTCTTTGAGTTTGGTAGTTTTCTTGCAGACATTTCATTATCCAAAACAGATATGATCATCACTGACTAGTACTGAGAATTTTATCTAGTTTGGATAATGAAATGTCTGCCAGAAAACAGCACATCTTTGAGAGCATCAACCACCCCTCATTTCAATCCTGAACCAAAATATTCTCCTTTATTGGTAATTTTTATCGAGTTCAAGTTCCTTTTAAACAGCATTTCCATGACCTCCACAAGTATGTACTGCAACAAATAAAAGTAGTGACTTTTTTCAAAGTACTGTATTTATTACATATGATGTTTTCAGAAAGTGATACATGAACAGATTCCACGGGAATCACTTCCTGTATATTTTTATAACTTAGAATAACTTTATTGTCGCTTTGAATGTACACTAAATTTAAAATGAAATTTAATTACATACAGCTCTCAGAGGGTCATCCCCTTCCCTATACACTACATAAACATGACAAAATAAATAAATAATGAATACAAAATTATGTATATTATATAACACAGAGAATCAACACAGTCTAGTTTGGATGTATACATGTACATGGCCAGAAAAATAGTTGAGCACTAAGCACATAGTGTTCATAAACAGTATCCTGAACAGCAGGAATTGAGATTGCTACAAACTACTTGACTGTCCTTACCACTCTCTGAATGGATTTTCTATCTGAGATACAGTTGCCACCAAACCAAACAGGGATGCACTTTGTGAAAATGCTCTCAATCTTTCCTCTGTAAAAGTCATGCCTTTCTATGTGTGCTTTGTGACAAGAAATAATGCCAAATTGTTCTAAAAATTATCTTACCTCAGTAAATGTTCAAATAGAGGCTTCTTGATCTGAAATTTTGTTCATTTCATGTGAAAAACTCTAAAATAATGTAAAGAATGTTATTTCTTCTTTCATAGCATGATACAATTGAAAGCAAAGAAGGCATAGATTATGTGAAAAACCCTATAATTGTGCCCAATTAACTTTTTAGTCATATAAAGTATTTTTGAAACTCTAGGCAACATTAGAGAAAAAAATACTTACATTAGTATGTCAAAAGGTTTTATAGAAGGATTTTCACTAAATATAATGTTAAAAAAGTTGTAACCCATGTGAGATATAATCCACCAATGGTGAAGTCACCAGGCTGATACCATTCATGTGGAACAAGAAAAGCATCACTTGCAGGGCATTTCAGAGTAACTACTTTGTGTACCAAAAGCATTACAAGAAATATCTTCATGATTTTGTTATTGTGAAAATGGTTTGCCTTACATCCTACTGATCAGGAAATACACATAATTCAATAGTTCATCTAAAGATTGTTCCAAAGTTTAGGTCTGTGAATGCACTTAATGAGAAAATCTATCGTTTTCTATTTGAAGATCCATATGAGTGCAAATTTGTATCTTGAATAATATCAGGATTTGAAAAGATACTATGGCAGAAGAGAACAGAGGGTAGAAATCTGAAGCAATGAGTCTGATAGAGGCACTATTACCCTTGTGCTAAACTTCCTGTGGTCCAAGTGTTTCTTTATATCCAAGCTAATACCTTGACTTTTTTTGAATATCATTCCCTTCTGTGCAGCCTTTCATGTTTTGGCCTAGCTAAGAAAACATGGCAATTCCTGGAGGAGATAATTATTTTGTTTTGATGATGTAATAATTGGCCAATGGTTCAACTATTTTTTTTTAAAAATGACCAAATATCAATGAAAGTAGTATAAGAGGGATTTGCAATAAAATACTTGCTTTGTTGTTGAAATTGTTGAAATTGTTTTTTGAAGCTACCACATTTATTTTTCACCATTTTTTTCACAAAATGGAATATGAACAGATCCACCAGGAGGTGAGGGCCATATTTGCCCCTTCCGAGCTCTGTTTTCACTGGCATAGGATTGTAGGAGGTCGTCACAGCCAAAAACGGAGCTTGGGAGCCTGTTTTCCCTGGCAGAGTGCTTGGGCTGCCACAGGTGACGCCCAATACAAGTGACATCATGCTGTCCATGCCCACCTTTACCATGCCCAACACAGCCCCCCAAGATCAAACACAACCTGATGTGGCCCTCAATGAAATCGAGTTTGACATTCTTGTTCTAGAATGACTACAGGGATTTGTAAAGTTTAACCCCTGGAGAATCTATAAAGTTGGCCCCAGAGTCCACTAACCCTGCAGTCACTTATTCCAGTCCATGGTCAAGGCAACATAAAATTTCAGCAATGTATATTGATTAAAGTGTCTCTTTAATGTTTGAATAGTCCCTTTTGTGAACTCTTGTGATAGGGACTGTTCTAGTTTCCCTGGTTCTGACCTCTTTGTTCAGCACAGTGGTCTCCCATGCATTGGGTGAGAGGCCTTTCTCCTTTCTGGAGACTTTGTTTGGACAGATTCTCTCTATGCGCCCAGAACCTCCACAGTAAAAAAAACAAACAACAAACACAGAATGCCAGGTTTTTGTACCTCTCTCTTTCATCATCAAATAGTGATCTCTTTATTGCTTCTCATTGCATGGCTTCCTCTCTAGTTCTAGGTTCTATCATATCTCAAGACCTAAAATGGACACCTAACATCAAAACATCTTCAAAAAAGAATGTTCTTTCTGTGTTAACTCAAAAAGGCCAAACTGCCCAAGGAACTGCTGATACTGTTCTACAGAGGAATTATTGAGTCTCTCAATTACACATCTATAACTGTCTCAGTTGATTCTGCAACCCAACAAGACAGACACAGACACAGAGGATAATTAGAACTGCAGAAAAAACAATTATTACCTACCTGCCTTCCGTTGAGGACCTGTACACTGCATGACTCAAAAAGAAGGCTGTCAAAACATCTACAGACCCCTCACATCCTGGACATAAATTGTTTTAACTTCTACTCTCAAGAAGATGCTATAGGGTGCTGCACACAAGAACAACTAGACACAAGTCCAGTTTTTTCCTGAACAACAATACTCTGCTAAACAAATAATTCCCTCAACACTGTCCAACTATATACAAAGTCTGCACTACTATTACTATTAATCTACTCATACAAATCACCCATCCCGTCCCACTTGTGATTGTATTTATTTTTTATTTATTTGACTTGTCAATCGCTTACAAGATAATAGGTATAAGTATAAACATAGTTATGAATACATGAAATGGTTACATATAAGAAAAATAAAGGAAACAATAGGACAGGGATGGTAGGCACGTTGGTGCGCTTATGTATGCCCCCTACAGACCTCTTAGGAAAGTGGTGAGGTCAATAGTAGACAGTCTAAGGTTAAAGTTTTGGGGTTTGGGGAAGAAACCACAGAGTCAGGTAGATTATTCCAGACATTGACCACTCTGTTGCTGAAGTCATATTTCCTGCAATCAAGATTGGTGCGATTAACCTTGAGTTTGTATCTATTGTGTGCTCTTCTATTGTTTTGGTTGAAGCTGAAATATTCATTGACAGGTAGGACATTGCAATGACTGTAACCTTGTTGCTTGTATCCTTACGATTTACATTGACTCTTTCCTAATACGATTTGATTGCTTATTTGTACCCTATGACTACCATTAAGTGTTGTACCTTATGATTCTTGATGAGTTTATCTTTTCTTTTTATGTATACAGAGAGCATTTGACCAAGAAAAATTCCTTTTGTGTCTAATCATACTTGGCCAATAAAGAATTCTACTCTACTCTACCCTACTCTACTCTACTCTATTCTACTCTACTCTACTCTACTCTACTCTACTCTACTCTACTCTATTCTAATTGTTTAATTGTATATACATGCGGTGCAAGATAGCATGGTCAGCCACTGCTTCTGGTTGTCAGATGCCATGCTGGTGGTTTCCATTGATCTTCAGTAAACAAATTTGAGACTGGAGATTAATATCAGGCACAAGAAAAAACAGATCCAGACATGAAGGTTCAAATAAATTGATTTATTGCTTAAAATCTATGCAGAGAAATCTACTCAACAAAGGCCATCATATGGTTAGAAAGATATAAGCGTTAAAGGCATTCAAATGGGGGTTGCACTTATGGCTATGAAAGGTCTCTGAACGGATCCCTTTTTCATTCTTTCCCCTGGCTCTACAAATCTTATCCAACACAAATAAAATAACTCTTTACTATAGTTATTGGGCAACATACACTTTGAATAAAGTGTGAGGCAGAAGCAAGAATACATTTCATTTCATTAGTTTCCCATTTTGTTACAATGTGATAATCTGTTACAGTGGACCTAGATTTATAGATTAAAAATGAATGATAATGATATTACATAACATTTTAAAAAACAATGTGAAATGTAAAGCATTCAGAAACCATGATATTGGGTTTTATTCATGTCTACAAAACAATATTCAGATTTTTATATTTATGCAGTGGTTTATAAATTGAATGTATGTATGTATGTATGCATATGTATATGTATACATATATATAATGATAGTTGCATGTCAAATATTGGACATGCTTTAAGTCAATACCTGGAAAGTCCTAACAGTACATGATAAATCAATTTTCTCAAAGGAGTATTGTGGAATGGGCAACTGTAATAAACCTTGCTGCAAACAGTAATCCTCAACAACGCCTCTATTGGGAGAAATAAAACTTCTACATATTTATTTAGAGAGCACACAGTCTCATTTTTGATCAGCAATTTTTCCTAGCAAGAAAGATCATACATGGTACTAATTCCTCTTTATCAGTTGCTCTCTATGGTTGAGATCAGGGTGCAAAACAATGATGTAACATTTTGGCAGGAATATGCATCCCAGTAATGCAGCACTGGAAGACAAGATGGAGAAGACCTCCACAGCTACCATGGCTTTTCCTTTTGTGCTCAGATAGGCTGGAAAGAAGGAGATCCACACACTGCAAAAGGCCAACATGCTGAAGGTGATGAACTTGGCTTCATTAAAGCTGTCTGGTAATTTACGGGCAAAAAAAGCCACAATAAAGCTGGCAAAGGCCAAGATGCCCATGTAGCTCAGGACACAATAGAGGAAGAAAGCAGACCCCTCATTGCATTGTAAAATCATTTCTTGGAGCTCTGAATGCATGTTCAACTCAGGGAATGGAGGATATGTGAACAACCAAAGAATACAAATCCATACTTGGAAGAGAGAGCAGGATAGGACAATACAAAAAGACAATCTATTCCCTACCCATTTCCTAATCTGAGATCCTGGTTTAGTGGCCATAAAGGCAACAACCACAGTGATGGTTTTTGCGAGAACACTGGAAATGGCCACTGAGAAAGTGACGCCAAACATGGGTTGCCGGAGAAGACAGGTCACTTTGCCAGGCTTATTGAGGAAGAAGAAACAGGAGAGAAAACAGAGTTGAAGAGAGACAAGGAGGGTGTAGGTGAGTGACCTGTTGTTGGCTTTGACAATGGGAGTATCCCTGTGCTTAATAAAAATTCCAAGGACCCAAGATGTCAAAAAGAAGAAACAAAGAGCTGCTGTGGCTAAACCAATTCCTAAGGTTTCTTCAAAGGTTAGAAAGACCATTGGTTTCAGAATACATTCTTTCTTTTCCTGATTTGAATAATGATATTCTGAACATTCCAAACAGTCATCCATATCTGAAAGGAAAACCAAACATTTTTTTTCATCAAGCCATTCCATATTATTGAAAAATCACCTTATTCATTTAATGCATCAAAACTTGCTTAAGGATAATGAAAAATGGTAGAATTCCTATCTTACCATTTTGATTTGAAATCTTCCCTTCTGGGCATGGAACACAGTTGTAGCAGCAGAACTGATTTCCCTCGATTCCCTTCTTCCATGATCCAGGGAAACAAGGGTCATTGCATCGAGAAAATGGAAGATCCTGTTGATAGTCATGCAAGATTTTAAAAAGTGAGATATTTAAAACAATTGTTAATCTTTTTTCCTTTATGGATGTGAATTATTTTTTGACTTCCCAAAACAATATGGAATTTATCAACTTCATCATTGACGTAAAAAGATATAGAAATTGTATTATAATTTCCTCAAATGTCTGAGTGCTTGACCACCAATAACATTTGAAAAGAATGTGCCACTGTTTATTTTACAAAACCAGAAATCATATTTCAAAACCAGACTGTGATCAATATGGAATCATAATGGATTAAGGTATGATTGATTCACTAATTCGATACCTGGTTAAAAGCTGGATTCCAGACAATCACATCCTCATTGATGAAAAGTTTCTTCCCTTTTGGAGCCTGTAGATCCATCTTTCCAATTCTAACTCTTTGAAAGGATCTGTTTGGAAAAGTAATCAAGTTGGTGATGTCAAATCCACCTGTTGCTTCCCCTTTCTCATTCAGGAACACTCTCTCCCCAGCTGAATTGTTAAAAGAAATGCCTTGAAGAAATGAATGGAGCTACTTGAAAGAGAATACAAGAGAGAGGCAATTGAAAGCAACATAATAGAGAACAACATATTAAAGTTTCATTCACTCATTCTCTCCATTCCAATACCTATTACTATATATCTATACTTAAAAATTTGATGATCAATATTGAATGGAAATCTACATATCCACTCTATTATTTATTTGATATTATTTTAAGGAAAGGTAAGAATCAGCGAAGCAGAATGAAAATAGGTTTTTGCAATTGTGTGACTTTCTTCAATTATTGTTTTATTATTGACCCGTCACATCCCAGACATAAACTGTGTCAACTCCTACACTCAAAATGATGCTATAGAAAACTGCACGCCAGAACAAGTAGACACAAGTTCAGTTTATTCCCAAATGCCATCACTCTTCTAAACAAATAATTCCCTAAATGTGCAACTATTTACTAAGTCTGCATTACTATTACTATTAATCCTCCCATCCTTCCTTTCACCCATGTCCTCCCATTTATGACTGTATGACTGTAACCTTGTTGCTTATATCCTAATGATTTTTATTGACTGTTTCCTAGTATGATTTGATTGCTTATTGTACCCTATGACTAATATTAAATGTTGTACCTGGTGATTCTTGACTCTTGATGAATGTATCTTTACTTTAATGTACACTGAGAGCATTTGTACTAAGACAAATTCCTTGTGTGTCCAATCACACTTGGCCAATAAAGTATTCTATTCTATTCTATTCTATTCTATTCTATTCTATTCTATTCTATTCTATTCTATTCTATTCTATTCTATTCCATTCCATTCCATTCCATTCCATTCCATTCCATTCCACTCCACTCCACTCCACCCTATTCTATTCTAGGCCTATTACTTAACCAACTAATTTAAGATATAGGTAGTACTCGACTTATGATCATAATTATTGAGAAATGTGTTAAATGAGTTTTGCCCTATTTATTATTTTTCTTGCCATATTTGTTAAGTGAATCACTGCAGTTCAGTTTGTTACACAAGTGACTCTAGCTTTTCCATTAATTTTTCTTGTCAGAAGGTCACAAATGACCCCAGGACACTGCCACTGTCATAAGTACGATTCAGTTGCCAAGCATCTGGATTTTTATCACATGTCCATGAGGATGCTGCAGAAATCATAATGATGAAAATGGTCATTAGTCACTTTTTTCAGTGCTGTTGTAACTTCAAACAAACAGTAAATAAATTGATGTAAACCGAGGATTATCTGTAGTTCACATCTAATCTTTCCTCATAGGTGCCAAGCTATTTGAATATCTAAGGTCTGACTAACTTCCTTTAACCAGATTTTAGAGTCTAGAGTCAAGCTTTCTTCAACAAATAAGTGTAAGGTAAAGACTTTGAGGGATGCGGTGGCTCAGTGGCTAAGACGTTGAGCTTGTTGATCAGAAAGTTCAGCAGTTTGGCATTTTGAATCCCGTGTAACGGAGTAAGCTCCCATTACTTGTCCCAGCTTCTGCCAACCTAGCAGTTCTAAAGCATGTAAAAGTGCAAGTAGAAAAATAGGGACCACTTTGGTGGGAAAATTTAGTTATGCCGGCCACATGACCATGGAGATGTCTTCAGACAGCACTGGCTCTTCAGCTTTGTAACAAAAATGAGAACCGTCCCCTAAAGCTAGAAACAACTAGCACATATGTGTGAGAGAAACCTTTACCTTAAAATTAGAGACTATTCCAAACACATGGTTGTTTCATACTAGTGATATCACATGTAAAAAGGATTTCTTTTATTCTACTCCTCTAAATCTCTGATAAAGACAAAAAGCTCAGCTTGTCAATCATGAAAAATTCATGAGCTACAAAGAAAGAGATTTAATTATTTTTGGATGAGACAATGAAAAGTAATCTAAATTATATGTTTAACTATCACCTATTGTGCCAGCTATGGTGATTTATTAAAGAACTCCTACCAATACCTAAACCATGATTTTTATAACAGATTTTGGATGATCAGAATATTAGAATAACCGAATGACAGAATAACAAGAGAATCAGTTTTTCTCTATCTATTTTATACCACACAATAAAACAATGTTGGAATAATGTTGGAGATCTTTTAGTACAACACCCTGCTCAAAAAGAAGACCTTAGAATATTTCTGACAAATAGTTTTCTAATCTGTTTATAAAAATCTTCAGTTACAGAGCACCTAGAACTTTAGCTGGGAAGATTTTATTCTATTTACTCTCACTGTAAATAATTTTCCCTTATTTTTCTACATTTTTATCATAATTAAGTTGCAGAATTATAAATTAACATGCAAAAAATATTAAGACTTTCAACAATGGGTTCAAAAGACAATTCTACATCAAACTGCTCATTGAAATAAAAAAGGTGTAAAATGCAAAGGGAATACCTGCCAAGGTTGCAGATTTGGAAGATCAGGTATTTTACCCAGCAGACTTTTCTTCCTATTGAACCCCAACATGTGTAGGGCCTGCAAAGCATGAGCCACAGCATAAACAGCATTGTAGACACTGTAGCTTTGGCCAGTCATTTCCATTTCAAATATAGATGCAGGAAGATCCTCCAGCTTCATCTCCCCAGTGCACTGCCTACTCTGTATTTCTTGTAATTCTGGTTTTGAAAATGAACAATCAAATGACTGTTCCCAAACATTCTGCCGAAACCCATCTCTGAAGTCTGAAAGAGGATTTATAGTCTGAAGAAATTCCTTGAAACCTGCAACTGCTGATGAGTGAACAGTGAAGGAAATAGCCCCATTGTACTAGATCCCATGTGACTTGAATGCCTGACAATACAAAATCAATCTGTGCAGTTGTGATCCACACCTTTCTTAATAATGCAGTTTCTTTGCTTTCAGGATCTACCAGAAATGTTACAAATCTTAGCCATATAATTATCCAGGATTCTCCATAGACAAGAAATGCATTGGATTTGTTGTTCAACATATTAATGGAAATAATAGAGATAGTTTGATAAATTTCTGGGAAGCCTTCCAAATGGATTTGTTGAGCAAGCCTTTCGATAAACG
Source organism: Bungarus multicinctus (assembly GCA_023653725.1). Lineage (NCBI taxonomy): Eukaryota > Metazoa > Chordata > Lepidosauria > Squamata > Elapidae > Bungarus > Bungarus multicinctus. Next base: position 140,340,820 of record CM042840.1, on the reverse strand, counting down.
CAGAGCAGATTCCATTCTCTGAAAGTAACGGCTCCATTTTCTGTAAGAAATTTTCTCCATTGTTGTTATCAACAGAAAATATCCCAATCCATGTCCAGCTGAAATGATGAAGCAGTTGGACAATCCCAATATACTGATGGTCCTCTTTGGGGACCATGAAATAAAGTGAAGAGAATTTACTAGTCTGAATTTCCTCTTGGGCTAATGAACCATATGTCAGCTAAAAGAAAGGCCAATAGTATTCCGTTGAGTTCTTAAATAAAATGTAATTTTCCTATCTAGATTTCATATAAAGTAACATTTTCCCCTAGCACACGTTTAAGAATATAGAAACAAATATATTGGAACCATTTCAAATTTATGTACTAGATCAATTGTTTTAACAGAAGCCATTCAAATCTTCCCTCAATAATGATATTCAGAGCCATGATACTTCCTGTATCTGGCATTGTGATTTTAGAAAAAAATGCCAAGTAGTAGACCTTAAACCATGCATAACATATTTACAGAAACTTAAGCCTAATCTTTGATGCCTATTAATTATTCCATAACAACAATAAGATTAAGAATTTTCTTCTCAACCCCTTCAGAACTTACTTGTGGAATCTTAAAGAATCCTATAATTTCAGCTATATAAGATGATGTGACAAAATCCAATCCTCCAATGATAGCCATGAGATTCTTCTGGCTATCACATTTGTAGTTAGGAGCAAATTCCTGGGATTTGAAAAGCAAGTCCAGAGTGGTGCGATAGGTCATCCTTGAATTGTAGTAACTGTCATATATGTGGAACCCAAGAGTGACATTAGGTAAGATCTGGGAGTCCTCATTGACATCATTCACAGCAAAGGCCAAGGCAAGGATGTGCTGGTAGAACTTAGTTATTATACTGCAAATGGTTTTGAAAAAAGAAGTTGACCATTCTCATAAGGTGGCATCCTTTCCCTATGAATAACAAACATTTCCTTCTTCGATGAAGGAAGCAAGAAAATAGGTCTTCTAAAATGCTGAATAATTTGTACTAATATGTTTTCTAAAAAGTTGAATAATTTGAACAAATTATTCATTTAAACAAAGTTCAAATTTGCTTTTTCTACAATATTTGCATGATTTGCAACATATATCTGCTACAAGAAATTAAAACAGTGCTTTTTCTTTAGGGAACCCTAATTATTTACTAAGGTTTTTTCCCCCAGAAAATGGAATACAAAAAATTCCAGCATGCATTAGTCATTTATTGTATGTGTGTTTTCTTAAGCTTGACAATACAATTTTTTTAAATGTTAAGCTTACTAATTATTCTTCAAAATATATTTTGCACAAAAGTTTTCTTTACTTTATGGTAAAGTGTTTGTCATATAATGACAAAGGATATATAATATATGATTATATGACAAACACTTTACCATAAAGGAAATGTATATTCTTTCACAACTAGAAGCAATTGAAAGACTGAGACACTTAGATTAAATATAAAGTCTACATTTATATTGAAAACCTTTTACTCTCATAAGCAATTTTAGGGAAACTGATTAAGATTAGGGGGAAAAACCCTTACTTTGGTATGTCATACGATGTTATGTAAGGATGTTCCTCAAAATTAATTTCATAAAGGTTGTAAAAGATTTGGGACACTATCCCACCAACAATGAGGTCACCACGTTGGAACCAGTCATGTGGAACAAGGAAAGCATCACTTGCTGGGCAGCTCAGAGTCACTATTTTCTTCACCAATAACACCAGAAGAAGCAACATCTTCACTCTTCAAAATGTCTCTTCTTTCATCCTATCCTACAGGAAATGTATTATTCCCATAGTTGATCCAGTGATTAATTCAAGATTTATCTTTGACAGTGCCCCTAATCAGAAAATCAACTATTGGGTATAATTCAAGATTTATCTTTGACAGTGCCCTTAATCAGAAAATCAACTATTGGGTATTTGGAAATCCATGACAATGTAACTTCATGTCTTGACTCTTGATGAATGTATCTTTTCTTTTATATACATTGAAAGCATTTGCACTAAGACAAATTCCTTGTGTGTCCAATCACACCTGGCAATTAAAGAATTATATTCTATTCCATTGAGTATCATCAGGGTTTGAACAGATACTCTGGCAGAGAAGAATTGTGGGAGGAAACTTGTAGCAATGACTCTGACACGTAGCCATTACTATCCTTGTACCAATCCCCTTGGCTCATGATTGTTGATTGTTGTTAAATTGAAATAGCCTCCATTGCAGTCTTTGATGTTTTTATCAAATTGAGAAAATATAGTGATTCTTGTAGGTGATGATTACTTTGTTTTTGATGAAAGAATAAGTGGCCAATGTTTAAGTGCTTTTAAAAATGCACAATTGCTTATAAAATTTAATTTTATTGAATGAGATGCAAGGGCAATAAACTAAACTAAATGCAGTTCACTTTCATTTGCATAGCATTAAGATGCATGGATATTTTGGCATTCCCTAATTTTAAGAAGTTTTATATTATTTCCTTCTATATCCCCCCTAGAAGGGAACAGAATATCTTTATTCTTTCCACAATACGTAGGTTCAGTGGCATTTTTACTTAACTTAGCCATGAACTGGAAATAAATTTTTGGAAATGTCTGCAGCCTTAAATCTTACTGTGGGTTTCCAACCTTTTCTGGACCAATTCCAGTAGAGGATTTAACTCCAGAGTAAAATCTGTGGTCATCTATACCTCACAATTTCCAAAGAGAGGAAAGTTGTTCTCAATTTTTAAAAAAATTTCTTTCTCTTTCTCTCATCCCTTCCTCCCTTGGAGAATCAGATTTCATTTTATTGTTATTGATGAACACAACAGTATTGAAAATTCCATAAATCAGCATGCAGGTTTACATTTGACTGCAAATATTTAGTTGGTAGGATGGATGGAGGAGAAAAGAGGCAATGGAGCTTAATATTTACTTCAAACATGGATCTTCATATCATCCTCTTTTTGGCAGAAGCCCGGTCTCTGTTTTACTGTGTATGAAAATGCTTAAATTTGGAAGAGGTTTTCTCTGGAGGAGGGAGCACCAAAAGGTTATTAACTAAAAATACAAGTATAACACAAAACCAAAGAACGGTGTTAGTAAAAATAAACAGCAGGAGATTTCCAGGAAAATTTCACCCTTCAACTGTTATCAGCTTTGGAAGCCATATTTTATTTACAAACTTCCATGCTGCCACATTCTAGTGCCTGGGAATTTGGGAGGGGGGATTTTACAGAGAGGTGGAAGTTTAGACATAATAACATTCTTCTTATGAGTCAAGGACAAGCCATCCTGCACCCGTAAAAGTAATGGTTGGAGGGATATCTCCAGTTGGGACAGCTGATGATTGGACCATGTGATGGACTGATAGGGGATGGGTTTTGGATTTTCAGTTATGAAGGGAAACCCCAGAACTCTCAGATGTGCCAACATGACTACTCTAATAAAACAGAACTTTGAGAAAATTCCTGTTTCGGAGTCTATTTACTTTGTAAACCACTTTGAGAGGGCTGTAAAGCACTATAAAGTGATATATAATTCTAAGTGCTATTGCTATTGATTTGGAGTATGGCAGTTGTAATGCTGACAGCTGCATCCATTCTATACTTTTTGTTCCAATTTGGCTGAAATTTAATTTTGATTAAATTTTTCTCTCATTCTTTTCTCCATAAATCTCTTTTTTTCCAATTATAACCAAATTAAAAATTTCAATTGCTTTTCATTTCTACTATATAACCAAAAAACAGAAATGATTATTTAAGAAAAGGAAACAATGGTAGAGGGAATACCATCATGGACTTTAGCAGTGAAGAGGTTGAAATTGTTAGAGTAATTAAGAACAGTTAATTTTCCTAGAGACCATCCTAGAGACCTTTCTGAGATTTTTTTAAGATCATTTTTTGAAACCTTTGTCTATTAATTTAGTTTTGCATATTAGAACTGAGGCAATTACTGTTCTGCTGTTATTATGTCAAGGATACCAGTGGTACAGTCAAGAAATGCAGTCGGGCAATGGTTACATAGACATGAGGTAAATTATGAGATGTAGCTAGTTAGATATCATTTGCAAGAGAGCATAATGTCAGGAATATTTATTTATTTATTTATTTGTAATATTTATATTTATATTATATTATAATAGCAACTTTATTTATTTTATTTTATTTTATTTGTCAATTGCTTACAAGATAATAGGTATAAGTAAAACATAGATATGAATACATGGATACATATAAGAAAAATAAAATATAAAAGAAACAATAGGAGAGGGATGGTAGACACGTTGGTGCGTTTATGCACGCCCCCTACAAACCTCTCAGGAAAGGGATGAGGTCAATAGTAGACAGTCTAAGGTTAAAGTTTTGGGGTTTGGGGAAGAAACCATAGAGTCAGGTAGAGTATTCCAGATATTGACCACTCTGTTGCTGCTGAAGTCGTATTTCCTGCAATCAAATTTGGTGTGATTAACCTTGAGTTTGTATCTATTGTTTGCTCTTGTGTTGTTATGGTTGAAGCTGAAGTATTTATTGACAGGTAAGTCATTGCAATGTATGATTTTATATACTATACTTAAATCAGACTGAAGGCGGCGTAGTTCTAGGTTTTCAAGATCTAGAATTTCAAGTCTGGTGGCATATGGTATTCTGCAACAAGTAGAGGAGTGAAGAACTCTTCTTGTAAAATATTTATGGACTTTCTCAACTATGTTAATATAAGATATGTAATGTGGGTTCCAGACTGATGAGCTCTATTCGAGTATTGGTCTTCCTACCTATGTCATACCCTTGTTAGAATCTGACTCCGAGAGAGAGGAAGAACACCTGACAGGGAGTGGGAGTGTGGCTCCCAAGGTTGTGGAGGAAACTGGGGAAGGGCACAGGTCAGCTGGGCATTCAGAGAAAGACACAAACCCACCCCCTCTTCATCCTAGGGCACGCAGGGAGGAGCGGATAAGGGAGAAACATAAATGGCGTTGTCTATGGGGGAGGAAAGGGCATTGATCACCTTCATGGGCTTCAGCTGTAAGGACTGTTTAAAAGGACAAACTGCGCATGGGCCAGTGCTGGAAGCAAAGCATGAAAATATTTCTAGTTTGTCAGTTCTTATTTGAGTTTTGGCATCCTTCCCAGTGTGTGTATTGTAATATTTGTGGATGTCTTCAAGCCCTTATCCTGCCTAGTCTCATTAATTCTTCAGTGTGGTTTTTTTTTTATTTATAATTTATATGTATTTGGAGTTTGAATGGAGGTTCTTCCTTTTGCGCAACAGTTTGTGAGGGAGTTTTTTCTCCAATCAATGATAATTGGACCTTTGAAGCCAAGTTGAAGGAACTAAAGGGACTTCACCTGTTTTTGTGACTTTGTTGCTTTTATATCCCACCATGGGTTATCACAACCTGCTTTTCAACACTACTTACATTTTCTGAACAAAAAAGTTCCAATGGAACCACATTATTTAGAGATTAATTGCAATTGGGAAAAAAAACTTTCTTGTTGTACTTTAAATTAGACAGCATAAGGTAATTACAAGGATTAATGTGCTGGAGGACTTTGAAAGGTCCTACAAGTTTGAAATCCAGTTTCTTAAACAATCTTGTAGAGATTAATAAGTGGTAAAGTTTGTCTCCTTCCAATATCTTTCTATTGACAAGAATTTGCAGCCTTCTTTTACGATTGTTCCAGCCGCAGGTCCAACAGGGTTTGTACAGCAAACTTCTCTTGTAAAAAATTCACAGCACCTAGTATGGAAACCTGCTGAGATATCTTCTATATAAATATTCAAAGGGGGTGCATGGGTAGGATCATATCATAGATGCCTGGGGAGAGTTTGGGCTTCTTTGGTGATGAACTTAAATCCGTGACCGCGCGTGGTTTTTATCCGTGCTCGCTGCCGGAGCACCCCGAACAGGCTCGATTCAGGGCTGAAGCTATCCCATAGAGGTGGTGAAGTGGAGGGACACCACCAGTGGAGTTGAGGAATGCCGCATATCTCCTCGGCTGGCCATTACTCCCTTTCCCAAAGGCGGTGCAGTGGTGATCACAAATGGCCACCTCAAAGAAGAACCCGAATGGACAAGATCATGCAGGAGGAAGATAAAAAGAGAAAGCTTTGACTGACCAGGTCGAACTGAGAAAGCAACAACACAAGGTACCCTTGATTTGGAATTATAAAGAATAACATTGTTCCCAAAGAAGATTTTTGAAGTGGCGAAGGAGAGAGGGAAGGGAAAAGATTTGTTTTTGTTTTTTTCTCATACTGACAGCTGCAATTAACTTTAAACATTAACAAGAAGAGATCTAAGCAAGAAATTGATACAAATTCAGTTTGACATTAATAGGTAATTTTAAGCTGAAAATAAAGTGTCAAAGGAATAATAAAGATTTTTGGATATTTCAAAACTTTCAAAAGAAGGAAAGGAGAGAAAAAGAAAAAAGAAAAGGGTGAGATCTGGAAAAAATGGAGGAGACCACCTGGAATTAAAAGGAATTAACAGTGAAACTTTAACAAGATTCCTAAAAGATACACTGTAACTGAAACTTTGTAATAAGATAAATAGAACCTCTGGAAAGAGAAAGTGGAAAAAAGAAGCAAAAAGTAATAGCTTTGGATTACTCGGATTACTTGGTGATTTTTGGAATTTTGATTATTGGAGTTTAAATGACTAAAATCAATTGGGTGGTTGTTTAAAAGTGTTTAAAACGGCATCACTCCTTAAAGAGTTAAAAATGGAACTTAAAAAACAGAAAGAAGATGCACAAGAGGGAAGAGGATCATTTGGCTTCATATTTCAATTTTTAGAAATGGAGTTCCTGAAAAACAACAAGAAATGCTTGCAGAACAAGAAGGCTGGGACAAAGAAGAAGCCATCTTTAATGACCAAGCAATTCTATGTGGGGTTAAAAAAGGGAAAGGGGGGAGAGTGTAAAACCTAAGATCTAAAAAAACAACCCCCAAAAAAGAATAGTTTGAAAAGCAATTACAATACTAGGAAGAAGCAGAAGAGAGGATTACAAAAGGGAGAATTAGAATTAGAGAGACAAGGGGTCAAAAAGGGGAGGGTGAAGAAGAGTGGGAAGATGGAAAGGAAAAGAAGTTATAAAGGACAGAAAGAGGATATAGAGAAACAGGGAAGATATACAAGGATTAAAGGTATAAGGCTATTTAAAAGACTCAGAGATACTGGTTGACAACTTATTTATTTATTTTATTTATTTCATAATTTTATATACCGCCCTTCTCCCGAAGGACTCAGGGCGGTGAACAGCCAACTAAAATGCATACAAAACACAGATATAAATACGATTAAAAAAGAATTAAATTATGGGCTGCCCAAATAAAAATCAAAACCCCCCGATTAAAATAAATTAAAACTTTCGTACCCCAACCAAACTAATCTAAAACCCCTTATTTAAAATCCCATTTGAGTCAGCTCAGGCCGGCCTGCTCAAAGAGCCATGTCTTCAAGTCACGTCTGAACGCCCTCAGGTCAGTGGTTGTTCATAGCCCCGGGGGCAGCCCGTTCCAAAGGGCGGGTGTCCCCACCGAGAAGGCCCTATTCCTCGGGGTCACCAGGCAACACATAGAAGGCATCGGGACCCGGAAGAGACCCTCTCTGTGGTAGCGCACCGGTTGGTGGGAGACTACTGGCAGAATGCAGTCTTGTAAGTATCCTGGTCCAATGCCATGGAGCGCTTTAAAGACCAAAACCAATACTTTAAAGCGAACCCGTTAGGCCACCGGCAACCAATGCAGCTCACGTAGGAGGGGCGTCACATGGGAGTATCTCGACGCCCCCATAACCACCTGCGCGGCCGCATTTTGTACCAGTTGAAGCCTCCGGGTGCTCCCCGCAGGGAGCCCCATGTAGAGGGCATTACAGTAGTCCAGACAGGAGGTGACCAGGGCATGGGTGACCATGCATAAGGCGTCCTGATCAAGAAAGGGCCGCATCTGGCGTATCAGGTTAACCTGATAAGAAGCCCCCCTGGAAACGGCCATGATGTGATCTTCCAAAGACAGCCGTACATCCAGGAGGACACCAAGATTGAGAGCCCCTTCTGTGGGGGTCAAGATCTCATCCCCAATAGCCAGCGACGGAGTCAGCTGACTATATCAGGTCTCCGGAAACCACAGCCACTCACTCTTGGAAGGGTTGAGTTGAAGCCTGTTCCCGCCCAATTGAAAGAGGATCTTAAAAGGGTAAATGAGATAGCATTGTTATATTAGAAATAGAAAAGAATTTTAAAAATATGAAATATGTGTGGTTAAAGTGATAGATAAAATAGATATTGTTATGCAATGGAATGTTTGTTAACAATTAAATGAAATTAAAGAGAATAAGAGAATGTAATTAGGAAAGGATGGAACCATTTTAACTGTTATTAATGACTTATAAAAATTTAACTGAAAAGAAATATGAATATTAGTTGATAAGATGAAAGGATGGAAATATTTTAAGTGTTCCTAATGAAGTATAAAATTTAATTGAAAAGAAATGTCAAAGATTCCAATTAATATCAATAGCTGGACTGAATTGAACAGGACAGACAAAAGTATAAATATAATGATGAGAAAAATATTGAAAATTAGGAAAAGATATGTAATTGAATTTAGAAAGGAATGACATAATTAAAAATAAGGTTGAGAAAAGTAAGGGAAGGGAAAAATTATTGAGAAAATGATAAAATAGTTATAAGATATGGAACAGAATATAAAGATTAATATGTAATTGAATTTATGTCTGTATAGAGAAGTGATAACTTGGAATCATGCTGTTCTCAAAAAGGTATTTTATTTGTACTATGTTTTGTGAAAACCCAAATAATTTAAAAAAAAAAAAAATGTCTGGAGAGAGTTACTACAGAAAAATTCTGTCAATAGCAACCATGAGAGCTAGTTGTCTTGGCTGTAGGTGCATAAGTTGGGGTCTTTGGAGATTAGCCATTGGTTGTCCCTAAAAACTGGTTGAGTTTTTTTGTGCTTGGATCCTTGGAGTTAGCACTGGTAGTTAAGCACTGGGGCATCCCTTTGCTGACATGGGGTACTCTCCAGGGGTGGAATTCAAAAATCCCAGCAACCGATTTGCTGCCCAGTTGCTGGGTGGGTGTGGCCATGGTGGGCGTGGCCTTTTGGAATTTCTGGGACGTCTGTTTTTCACCTTCCCTAAGATCTGGAGGCTTCCCTCGGGCCTACGGGATGGCGAAAACAGCCTCCCTGGGATCTGGAGGCCTTCCGGAAGCTGTGAAACGGGACCATATTTGGACTTCCGGAAGGCCCATTTTACATCCTCTTACTGGTATTTTATCCCCCATCTTCCCAGAGCCCAGATCTGTATTAAAGTATAAAAACATCTGGAATATCTGTGTAATTACCTGGGAACTAGGTTGTTCCCTCTTTGGGGTGTTCTGCCAGTTACTGCAATGGATCTTCTGGTCTGCTTCTTATGTTTGGTGAAGTTGGTAAATTTGGGGAAATTAGCTAAGATTATAAAACTACCAAAAAACCCTTTACAATGGGATATTGTATGGTTTTATACAATGATGTTCCTTTGTTTCAATTCATAAAAGGGATTAACTATGTGGACACCATGGCAATAATTAATAATAATCAGTCTATATAGGGGAAAACATAGAGCTGTCATTGAAAAGTACCCAGATGGGGTCATGATTTTCAACTCAGCTGGCACGCATTCATTTGGGAGAACAAAAAATATTAGTCTCATATTTCCAGAGATATCAAGTGAGGAATGCCTTGCTATACGTATGGGATAAAATTAAGAAGAACCACTATATGAAAATCCCAATTTGGCTTTTGACTATGGAGATAATCATATACCCCAAGATTTAGATTAAATAAGGTAATAAGATACAAAGAGCTATTGGATGAGAAAGGAGAATTAAAATCAAATCAGGAGTTAAAGGCCCAAGGAATTGAGATAGTTTGGTGGTCTTATTTACAAATTCAAACAAGGTACAAGAAAGATTTAGAACAACATGGCTTCTATAAAAACAAACTAGATAAAATATTAGAGGGGACATGGGAAAAATGATTACTAAAACATATAACTATCTTTTAAGATTTCTGACAGTAAGAACAATCAACCAATGGAAAAGCTTGCCCTTTGAAGTTGTGGGAGAGTTATCACTTGAGATTTTCAAGAAGAGATTGGACTGCCATTTGTCAGAAATGGTGTAGGGACTCCCACTTGTGTGGGAAGTTGGGGAGTTGGATTAGATGACTGAAAAGGTCCCATCCAACTCTGATTATCTGTTAAGATTTAAAATGGAGGAAGAAACGGTAAAAGAGACTATGATAATATGGACCAAAAACTTTGGGTATAGCATTGAATTGGAACACTGGGAAATATTGTGGGGGGAAAAAATTACAAATTAACAATGTAAGCAGCTTACAAAGAAAATATGTACAAAGTGTTTTACCATTGGCATTTACTCTCAGCAAGATTGGCCAAAATGTTTCCAAAATGATCAGATAAATGATATACGCAAGGAACTACTGGCTTTAAACTAAAGAATTGGTTAGAAGAAATTACTAAACAAAAAAAATGAGATGAAACCAGAATGATTTTTATTGGGCTTATTAAGACAAAATGTCTGTAAAAACTGCAATACATTATGATACATATAATAACAGTGGCCAGAATCACCTTAGCTTCAAAGTTGGAAACAAGATGACATTCCTTATTCACATAATGATAATACGAAAGGTTCTTGAATGTGCAGAGATGGACAGGTTAACTATGGAGTTAAAAGAAAGAGAAGAAACAGAATACTATAAGATCTGGAATGTGTGGTACCAATGGTTAGAGAACAGACATAAAGTTATTATATGAAGAATATGTAGGAGTTATAATAAAAAGGGAAAATGTTATATATATACTCATTACTGCTATAAGTTAAAAGTAGAAAAACTATACAATATACAGAATAGTAACAATTATGTCAATATGAGTGAATACCATCACCGGAACACTGTAATGAGTGTAAATGTGGTGTTTTAGTTTACAATATGATTAATAAAAATTTACTTTGAAAAAAAGAAAAAAAAAGTACCCAGATACTCCAATTGGTTTATGAAGATCAATTGCAGGAACTGGGTATGTCCAGTTTAATGAAAAGAAGGACTAGGGGACACATGATAGCAGTGTCTCAATATCTCGGGGATTGCCACAGGGAAGAGTGAGTTAAGTTATTCTTCAAAGCACCTGAGGGCAATAGGTGGAAATAATCAAGGAGAGAAGCAACCTAGAACTAAGGAAAAATTTTCTGACAGTTAGAACAATTAATCAGTGGAACAACTTGCCTCCACAAGTTGTGAATGCTCCAACATTGGAAGTTTTAAAAAAGATGTTGGATAGCCATTTGTCTGAAGTGGTGTAGGGTTTCCTGCCTAGGCAGCGTGTTGAACTAGATTCTAGAAGCTTCCAAGGTCCCTTTCAACTCTGCTATTCTATTCTATTCTATTCTATATTCTGACAAAAGCCAAGAAAGCAAAATTATCACAATCAATTTCAACAAGAGCATTGAAAAGGAGAAAAGATAGATTAAATACACTTGCAAAATGATGAAAATGAAGCAACAACACCACTTTTTTTGGAATGTGTAATCTTAATAAATCTTAATAATAATAATAAAAATTATCCTATGTAAATTGTTATTTAACAAAAAAAACTTCCATGTTTTAAAAGTTTTATATACTGTATATTTCCTGTGGACAGCAAATAGTCTTTCTATTTATCCCAGTAATGCAACACTGGAACCCAAGATAGAGAAGACCTCCACAGCTACCACGGCTTTCCTCTTGTGCTCAGATAGGCTGGAAAGAAGGAGATCCACACGTTGCAAAAGACCAACAAACTGAAGGTGATGAACTTGACTTTGTTAAAGCTGTCAGGTAATTTAGAGGCAAGGAAAGCCAGAATAAAGCTGGCAATGGCCAAGATACCCTTGTAGCTCAAGACATAGTAGAAGAAGAAAGCTGATTCCTCATTGCACTGTAAAATCATTTCTTGGAGCTTTGAGTGCATATCCAACTCAGGGAATGGAGAAAATATCGACAACCAAAGAATGCAAATACATACTTGAGAAAGGCAGCAGGAAAGGACACTAGAAAGAGCCAATCTTTCCCCCACCTGTCTCCTCATCTGAGATTCTGGTTTAGTGGCCATGAAATTAAGTTTCCTTAATCATAAGTAATAGATGGAAACTTATCAATGAGACACCCAACGTAGAACTAAGGAGAAATTTCTTGACAGTGAGGACAAGTAAACATTGCAAATGCTTGCCTTAAGAAGTTTCGAGCTCTATCATTGGCACCTTATAAGGAGAGATTGGACAGGCAATTGTCTGGAATGTCATAGATTCTCCTTCTTTGGCAAAGGGTTGGACTAAAGACCTCCACGATCCCTTCCAACTCTGTTATTCAGTTAAATATTGAGATCTAGATTGTACTTTGCTGAACTTTGAGTTTATATTTATAACATTGACTATAACTGAAATGAGAATTGCACTTTCATTAATTTAGGCCATTTGTCCAGTCCATAGACACTCTGCATCTCTGTCTGTCCATCTCTCTTTCTATCTATCTCTCCATCATTACCTACATACCTATATACTTATCAATCATGTAGGGGCACAATCATATTTTTCACATATTTTCATCTTTATCATCCCTCTCTCTATCAGTGAGAAGTACATATTTTTCCTGTGATTTGCACTGGATTTCACTTTGCTTTTATTGAAAAAATGCCAGATTTCAAATTTCAAACAAATTCAAACACCTCTTTATTATAATATTTGAATAACTTTGAATAATGGATAAAGCAGAAGGAAGAATATATTTAATTTCATCAAATATTCCATGTTACTGAAATCTGAAAACAGGTTGCAATGAAGGTAGATTTATGGACAGAGAGCAAATGGTTATGACCCAGCATGAAAGTCTATTGTAAAATGCAGTTAAATGTATGGGATTCACAAACTCAATACGTTTTCATTTTGAAGAAGCCTAACAAATCCAAAACTTATATCCTATAATACTATTTCAAATATATATTCATAAAATGGTAATTAGCTTTTTACTATATTTAAGTAGTGATTTATGAAAAAATCTTGAAAATGGTAAAAATGTAGTAACTTCGACTTAGACCTATCATTTTAAATGTACACTAATCATCATATATCATACAAAGAGCTACGGTGATGCAGTGGCTAGAGTGCAGTGCTGCAGGCTACATTTGCTGACATCCGGCTGTCTGTGATTTGGCAGTTCAAATCTCACCAGGCTCAAGGTTGACTCAGCTTTCCATCCTTCTGGAGCCAGTAAAATGAGGACCCAGATTTTTGGGATTAAAAGGCTGACTCTGTAAACTGCTTAGAGAGAACTGTAAAAGCATTGTGAACTGGTATATAAGTCTAAGTACTGTTGCTATTGCTACATTAACATGAAATTGTGTTGCATACAGCTCTCAAAGGGCCACTAACTCAGTGGTGGGATTCAAAATTTTTACTACTGGTTCTGTGGGCATGGCTTGGTGGTTGTGGCATGGTTTGATAATCATGGCTTAGTAAGCATGGCAGGGGAATGATACTATAACATCTCCATTCTCTCCTTACTCCTGGGGAAAGGTTACTCAAAATCCCATTCCCTCCCCACCCTGCTAACCTGCTTTCCAGCTGTGTTTTCCTGTGTAGTGCAACAAAGAAGACCCAGCCAATCAGCTGGGAGTCTGATCAGCTGGGAATCAAGAGGCAGAGAATAGATGGGGACAGGGACAGTCAGAGGTGGATTTGCTAGTTCTCTGAACTACTCAGAACTACTAAATTTCCACTACTGATCTCCATAACCTGTCAGAACTGGCTGAATATCACCTCTGCCCCACCTCCAATATACACTACATAAACATGACAAATATAAATAAATAAATACAAAATTATGCATTTACCCACATAATGTATATTATACTATATGACACAGAAAAACAATGCAGTCGAGTTCAGATTTATACATGTATACATGGGGTACTAATTCCTCTTTATGAGTTGCTCTCTGTGATTTAGGTCAGGTCTGAAAACAACGATGTAGCACTTTGGTAGAAATATGCATCCCAGTAATGCAGCGCTAGAGGCCAAGATGGAGAAGACCTCCATAGCTACCATGGTTTTTCCTTTTGTGCTCAGATAGGCTGGAAAGAAGGAGATCCATACACTGCAAAAGGCCAACATGCTGAAGGTGATGAACTTGGCTTCATTAAAGCTATCAGGTAATTTGTGGGCAAAAAAAGCCACAATAAAGCTGGCAATGGCCAAGATACCCATGTAGCCCAAGACACAGTAGAAGAAGAAAGGTGACCCCTCATTGCACTGTAAAATCATTTCTTGGAGCTCTGAGTGCATGTCCAATTCAGGGAATGGAGGACATGTTGAAAACCAAAGAATATATATCCATACCTGGAAGAGAGAGCATGAAAGAACAATACAAACAGCCAATCTTTTCCCTACCCATTTCCTCATCTGAGATCCTGGTTTAGTGGCCATGAAAGCCAAAACCACTGTGATGGTTTTGGCTAGTACACTAGAAATGGCCACTGAGAAAGTGACACCAAACGTTGATTGTCGGAAAAGACAGGACACGTTACCAGGCTGACTGAGAAACAACAAAGAGGAGAGAAAACAGAGCTGAAGTGAGACAAGCAGGGTGTAGGTGAGGGTCCTGTTGTTGGCTTTGACAATGGGAGTATCCCTATGCTTAATAAAAGTTCCAAGTACCCAAGATGTCAAGAAGAAGAAACCAAGAGCTGCTGAAGCTAAACCAATTCCTAGGGTTTCTTCAAAGGTTAGAAACAAAACCAGTTTCAGGATACATCCTTTCTTTCCTTTATTTGGATAATGATCTTCTGGACATTCAAAACAGTCATCCATATCTGGAAGGAAAATCAAGGAATTTGTCATCTAGACATTCCAAATTATTGAAAATCACCTTATTGTTTGTATGCATCAAAGTAGTTTATTAAAATTTGCTTAAGTTTAATGAAAATTGGTAGGTGCTGACAGCACACTGCAAGACGGTAAAGGAAAACAATTATAATAAGCTATTACAACAAACACAAAAAAATTTAGAACTTTGGACGAAAATGCAATTGTCATTATTAGGAAGAATAGCAGCCATAAAGATGTCTATATTACCAAAATTTATTTATTTATTCCAAACCATCCCAGTTAAATTAGATAAGACCTTTTTTGATAATCTCAATAGAATGACATTAAAATTCATCTGGCAGGGTAAGAAACCCAGAATAAAAGTGAAATTGTTACAAGATATGAAGAGCAGAGGTGGTTTTGGATTACCAAATTGGGAATTATACTATAGGGCAGCAGCATTTGTTTGGCTAAAAGACTGGATTAATTTAAAGAATAAAAGAATATTAGTTATAGAAGGTCATGACCTTCAAAGGGGATGGCATGCATTTCTTTGGGAAATAGGACCTACAAAACAAAAATATTTTGATCAGAGATTCGCTGATATACAATTGGATCAAGGTTAAAAAGAAACATTATATAAAAATCCCAATTTGGCTATCTATAATGGAAGCGATGATTCACCCAAATAACCTAGATCTGAATAAAATGTTAAAATATAAAGATCTATTGGATATAAATGGAAATTTAAAAACGAAACAAGAGCTCCAAGAACAAGGGCTGCTAATAGATTGGTGGGCTTATCTTCAAATACAAAGTCGATACAATAAGGATATAAAAGACTATGGAATATATTTGAAACCACAACAACTAGATAAAATCTTATTAGGACCAGATTAAAAAAAATATTACTAAAATTTATAAATATCTTTTAGAAGTAGAACTAGAAGAAAAAACTCTCTGAAAGGATGTATGATTGCCTGGGCTCAAAACATTGGACATAATATAAAGTTAGCAGATTGGGAGATTATATGGAATAGAAATCATAAATTAACAAAATCAGTAACATACAAAGAAAATGCATATAAAATGTTTTACAGGTGGCACTTACCCCCTTCGAGATTAGCGAAAATGTACCCTAAACTGAATCCCACATGTTGGAAATGTGGGAAAAAAGAGGGAACATATTATCATATGTGGTGGTCTTGCCCAGAGGCTCGAAAATATTGGCTAAAAATCCAAAAATGATTACAGGAAATTACCAATGAACAATTAGATTTACAACCAGAGCTCTTCCTATTGGGGATCTTCAAAAAAAAAAAAATGTAAAGACTACAAAATACTTATTATTACATATATTGACTGCAGCCAGGATTGCTTTTGCTCAGTGTTGGAAACAGTCATTCACACCTGTAGAAGAACTGGTTATACAAAAAGTTATGAATTGTGCTGAAATGGATAAATTAACATTGAGTTTAAAAGATAAGGAATCTTCAATATTTTATAAGGTATGGGAACAATGGTACAATTGGATAGATCAGAGACAGACTAAGGGTAGATGATTATTAAACATAGAACATAGATAGAATAAGAATATCGTTATGTATAAATTATCACTATCGCACAAATGACTGCTATATGATAATGCATCACAAACAGCTGTTATTGAATTATATACTTTTAAATTTTTATTCTTTTTGTAACAAAATTCAATAAGGTTTTCTTTAAAAAAAAGAAAATTAGTAGGTTAGGTAGAATTTCCATCTTACCATTTTGATCTGAAATCTTCCCTTCTGGACATGGAACACAATCATAGCAGCAGAACTGATCCCCCTCAATCCTTTTCTTCCAATATCCAGGGACACAAGGGTCATTGCATCGAGAAAGTGGAGGAATCTGAACATAAACATGAAAATATTTTGAAAAGGAGGATTTTTAAAACAGTTTCTGAATTTTCTCCTTAATGCGATGACATTATTATTGATTTCTAAAATGAATTGGGAATTTAACAAATTCATCAACATGTTAAAAAATGTAGAAGTTACAATGTTTTACCAAAGGTCCTGTTTGAAGGGAAGGGTGAATAACAATTGCACATGGTGAGAATCTCATGGAAACATGGCTATTCTTGTGAATTCAAATGGAAATGCCCACCAAATATGCAACCAAGGCCTTCACATTGTAGTATCATATTTGTCAATTTGAGGAATTCTTGACCATCAACAACATTTGAAAGAATATGCCACTGTTTATCAAAAAGAAGAGAATTAGACTTCTAAAGAGACTGTGTTCAGAATGGGATCATAGTAGATTATGCCATGGTGGATTCTCTAATTTGATACCTGGTTAAAAGCTTGACTCCAGACAATCACTTCTTCATCAATCCATAATTCCTTCCCTTTTGGAGCCAGTAGATCCAGTTTTCCAACTCTAACTCTCTGAAAGGATCTGTTTGGAAAAGTGATCAAGTTGGTGATGTCGAATCCATCTGTTGCTTCCCCTTTCTCATTCAGGAACACTCTCTCCCCAGCTGAATTGTTAAAAGAAATTCCTTGAAGAAATGAATGGAGCTACATGGAAAAGAATGAAAGAGAAAGGGAACAATGTAGTAGAGAGGAGAACACCGTATTCAAGTTTCATTGATTCATTCTTCTCATTTCTACAACAATTATTCAATCTGTAGACTTAGAAATTTAATAAGTGATATTTTATAGAAATATACATGGCTACTCTATTATTAATTTGATATTATTTTAAGGAAAGCTAAGAATGAACCAAAGCCAAATGAAAATAGGCTATTTGGATTAATCAAATTCTTCAATTATTTAATGAACAATGAAACCTAGAACATAGTTAATCTTTCCTCAGTGATATAAATATATTTGATAATCCAAAATATGACAAATTTCCTTTAGCCAGATTTCAAAATTTGAGACTCATTCTTCAATAGATAGCTATCAGATGGATGATTATTAGCTATCTATCTAGCTAATTGATAGATAAATAGATAGATAGATAGATATTTTAATACAAGCATCACTTATTATGTGATATTTGTTATCAAACTATGGTGATTATGGTTAATGATTATGGTTAATGATTATTATTGGCATTGATTGCGTTGATGGATGATTTCTGGAGGGCCCGGGACAGGGGTTGCTCCTCTGTCCTGGTCCTGTTAGATCTCTCAGCGGCTTTTGATACTGTCGACCACAGTATCCTATTGCAGCGGTTGGGAGGTACCGTGTTGCGGTGGTTCTCCTCCTTCCTCTCTGACCGCTCGCAATTCGTGTTGGCAAGGGGGCATAGGTCGGCCCCGAGGCCTCTGTTCTGTGTGGTCCCTCAGGGGTCTGTGCTCTCACCCCTTCTGTTCAACATTTATGTGAAGCCGGTGGGTGAGATCATCCGTGATTGATCATCAGTATGTTGATGATACTCAGCTATACATTTCTACCCCAGGTCACCCCAATGAAGCTGTTGAAGTGATGACCTGGTGCCTGGAGGCCATGCGGAGTTGAATGGGTCTTAACAGGTTTCGGTTCAACCTGATCAAAACCGAGTGGCTGTGGTTTCCTGCCCCCAGATACAGCCAGCTTACTCTATCGCTGGCCGTGGGGGGAGAAATTTTGACCCCCACGGAGAGGGCGTGCAATCTGGGTGTCCTCCTGGATGTACTGCTGTCATTAGAATACCATATAGCAGCCATTGCCAGGGGCACCTTTTATCAGGTCCGTCGGATCTACCAGTTGCGGTCCTTTCTGGATCGGGGTGCATTGCGCATGGTCACGTCTGCCGTCGTCATCTCCCACCTAGACAACTGCAATGCTCTCTACATGGGGCTCCCCTTGAAGAGCATCCGGAGGCTTCAGCTGGTGCAGAATGCGGCCACACGGGTGATCTTTGTTGGCTCCCCAGAGCTCCCATGTTACATCGTTCCTGCGCAAGCTGCATTGGCTTCCGGTGGCCTTCCGGGTGCGATTCAAGGTGTTGGTGATCACCTTTAAAGCGCTCCATGGCTTGGGGTCCAAATACTTACAGGACCGCCTACTGCCAACATCGGCCTCCCGCCGGCCAGTGTGCTCCCACAGGGTGGGCCTCCTCGGGCGGCTCTGAGAGTACAGGCCTTCTCTGCGGAGACACCCTCCCTCTGGAATGAGCTTCCTATGAAGATATGGGCCATCACTGACCTATGGGCCTTCCGGCGTGCACTGAAGACCCACCTTTTTCAGCAGGCTGGTCTTGCCTAGTCCCATTAGTAGGATTTTAATTTTTAAATCTTCATTTTTAATGGGGTTTTATTGGTTATACTTTTAATTACAGCCGTGCATTTAATTCTCTTTTAATTCATTTTAAAATTTATATCGATTGCATTTTATTGTGGCTGTGCACCACCCCGAGTCCATATTTGGGAGAGGGGGTGGTATAAAAGTTTTAATAACAGCAACAACAACGGCAACAACCACTCAACAACAACAACAACAACAACAACAACAACAACAATAATAATAATAATAATAAATTATTATACAAGCTATGATGATTAATTCTCACTATCAAAGATGAAATGAAAGGAGATGTTGAAGTTACAGGAATGTGATGTGGGAGTAATCATGCAATACTGGAATTTAATATTATGCAAACAGATGCAATAGAACACAGTCAAGTTAGAGTTGGACTTCAAGAGAGCTGATTTCAAAATACTTAGGGAGAGCTTCTAAGAAATTCCATAGATAAGAATTCTCAAGGGGAAAACAGCCAAAGAACTTTGGGAAATTTTGAAAAATGACATTATAAAAGCCCAATCTAGCATAAATCCAATGCAGATGAAAAATAAAAAATCTCAAAAGAAATCAACATGGCTGCACAAAATAGTCTCTGATAAACTGAAAGAGGACAAGTACCTATAAAAAGTGGAAAATGACCAAATAACTAAGGTAGAATATCAACAAATAGCTCAAACCTGCAACAATGAATTCAGGAAAACTAAGGCTCAAGACAAACTAAGGTTTGTGACAAAAGTAAAAGAAAATAAAAATGCAACTTTCAACATATAAAAAACAAGAAGAAAGGCAAGGAAACAATTGGTCCATTAATGGGAGAAATGGCAAGAAGGTGTTGAGAAGAAGCAAGAAACCAGAACTGTTTAATTTTTTTTTTTTTTTTTGCATCTGTCTTTACATAAAATAACCCAACCTATCAAAAAGGAAGCTGTCTTCAGTGGCACCTATTTTTCTCACAAGGTATAAATTGTGGATTCAAATGGTCACCTTTCAAGCACTTTTCAATGTAGATAGCGAGTACTGAGAATTTTCCCAGTGATCCGGATAGGATTACCCGGGCTGTGGGTTATCAACCCCGTTTTGTAAGAGTTAGTTTGTAGCTCACCCAGCTTATGTAAATCTCATCATGAAATGTTCCTCTTTAAAAATAGGCTTCTAAATTTGGATCTTTACATTTTCTTCAAATTGTACATATCAACAAAACGATGTGAGTTTCTTGGTGTTTTTTTCTTCTTTCTTCTGATAGACATACCAAGGTGCAAGTACACAATTTTATACAAATGACTATGAGACATTTTTTTCTGATGTATGTGAATCCTGATTCTATTTTATTTTTCTCCTGGAAAGCTATGGCTCAAAATAAACTATTTTTTCCTGTATCTATTGTATACAGAACAGAATAACAGAAATGAAAGGGACCTTGGAGGTCTTCCAGTCCAATACACTGCTCAAGCAGGAGACCTTTACCAAGAGTCTTCAACTTGGCAAGTTTAAGACTTGTTGACTTCAACTCCCAGAATTCCTGGGCTAACATGACTGGAGGATGAATTCTGGGAGTTGAAGTCAACAAATCTTAAAGCTGTCAAATTTGAAGACCCCTGCCTTATGCCATTCTAAACAAATCATTGTCCAATCACATTGTAAAAATCTCCAGTGTTGAAGCGTAACTAACTTCTAAAGGCAAGCTTTTCCACTAATTGATTATTCTCATTGTCAGGAAATTTCTCTTTATTTATAGATTGTTTCTCATACTTAACTTGATTGCACACATATAATATATTAAGACTTTTCACAGTGGGCTTAAAATATAATTCTATGTCAAACTGTTAATTGAAATGAAGTATCTGATGCAAAGCAAATACCTGCCAAGCCTGTAGATGTGGATGGTGAGGATTTTTACCAATCATAGTTTTTTTTCTATTGAAATATAATGTGTATAGAGTTTGCAAAGCATAAGCCACAGAATAAACAGCATTGTAGATGCTGTAGCTTTGGCCAGTCAACTCTATTTCAAACAAAGGTGCAGGAAGATCTTCTAGCTTCTTCTGCACAGTGCATGGATTACTACGCATTTCTTGTAACTGTGATTTTGGAAATGAACAATCAAACAATTGTTCCCAAACTTCTTGTAGAAACCCATTTCTGGAGACTGAAAGAGGATTTACAGTCTGAATAAATTCCTTGAAATCTGCAACTTTTGTTGAATGAACAGTGAAGGAAATAGCCCCATGGAACATCTGGAGATCCCAGCTGACTTGAAATCCAGATAATATGAAATCAATCTGTGCAGTCATGATCCACACCTTTCTAAATAGTGAAATGTCCTTGCTTTCAGGATCTACTATTAATGGAACAACTCTTAGCCACATAATGGCCCACGATTCTCCATAGACAAGAAATGCATTGGATTTATCATTCATCATATTAATGGCAATCATTGAGAATGTTTGATAAACTTCTGATAAGTCCTCTATGTGTATTAGTTGTGAAAGCCTTTCTATGAATGCTGAGCAGATTCCATTCTGTAAAAGTAAGGGTTGCATTTTCTGTAAGAAATTTTCTCCATTGTGGTTATCAACAGAAAAAATCCCAATCCATGTCCAGCTGAAATGATGAAGCAGTTGGATAATCCCAATATACTGATAGTCCTCTTTTGGGACCATGAAATAAAGTGAAGAGAGCTTACTTATCTGAAATTCCTCTTGGGCTAATGAGCCGTATGTCAGCTATAAGAAAGTGGAACAGGGTTCTGTTCAAATGTTAAATCAGAACTATTTTTTTTACCAGATTTCTTATCAAATACATTCAATGAACATTTTTTTCCTAGAATTCTTTTAAATATTGATATAAAAAGGAATTACATGGAATTATTTCAAATGTAGATAAGAGATCAATTGTTTGAATACTTCCAAAGAAAATACTACATTAAAATATTTACTGAAGTATGGAATGAGTCTGGATATGTGTGTGTGTGTGTGTGTGTTTGTGTATACGTATATATGTGTGTGTGTGTGTGTGTTAGGTTTTTGAGCTGATAAATAATTAAACAAGGTAGACTAGGATAGATCTATTTCGAGCTATTTAGCTCTCATCAGCTAGCCATACCCTTACTGGGATTTGAACCAGGAAAGTATTACATGTGAGGTAGTTGTAATTGCCATTAGACCACTGGTTCTTATCCTGAGCAGCTGATATATATATATATATACAGTATATTCAACAGAATCTCATCTGCCATCATCAGGCTCGTGTATTGGGTTTGTCTTCATCATGTATGTCAGGCTTTCATAGCCGTTTCTGTTTTAAATTTGGTGCCAGCCTCACAAACAAAAATAACCACACCACAAGCCAAGCAAGTACCTGGGCACAAACAGACACCCCCTGATACCTCCAGCCCAAACACACCCCAGCTAGCCACCCAGATGAAACCTAGCTTCCTAATAAATGACAGCTGGCCAGTCACTTGAAGCAAGGCTGCACTGAAAGCCCCCAATAAACGAAATACAATGCTGCCAGCTAATTATAATGCTACAACATGGACAGAAGATATTAGAAACACCAATCAAGCAGAACACAGCCAACTCCAAGACCAATAAACACAGACCAAGTCTCCCAACCAATCAAGATGAATGAAAAAAAACCATTCAAACAAAGCACGAAACTAGCACCAAATTTAAAACAGAAATGGTTACGAAAGCTTGACACACACAATGAAGACGAACCCAATACATTAGCCTGATGATGGCAGATGAGTATATATGTATGTATGTATGTATGTATGTATGTATGTATGTATGTATGTATGTGTGTATATACATATATATTTGTTTTCATTGATTTTCACAGGTATAGGTATGCAAGTCTTGGCATGTTCGGTCTTTTCAACCTCCAACCAACCTCCCCACCAGTATATATAGGGAGACAGCAGCACAAATCACAAGCACAAAGCCGAAGACCATATATATATTTGTAAAACAAAGTATACACTTATTCCCCTGCCTCAGCTGAACAGGATAGAGCCAGTGGTCTAGTGGCAATTACAACTGCCTCACATGTAATACTTCCCTGGTTCGAATTCCAGTAAGGGTATGGCTAGCTGAAGAGAGCTAACTAGCTCGAAATAGATCTATCCTAGTCTCCCTTATTTAATTATTTATTAGCTCAAAACCTTACACACATGTAAAACAAAAGACAACGAAACTAATAGCTTTCTGTCGGTATGGTCTCTGGTGATGAGCCAAAAGACAGAAAAGAAAGCAGTATGCTTTCTCCCTTAATTGGGGCTTAACAGGATGTTGTAACACAAAGTATACACTTATTCCCCTGCCTCAGCTGAACAGGATAGAGCCAGTGGTCTAGTGGCAATTACAACTGCCTCACATGTAATACTTCCCTGGTTCGAATCCCAGTAAGGGTATGGCTAGCTGAAGAGAGCTAACTAGCTCGAAAAAGATCTATCCTAGTCTCCCTTATTTAATTATTTATCAGCTCAAAACCTCACACACACACACACACACACACACACACACATATATATATATACATATGAAACATACACACACACACACACACACAGTATTTATGAAATACACACAGTATTTTTTCCACAACCCTATCACAGCTTACTTGAGGAATCTTGAAGAATCCTACAATTTCAGCAATGTAAAATGATGTGTCAAAATCCAGTCCTCCCATGATAGCTATGAGATTCTTCTGGCTATCACATCTGTAGTTAGAGACAAATTTTTGGGATTTGAAAAGCAGGTCCAGAGTGGTGCGATAGGTCATCCTTGGATTGAGGTAACTGTCATAGACGTGGAACCCAAGAGTGACATTAAGTAAAATCTTGGAGTCCTCATTGACCTCCTTCACAGCAAAGGCCAACGAAAGGACATGTTGATGAAACTTGGTGATTACACTGCAAATAATTTAATTATTTTAATTGAAAACATAAATTGAAATATATAAGGAGGCATCTTTTCTGTACAAATAACAAACTTTCTTTCTCTGAAGGTAATAGAAAGGTAACAGCCTTTCTAAAATTCTTAATAATTGATACAGAGGTATCCTTGGTATTCTCTGAGTTTGGCTTCTTTCTTGTAGAAATTTCATTACCCAAAGTTGGTAACATCATCCTACGCTAGCATTGGTGATGTTATCTAGTTTGGATGATGAAATGTCTGTAAGAAAACAGCCAATGTTACCAAAGACCCCTCATTTCAACCCCGAACTAAAATATTGTTCTTTGTTGGTAATTTGTATAGAGTTCAAATTTACCTTTTACACAATATATTGCAAAGAAATACAAATAGTGATTTTTTTCAAAATGCTACCTTTATTTTGTATGTGATTTTCACAAAATTGTATATCAATACTTTCAGAATGTATAATTAACATATGTATGTTTTGTGGAAACAGATAATGCCAAATCTTTTTAAAAATTACTTAAACCTCAGTACATGTTCAAAAAGAGACATTTTGATTTTGTACATTTCATGTGAAAATCTTTTTAAAGAATGTAAAGAAGATTATTTCTTCTGCCAGAACCAGATGCATTTGAAAGACACAGAAAGCACAGATTACATTAAAAAAACATTTATGCACAAACAGCTTTTACTCATATAAGGGTTGTTTGGAGATCTGATTAAGATAAGATAGAGAAAAAATTTCTTACATTGGTATGTCAGAAAATGTTACATCAGGGTTTTCATTAAATTTACTTTGAAAAAAGTGGTAAACGATGTGAGACATCATTCCACCAATGATGAAGTCTCCAGGCTGGTACCACTCATGTGGAACAAGGAAAGCATCACTTGCAGGGCAGCTCAAAGTACCTACTTTATCGACCAAAAACATCAGAAGAAACATCTTGATGTGTTGTTATTGTGCAAATGTTTTGTCTTCCATTCTACCCATTGGAAAGTATAGATAATCCAAAACTTCATCTAAGGATTATATTTGAGAATGTAATTAATGATAAAATCTATCATGTTTTATTTGAAGATCCACCTGAGCACAAATTTGTATCTTGTCTACTGCCAGGATTTAAACAGATATTCTGGCAGAAGAGACCGAATATAGGAACATGAAGCAATTAATCTGACAAAGCTCTTGTGCCAATCTCCCAGTGGTTCAAAACTTCCTTTATAGCCAGACAAATACCTTGATTGTTGTTGAATTTAAATACCCTTCTGCGTAGCCTTATATTTATATTTAAGCTTAGCTAAGAAAATATAGTGATTCCTCCAGAGATATATTTTTTGTTTTGATCAGACAATAGTGGCTGATGGTTCAGCTATTTTTTAAAATGAGCAATGCCAATGAAAATAGCCTATGGAATACTTGCAGTAGAATATATATTTAATTGTTAAAATTGTAGAAATAAAAATAATGCTTTTTTCAAAGTACTACATTTATTTTCTACCAACTTTTCACAAAATAAAATATGAATAGATCCAGCAGGTATCAGTCATTTATTGTATTATTTTTTCAAGGAGCATCAATGCAGAACTTTAAAAAAATTACCTTAATCTCACTAAATATCTTCTAAAGAGTCCCTGTACTTTTATATATTCTATCGCAAACAATTTTACACAATTTAAAGCAGGGATCCCCAACCCATGGTCTGTAGATTAGCACTACAGCATGCTAGAAACCAGGCTGCACAAACAAACAAAGCCCCATCCATGGGAAGCAGCAAGTATTTATTTGTTTGTTTGTTTGTCAAACATGTACAAGATAACAAGTATAAGTATGAACATAAACAAGAACAAAGGGAGTAAATACAGATAAGGGGACAGTAAGACAGGGACGGTAGGCTGGTGCATTTATGCATGCCCCCTTTAAGGACCTCTTAGGAATGGGGTGAGGTCCACAGTACTCAGTTTGAAGTTGAAGCTGTGAGGGGTTGAGTCTGTAACAACAAGTTGAGTAGAATATTCCAGGTATTGACCATTCTGTTGCTGAAGTTGTATTTTCTGCAACTGAGTTTGGAGTGGTTTACCTTGAGTTTGTATTGGTTGTTTGCCCATGTATTGTTGCAATTGAGGCTGAAGAAGTCATTGACAGGTAAGATATTGTAACGGACAATTTTGTGTAATATGTTTAGATCAGACCACAAACGGTGCAGTTCTAGATTGTCCAGGCCCAAAATTTCAAGCCTGGAGGCATAGGGAATTCTATTGTAAGTGGAGGAGTAGAGTACTTTTCTCGAGAAATCCTCTGAACCCTCTCAATTGTGTTAATATACAGCGTGGGTTCCAGGTTGATGAGCTGTATTCGAGAATTGGTCTGGCAAAAGTTTTGTATGCCTGGGTTAACAATTCAATGCTGCCGGAGAAGAAGCTTCACAAAAGAAGGTTAACAACACTTAAAGCCTTTTTGACAAAGCATGTGTAACACGCCCCTCCTGTCTGCAGACACAACCTTTTCCCCCCAGGTATTTTTAGGTTTGTGATCTCTCCTTCTATCAGATTAGATTTTTTTGAAAAATGGCAGATTTATAATTGCAAGCCAAATCAAGTTACTCTTTATTATGGTGATTAGTCAACATACATTTTGAATAAAGGGGGAGACAGAAGGAAGAATACAAAGAATATAAAATAATAGAGTTGCAAGGGAACTTGGGGGTCTTCTAGTCCACCCACCCTTTGCTGAGCAGGAGATCCTATAACATTTCAAATAAATGATTGTCCGATCTCTTTTTCAAAGCTTCCATTGATGAAGCAGCCCCAACTTCAGGAGGCAAGCTATTCCATTAGTTGATTGCTCTCACCATTAGGATTATTTGTCCTTAGTTCTAGGTTCCTTCTCTCTTTGATTAGTTTTCAGCAATTGTTTTTTGTCTTGTGTTGTCTTCTGGTGCTTTTGAAAATAGAATGAACCCCTATTCTTTGTGGCATTTCCTCAAATAATTTAACATTGTTAACATGTCGCCCCACTTCTTCTAGTCATACCCAGTTCCTCTAAGTGTTCTTCATATGTTTTAGCCTCCAGGCCCCAATTATCTTTCTTGCTTTTCTCTGCATTCTTTCCAGGGTCTCAACATCCTTTTTATAGTGTGATGACCAGAACTGGATACCATTTTGTGTGGTTTTACTAAGGTTTTGTAAAGTGATACAAGAACATGTGATCTTGATTCTATCCCTCTATTAATGCAGCCTAGGATTGTATTGTTGTTTTTTGTTTTGCCTGGGCACATTTCATTTCAATAAATTTCCCATATTATTAATGTCCAATAACAGTTTACAATGAAAATTGATTTATAGGATAGGGAGTGAATGGTTGGGACCCATTATGAAAAAAAAAATACAGTTAAATATACAGGATTCACAAACTTATGTTGTAATAAGAATCCTCTCCATTACTACCTACATACCTATATACTTATCAATCATCTCCATGTAGGGCAGAAGTATCAAACTCAAGGCCTATCCAGCCTGTAGGGCCATCCTGGAAAGATCAGACCAGTATGCTTTTGGACCAATCTACCCAATGTGAAGAGGAAAAATGGGGCTAGCCTTGCTTTGGCCCAGTCTACCCAATGCAAAGAGGAAACATGCCAGCAATTTGATGAGTAGCGTCAAGTTTGCCAAGCTCATACAGTTGGCCACACTCACCCAGTTGGCCACACCCACTTGGTTAGTCATAGTCCCCCTGAGGTCAACCACACCCCTGATTTAGTGCTCAACGAAATTGAATTTGGCACCCCTGATGTAGGAGAACTCTCACAATTTTGTTTCACATATTTCATCGTTATTGTCCCTCCCCCTATTGGTGAGGAGTACACATTTTTTCCTATGATTCACCCTGGATTTCACCTTTGCTTTTATTGAAAAAATGCCAGACTTCTAATTCCAAACCAATTCAAATCACTCTTTATTATTGTCTTTGGTCACCACAACTTTGAATAAAGTTGTGATGAAGCAGAAGGAAGAATACATTTAATTTCATTTCATTAAGTATTCCATTTTACTGAAATCTGAAAACAGGTTGCAATGAAGATAGATTTATGGACAGAGAGCAAATGGCTATGAAAGTATTTGTAAAATGCAGTTGTGGGATTCACAAACTCAATAAGTTTTCATTTCAAAGAAGCCTAACAAATCTGAAGCTGATATCCTATAATACCATTTCAAATATATATTCATAAAACAATAATTAGCTTTTTATTATATTTAAGTAGTGCTTTATAAAAGAATCTTGGAAAATGTTAAAAATGTGGGGTCAAACGGGCCACATTTTTAGATTTAGACTTGGAATAACTTTATTGTCACTTTAAATGTACACTGAAATACATTAAAAGGAAATTTCATTGCATACATCCCTCAAAGGGCAACTACCAACAATACACAGTACATAAACCATGACAAAATAAATAAATACAAAATGATGCATATATCCTCATACACACATATATTATATGACACAGAAAAACAACAAAGTCTAGTTTGGATGTATACTTGTACACTAAGGGTACTAATTCCTTTTTGTGATCTGTTCCCTGTGGTTTAGGTCAGATCTGAAAACAATGATGTAGAACTTTGGCAGAAATATGCACCCCAGTAATGCAGCGCTGGAGGACAAGATGGAGAAGACCTCCACAGCTACCATGGCTTTTCCTTTAGTGCTCAGATAAGCTGGAAAGAAGGAGATCCACACACTGCAAAAGGCCAACATGCTGAAGGTGATGAACTTGGCTTCGTTAAAGCTATTGGGTAATTTACGGGCAAGGAAAGCAACAATAAAGCTGGTGATGGCCAAGATACCCATGTAGCCCAAGACACAGTAGAAGAAGAAAGCTGACCCTTCATTACATTGTAAAATCATTTTTTTGAGCTCTGAGTGCATGTCCAACTCAGGGAATGGGGGAGATGTTGACAACCAAAGGATACAAAGACACACTTGGAAAAAAGAGCATGCGAGGACAATTGAAAAGGCCAATCTTTTCCCCACCCATTTCCTCATCTGAGATCCTGGTTTAGTGGCTATGAAAGCCACAACTACAGTGATGGTTTTGGCCAGTACACTAGAAATGGCCACAGAGAATGTGATGCCAAACATTGATTGTCGGAGGAGGCAGGTCACTTTGCCAGGTTGGCTGAGGAAGAAGAAAGAGGAGAGAAAACAGAGCAGAAGAGAGGCAAGGAGGGTGTAGGTGAGGGACTGGTTATTGGCTTTGACAATAGGAGTATCCCTATATTTAATAAAAGTTCCAAGTACCCAAGAGGTCAAGAAGGAGAAACAAAGAGCTGCTAAGGATAAACCAATCCCTAAGGTTTCTTCAAAAGTTAGAAAGACGACCAGTTTCAGGATACATCCATTCTTTTTTTTATTGGGATAATGATCTTCTGAACATTTAAAACAGTCATCCATATCTGTAATGAAAATCAATATTTTTTTCATCTGGCATTCCAAATTATTGAAAATCACCTTATTATTTGTATGCATCGAAGTAATTTATTAAGGTGTGCTTAAGTCTAATGAAAATTGATAGAATGCCTAACCTACCACTTTGATCTGAAATCTTCCCTTCTGGACATGAAACACAGTCATAGCAGCAGAACTGATCCCCCTCAATCCCTTTCTTCCAGTATCCAGAGAAACAAGGATCATTGCATCTAGAAAGTGGGAGAACCTGGTGATAATCATAAAATATCTTGAAATTGGAGATACTTAAAACAGTTTGTAATTTTTGTTCTTTACTGAGGGAAAATGTTTTTGACTCCCCCCAAAAAAATTACGTTCATCAACTTCATCAACAATTTAAAAAGATGTAGAAATTACAGTGATGTACAAATCATCCTAATTGAAGTGTTTAAATAATTTAACAGGGTATCAATGTCATGTAAACATGGCCACTCTTGTGATTATAAATGGAAATGCAAATGAAATATGCAAACATGCTTTTGTATTTCATTTTGTCAATTTGACAAATATTTGATCATTAACAATTTTTTAAAAGAATATGCCATTGTTTTTTTTAAAAAAAAACATGAAATCATATTTCTAAATAGACAATGTTCAATAAAGGATCATAATGGATGAAGCTTAGCTGATTCAATAATTTGATACCTGATTAAAAGCTGGATTCCAGACAATCACATCTTCATCAATGAATAATTCTTTCCCTTTTGGAGCCTGGAGATCCATCTTTCCAATTCTAACTCTCTGAAAGGATCTGTTTGGAAAAGTGATCAAGTTGGTGATGTCGAATCCACCTGTTGTTTCCCCTTTCTCATTCAAGAACACTCTCTCCCCAGCTGAATTGTTAAAAGAAATGCCTTGAAGAAATGAATGGAGCTACTTGAAAAAGAATGAAAGAGAAAAGGGGTTGAATACAATATAATAAAGAGGAGGACACTGTATTCAAGTTTCATTGATTCATTCTTCCCATTTCTATAACAATTATTAAATGTGTATACTTAGAAATTTAATAATTGATATTTCATAGAAATGTACTTGGTTACTCTATTACTAATTTGATATTATTTTAAGGAAAGATGTAAATGAACCAAATCAGAATGAAAGTACGCTGTTTGGATTAATCAAATTCTTTCAATTATTCAAAACCACAGTGAAACTTAGAACATAGTTAATCTTTCCTCAGTGGTATAAATATATTTGATAACCTGAAATATGACTATTTTCCTTTAGCCTGATTTGAAAATTAGAGACTCATTCTTTAATGATGACACAATAGGGATGGGTCTCATTCAAGACAACGATGAATCCGCATACAGACAGGAGGTTGTACAACTTGCCTCATGGTATAACCGGAACAATCTGGAACTCAAAACCATAGAAATGGTGGTAGACTTTAGAAGAAACCGTCCCATACTACCTCTTACAGTATTAGACAACACAGTATCAACAGTAGAGACTTTTAAATTTTTAGGTTCTATTATATCACATGATCTAAAATGGACATCTAACATCAAAAACGTCATCAAAAAGCAAAACAAAGAATGTTCTTTCTGCACCAACTCAGAAAGCTCAAATTGCCCAAGGAGCTGCTGATACAGTTCTACAGAGGAATTATTGAATCTATTATCTGCACCTCTATAACTGTCTGGTTTGGTTCTGCAACCCAACAGGACAGACACAGACTTCAGAGAATAATTAGGACTGCAGAAAAAATAATTACTACCAACTTGCCTTCATTCGAGATCTGTATACTGCACATGTCAAAAAGTGGGCTGTGAAAATATTTACAGACCCCTCACATCCCAACTTTCAATATAATTAGAGAGACTTTATGAAGGATTCCATGGACTAGAATTCTCAAGGTGAAAACAACCCAAGACGCTTAGGAAAACTTGAAAAATGACATTATAGCCCTGTCTAGCACAATTCCAATGAAGGAGAAAAATAAGAAAAGAAATCAGTAATGCTGCACAAAATAACAAGTATAAAAAGTGGAAGGGGGACAAATAACAAAAGTATCAGCAAATAGCTAAAACTTGCAAAACTGAAATCAGAAAAGCTAAGGCTTAAAATAAATTACCTTTTCTGTGTCTATTTTATACAGAACAGAATAACAGAGATGAAAGGGATCTTGGAGGTCTTCTAGTCCAATACACTACTCAAGGAGGAGACCTTATACCAGTTTAAACAAATCACTATCCAATCACTTTGTAGAAATCTTATGCATCCATAACTTTTGAAAGCAAGTTTTAATCTAATTAATTACTCTCGCTTTCAAGAAATTTCTCCTTATTTCTATATTGTTTCTCATACTTAACTTGATTCCATACTTAAAAAATATTAAGACTTTCAACAGTGAGTTTAAAACATTAACCTGCTGATTGAAATAAAGGAAGTACCCAGTGTAAAGGGAATACCTGCCAACCCTGCATATATGGATAACCAGGTTTTTTACCAATCATAGTTTTTTTTCTATTGAAATATAATGTGTAGAGAGTTTGCAAAGCATAAGCCACAGCATAAACAGCATTGTAGACACTGTAGCTGTGGCCAGTCATTTCCATTTCAAACAAAGGTGCAGGAAGATCTTCTAGCTTCTTCTGCCCAGTGCATGAATTACTATGCATTTCTTGTAATTCTGGTTTTGGAAATGAACCATCAAATAATTGTTCCCAAACATCATATAGAAACTCATCTCTGGAGACTGAAAGAGGATTTATAGTTTGAAGAAATTTCTTGAAACTTGTAACTGCCATTGAATGAATGGTGAAAGAAATAGCCCCATGGAACATCTGGAGATCCAACAAAGCTTGAAGTCCAGATAATATGAAATCAATCTGTGCAGTTATTATCCACACCTTTCTAAATAATGCAATTTTATTGCTTTCAGGATCTATTACAAATTGAATAAATCTTAGCCACGTAATTGCCCAGGATTCTCCATAAACAAGAAATGCATTGGATTTGTCATTCATCATATTAATGGAAATCATTGAGATTGTTTTATAAACTTCTGGCAAGTCTTCGACATGGATTATTTGTGAAAGCCTTTCTATGAACGCTGAGCAGATTCCGTTCTGTGAAAGTAAGGGTTGCATTTTCTGTAAGAAATTTTCTCCATTGTGGTTATCAACAGAAAAAATCCCAATCCATGTCCAGTTGAAATGGTGAAGCAGCTGGATAATCCCAATGTACTGATGGTCCTCTTTTGGGACCATGGAATAAAGTGAAGAGAGCTTATTGGTCTCAAATGCACCTTGGGCTAATGAGCCATAGGTCAGCTATAAGAAAGTGGAATAGGATTCTGTTGAAATGTTAAATCACAACTCTTGGTTCTTATCTAGATTCCTTATGAAATACATTTTCCCTAGAATTCTTTTAAGATTAATACAGAAAGGAATTACTTGGAATTACTTCAAAGACATGTAAGACATCAATACATTCAAAGAGTAGACTACATTCAAATATTCACTCAAGTATGAAATGAGTCTGGATACTTACTTCCTGTATTTGGCATTGTAGTTTCAGAAAAGAATGCTAAGTAATAGACCCAACAACACCTTAACACAAACCCAAACCTAATCTTTGACGCTCATTAAATATTTCATAACAATAAAATATTTTTCCCACAACCACATCACAGCTTACTTGTGGAATCTTGAAGAATCCTATAATTTCAGCTATGTAAAATGTTGTGTCAAAATCCAATCCTCCAATGATAGCCATGAGATTCTTCTGGCTTTCACATTTGTAGTTAGGGACAAATTTCTGGGATTTGAAAAGCAGGTCCAGGGTGGTGCGATAGGTCATCCTTGCATTGAGGTAACTGTCATAGATGTGGAACCCAAGGGTGATATTAGGTAAGATCTGGGAGTCCTCATTGATCTGCTTCACAGCAAAAGCCAAGGCAAGGACATGTTGATGAAATTTGGTGATTACACTGCAAATAATTTAATTATTCTAGTTGAAAATATAAGTTGACAATTCTGATGAGGCAGAATATTTTCTGTATAAATAACAAACATTTATTTCTCTGATGGTAATAGAAAGTTAATAGCCTTGGTGCTTTATGAGATTGGTTGCTTTCTTGCAGACATTTCATTACCCGAAGTTGGTAACATCATCACAATCAAGCACTGGTGATGTTATCTAGTTTGTATGATGAAATATATGCAAGAAAACAACCAATGTCACCAAAGACCTCACATTTCAACCCTGAACTAAAATGCTGTTCTTTACTGGTAATTCGTATAGAGTTCAAATTTTTACACAATATTCCACGATTTGCAACAAACATAGACAACAAATACAAGTAGTTCTATATTTATTTTCTATGAGATTTGCACAAAATGTTATATAAATACTTTTGGCATATGTACTACTCATTTACTATATGTATGCTTTGTGAAGAAAGATAATGCAAAACCCTTTTTAAAACTACCTTAACCTCAGTATATGTTCAACAAGAGACTTACTG
Organism: Bungarus multicinctus; assembly: GCA_023653725.1. Classification (NCBI taxonomy): domain Eukaryota; kingdom Metazoa; phylum Chordata; class Lepidosauria; order Squamata; family Elapidae; genus Bungarus; species Bungarus multicinctus. Next base: position 140,306,702 of record CM042840.1, on the reverse strand, counting down.
ATCTGAAATTATGTACATTTCATGTGAAAGTCTTTAAAATAATGTAAAGATTATTTCATCTTCCAAAATCAGATGCATTTGAAAGACTCAGAAAGCATAGATTACATTAATAACAATCTACTTTTATGGTGAAACAGCTTTTACTCACATAAGGGTTGTTGTTGTTTTTTAGTTCTGACTAAGATTAGATAGCAAGAAAAACTTACATTGATATGTCATAAGGTGTTATAGAAGGGTTTTCTTCAAATTTACATTCAATAAAGTGGAAAAGGAAGTGAGATGCCATCCCACCAATGATGAAGTCTCCAGGCTGGTACCACTCATGTGGAACAAGGAAAGCATCACTTGTAGGGCAGCTCAAAGTACCTACTTTATGCACCAAAAACATCAGAAGAAACATCTCGGTGTGTTTGTTATTGTGCAAATGTTTTATCTTCCATTCTACCCATTGAAAAGTGTAGATAATCCAATACTTCATCTAAGGATTATATTTGAGAATGCAATTAATGAGAAAATTTATCATGCTCTAACACTTGAGTGCAAATTTGTATCTTGTAAGCTGCCAGGATTTGAATAGATATTCTGGAAGAAGAGAACAGAGTATAGAAATGATTGAAGCAATTAATTTGACAAAGTTCTTTTTACCCCTTGTGTCAATCTCCCAGTGGTTCAAGACAAACAAATATCTTGATTATTGTTGAATTTACATACTCTTTTGTGCAGCCTTATATTTATATTTAGCTAAGAAAATATGGTGATTCCTTTAGGAGATAATTTTTTTGTTTTGATCAGACAATAAGTGGTTGATAGATCAGCTTTTTTTTAAAAAAATGAGCAAAGCCCAATGAAAGTAGCCTATGGAACACTTGCAATAGAATATATATATTTAATTATTGAAATTGTAGAAATAAAAATAATGCTTTTTTTAAGATACCATATTTATTTTATACCAATTTTTCACAAAATAAAGTATGAACAGATCTGTCACGCTCCCGTTGGAGCCTGAATCTGAGGAGGAAGATGAAGCAGAACTGGAGTTGATGGAGATCAAGAGGATGGTAGATAACAGGTAATCAGAGTTGGAAGGGACCTTGTAAGTCATCTAGTCCAACCCCTGCCCAGCAGGAGACCCTACACAATTTTTGACAAATGGCAGTCCAATCTCTTCTTGAAAGTCTCAAGTGATGGTGCTCCCACAACTTCTGAGGGCAAACTGTTCCATTGGTTGATTGTTCTCCCTGTCAGAAAGTTTCTCCTTATTTCGAGTTTATTCTTATTTCGAGTTTAAATCTCTCCTTGTTTCCATCCATTATTCCTTGTCTGGCCTACAGGTGCTTTACCCTTCCTCTCTGTGGCAGCTCCTCAAATATTGGAAAACTGCTATCATGTCTCCCTTGGTCCTTCTCTTTACTAGACTACCCAAGCCTGTTCCTGTAACCATTCTTCATATATTTTAGTCTTCAGTCCCCTAATCATCCTGGTTGCTCTTCTCTGTACTTTTTCTAGAGTCTCAACATCTTTTTTGTAATGTGGTGAACAAAATTGGATGCAGTACTCTAGGTGTGGTCTTACTAAGTTTTTATAGAGTGGCATTAGTACCTCCCTTGATCTTGATTGTATCCCTCTGTTAATACAATTTAGGATTGCATTAGCTTTTTTAACTGCTGCTGCACACTGCTGGCTCATACTTAACTGGTTGTCCACTAAGATTCCAAGATCCCTCTCACAGTTACTCCTATTGAGCCTAGTTACACCCAGTCCACGAGTGTACTTTTGGTTTTTCTTGCCTAAGTGTAGGACTTTACTTTTTTCTACATTGAATTTCATTTTGTTAGATATGGCCCAATGTTCTAGTCTGTCAAGATTCATCTGGATTTTGAGCTTATCTTCTTGGGTGTTAGCTATTCCTGCCAGCTTAGTATCATGTACAAATTTGGTAAGTTCCCCTTCTATTCCCTCATCTAAGTTGTTAATGAAGATATTGAAGAGTATTGGGCCTAAGACGGAACCTTGTGGCACCCCACTGCTTACTTCCCTCCATGTAAATTTAGACCCATTAAGGACTACTCATTGAGTACGGTTTGTCAGCCAGTTGCGAGTCCATCTAGTGGTGGTGCTATCTACTCCACTTTTTTTCTAGTTTAATAAGAAGTAGATTGTGATCTACTTTGTCGAATGCCTTGCTGAAATCTAAATATATTATGTCCACAGTATTTTGCTGATCTACTAATTTAGTCATTGTGTTGAAGAATAAAATAAGATTGGTTTGGCATGTTCTGTTCTTAACAAACCCGTGATGACTGCTAGTTATTACTTTACTTATTTCTAGATGTTGGCAGATCTGTTTTTTTATTATATTTTCCAGTATCTTCCTGGGTATTGATGTTAGGCTGATTGGTCTATAATTTCCTGGGTCTGTTTTTTTTTTCCTTTTTTGAAGATGGGAACCACATCATCTCTTTTCCAGTCCTCTGGTAGTTCCCCGGTGTTCCAGGATTTTTGAAAGATATGGTGCAGTGGTTCTCAGATGACTTCTGCCAGCTCTTTTAAAACTCTATCAGCCTGATTTCAATACCAGAAAAGATTCTGGAAAAGATAATCAAGCAATGAAACAGCAAACAACTAGAAGCAAACAAACTAATGACTGAAAGCCAACATTGGTTTGTTAAAAACAGATCATGCCAGACTAATCTTATTGCATTATTTGTCTCAGACAGTCCTTAAGTATTGAAGATTTGTCTTTAAATAAATTCAAACTCCAACTCTTTTTTAGGACAATGATGGTTTATTCAATATATCAGCAAACAACAAATACTTGAATCAGGCAAGAATGGCTAAAAGCCAGGCAAGGTTAGCATTGGGATTGAGTTTTCTCTCTTTCCTTTTGTCATTTTATTTATTTATTTGATTTGATTTGTCAATCTCTTACAAGATAATAAGCATAAGTATAAACATAGTTATGAATACATGAAATGGATACATATAAAAAAAAATAAAAAAGAAACAATAGGACAGGGATGGTAGGCACGTTGGTGCGCTTATGCATGCCCCCTACAGACCTCTTAAAAAAGGGGTGTGGTCAATAGTAGACAGTCTAAGGTTAAAGTGTTTGTGAAAGAAACCACAGAGTCAGCTAGAGTATTCCAGAAATTGACCACTCTGTTGCTGAAGTCGTATTTCCTGCAATCAAGTTTGGTGCAGTTAACTTTGAGTTTGTATCTATTGTGTGCTCTTGTATTGTTATAGTTGAAGCTGAAGTATTCATTGATAGGTAGGACATTGCAATGTATTTTATATACTAAACTTAGAACGGACTGAAGGTGGCATACTTCTAGTTTTCTAGGTCTAGAATTTCAAGTCTGATGGCATAAGGTATTTTGCAACAAGTAGAGGAGTGGAGAACTCTTCTTGTGAAATATTTTCTGGACTTTCTCAACTGTGTTAATATCAGATATGTAATATGGGTTTCAGACTGATGAGCTGTATTCAAGTATTGGCCTAGCAAATGTTTTGTGTGCTCTAGTTAATAGTGTGATATTACCAGAGAAAAAGCTATGTAGGATTAGGTTAACAACTCTTAATGCCTTTTTGGTTATGTAGTTACAGTGGGCTTTAGCACTTAGATCATTAAAAATGAGTACTCCAAGGTCCTTGGCAGAGTTTGGATCATCAACAAGGTCTTGACTTTTCAGCTTGTATTTTATTTTTTGATTTGTTTTTGCCAATATGTAAGACAGAGAATTTATTTGTTGAGATTTGAAGTTGCCATTTGTTTGACCATTCTGATACATAGTTGAGGTCTTTTTGAAGGGTTGTAGTATTGTCGGTGGTGTTAAATAGTTTTACATCATCAGTGAAAAGAACACAGTTGCTTTTAATATGATCACAGAGGTCATTTATGTAGAGTATGGAGAGAGTTAGTCCTAGAACATTGCCTTGGGAGACACCATAGTTGACAGGTACAGAATTTGATAGGACAAATTCTTTGACCATTTGTTGTCTAACAGGAATGCTTCTATCCAGTTATGCAGGTGTACAGAGATACCATAAGATTTTAGTTTTAGGAGTAGTTTTTCATGTACCACTGAATTAAAAGTTTTACAGAAGTCTATGTAGATCACATCTATTGCTTTGCCCTGGTCGAGTTGTGTTGTCCGTATATTTTTGCAGTATAAGAGTTGCAGGTTACAGGATAGTTTTTTTCTGAAACCAAATTGTTTATTGTTTATCTCTGTTTATCCCTTTGTTAGGAATGATAGTCATGTAAGAGTTGGGTTGGCAATATATAAACCAGGGTAGTCATTTAATACTGTTGTATCTTTAAGAGAATGTTGTAATTGAGGAACTGAGGTTCCTCCAATGGCCATAAGATGGAGCCAGAAACCTGGTTTGTTCTTTTTGCATTTCCTTTGCTTCCCTTTTTGCCTTTTGCCTGATCCTCATTCTGCTTGAATTACTGTGAGTCTTGCAACTGTTCACAAACTCCATTTACTGATTTTTTTGTTTAAGATACTGATAAAGAAATGAACTGCATTTTTGGATTATCCCTGGATTGATTCTTTTGAATACTAACTGCTTTAACCATGTATGATTTGGACTATTTGTTGGACTTTGCTTACCCATTTACTGGAAGTAAAATTTACATTTTACTATTCAGTGTATCTGTGTGCTGGTTGTGTTATTCATCACCACTCTCACTATGTTTCCCTGAGTGCGCTCATTCTCCTAACGGGGAATACCTCAACACTAGTTATGGGCCCAGGCTCAGATAACTGAGAGTTGGTGTGAATACACAGTACCATATACAGACAGCTGTCTACTGTTTAATTGTGGGTCACTGTCCTGGTAAAGATGGCACAAGACCCATCAACAAGTCTATCACTGATAACCTATTGGATGGAACAAAATATGTATCCTGGTCTACTTCTGTGCAGTCTACTTCTGTGTAAGGAACGGTTATGGGCTGTAGTTTCAGATCCGCCAGATGTAAATGCTTGGGATCCAGCCAAAAAAATTAGCTGACTTTAAACAGAACAATGAACAAGCTCTTTGTATAATTGAACTAACACTGAGTGGCCAACAGCTAGTCCATATTCATGGAGAAGAGTCTGCTGCTAGGTGTTGGGAGAATTTGAAGAGGATTTATGTTCGTAACAGTGTAGGTGCACACATACATCTTACATGTAAACTGTTTAGAGCAAGTCTTCTGAAAGGTAGAGATATGTTAGCTCATTTGAACTTTATGAAAAGAACTTTTCAAGAGCTACATGAAAAGGAACTGATTTTTTTCAGAGCTGCATCAGGTTTACATCATTCTTTCTTCATTGGATGAAAGTTATGATGATTACGTATCTTTACTGGAAGTCCTGACCAGAAATGAACTGACATTGACTGACATAACCAGATGATTGTTAGAAGAGGCAAGAAGAAGGCAGGATAGAGACCAACTGAGAGAGAAACAACCACAAGAAGAGGATTTGTTTTCAACTGCCTATACTGTTAGGAAATGTTTTTCTTGTGGGGCTAGGGGACATATAGCTAGATTCTGTAAGAAGGGCAAACAACAGAATACTGGTAATCACCAGAAGGCTAAGAAGAATGTTAATTTAGCTACGTCTAGCAATTCAACTGTAAATCATGTGGGTAGTTAATAGTGGAGCATCGCAGTGCATTACTAGAAATAGAGAGAGGTTTGTAAAGATGTGCATGAGTAAGCAACAGGTATCATTGGCAAATGGATGGAAGATGAAAGCATATTGTTCATGTGTAAATGAGCATTTACCTATGTTATATGTACCTAAACTGAAAGTTAATTTGTTATCAGTAAGGGCTTTAGTTAATATTGGTTATAGGGGAGATAACTGTATAATAGAGAAAAAGGGTAAAAGTGTTACTGTTACTTTAGAGAATGATTTATATGTGATACATGATGACCAGTTGAAGATAGTTAAGCTCGGTTTATAACAATGTTAAACCACATGACGAATCTATACATTTACTGCATAGATGTCTGGGGCACATTAATTTCAATATGCTGAAACAAACTGCCAAATTGTCAGAGGGAGTAAAATTAAAACCCTGTACCAAGTACTTAAACTGTAATGCCTGTAATCAGGAGAAAAGCAAAATTACTCCTGCAAACAGACTGAATGGGTTTAAGACCAAGGAACCTTTAGAGGTTGTTTTTGCTGACATAATTGGTCCTAAGAAACCCAGTTTGGGAGGTGCCTGCTATGTTTTGAGTATAATGGACCATTACTCATGATACAGTTTCTGCTATCTAATGAAAAACGAAAGAGAAACATTCCAACATTTCTTTATCTGGCTAAGATTTGCTGAAAGGAAAATGAGACATAGGGTAATTACCTTAGTTACAGATAATGGGACTGAGTTTATTAACACTAGATTCCAAACGATGTTGAAATTGGCTGTGTTGAGCATAAGTGTTCTGCCCCTTACAGGCCACAACACAACTCATTTATAGAACAAAGAGGACAAACGTTACAAGCCATGGCTCACACTATGTTATCCAATTCAGATTTGCCTGAAACACTGTGGGATGAAGCCATAATGTGTTCCAACCATGTGTTAAACAATGTGGTGAACACAACAACTGATAAATTGCCATTCACTCATTGGCATGGCAGAAAACCAAATTTAAGTTATCTACACACATTTGGAACTCCGGCATGGGTGCATATTCCCTCACAAGTAAGACTGAAAGGGCAACATAAAGCTAGGAAATTATTTTTTGTAGGTTACGAGGCCAACCATAGATCGTTTAGATTCTGGGCTCCAGGCATAGCTAATGTTTACTGTAGCTCTAGTGCTAAATTTCTTGAGCATGTTGGGTGGCATAAACTAGAACAGGAATCCAACAATGATGTTATTATCGATACTCAAGTAGTTCCTAATGATGAGATAGTTAAACCATCAATAGCCATTACAAAGGAAGAACAGGCATAGGAGGAGGTAGAAGAAGAGGAGCAGGTGGAACAGGAGAATCCACCAGTAAGCCCTGAGTTGCCTAGACATTCAACCCATGTAACACGACCACCCGATATATATCAGGCTAGTATAGCATGCCAAGTAAATATAGTTCCAACTAATTATAATGAACTGAAACTGTATCCTGCTAAGGATCAGGCTGCTTGGCAGGAAGCAATGAATAAGGAACTGAAATCCTTACAAAGGTTGGAGGTCTATGAAAATATCAAGTTACCACCAGGTGAGCATGCCATAGGGTGTAAGTGGATTTATTAAATTAAGACAGGTATGGATGGGGCTGTTACCCATAAAGCCAGGTTAATAGCACAAAGGTTTGATCAGTCAGCCAATGACTATGATGAGGTGTTCGCACCTATTTATTTATTTATTATTAAAATTTATATACCGCCCTTCTCCCGAAGGACTCAGGGTGGTGCACAGCCTACATATATATCAAAGTTAAAATAGAATTAAGTAAGGGCTGTAACTAAATCTAAAATCCCAACCTTAAAATTCAATAGTTAAACCCCATTAAAATTAATTTAGGATCAGCCCAGGCCGGCCTGCTCAAAAAGTCAGGTCTTCAAATCATGTCTGAACACCTTCAGGTTGGTGGTCATTCTCAACTTAGGGGGGAGCCCATTCCAGAGAGCGGGTGCCCCTACAGAGAAGGCCCTGTTCCTCGGGATCACCAGGCGGCACATAGAGGCCGTCGGGACCCGAAGGAGGCCCTCCCTGTGGGAGCGCACAGGTCGGTGAGAGACTACCGGCAGAATGCAGTCTTGCAGATTACCTGGTCTGATGCCATGGAGCGCTTTAAAGGTCAAAAGGCCTAGTCTGAAGGCTACCACATTACGAGCAGCATTAGTGTGGACAGCTAAGAAGAAATACACAATAAACCATTTAGATGTTCTTATAGACATTTCATTACCCAAAATAGGTAACATCATCACTGCCTAGCACTGAGGATGTTCTCTAGTTTGGATAAAGAAATATCTGCAAGAAAACAATCTATCAAAGGATCCTTCATTTCCTCCTGAACATATTCTCCTTTACTGGTAATTTCTACAAATTTATTTTATGAAGTAATTCCATGATTTACAAGAAATATATACTGCAACGGATACAGTAGTCACTTCTTTCAAAGTACTATATTTTCTATGACATTTTCAAAAAGTTGTATATGAACAGATTCAGGTGCTATCACTTATTTACTGAATGTATGTTTTGTGAGGACAGATAATGCCAACTCTTTCTAAAATCATCTTTATCCCAGTAAATAGAGACTTATTGATCTGAAATTTTGTACATTTCATGTGAAAGACTTTTAGAAGTCTTTATGTAAAGAAGGCTATTTCTTTTTTCCAAACAAGATGCAATTGAAAGAAAAGGAAGGCAGATATTATACTTTAAAACCTACATTTATGTACAAATAACTTTTAGTCATATAATGGATTTTACAAAAATCTAGGATTAGATAGAGAAAAAATTCTTATGTTGGTATTTCATAAGGTTTCTTAGAAGGATTTTCACTCAATTTAATTTCATAAAGGTGATAACTGAAGTGAAATGTCGTGCCACCAAGGACCAAGTCCCCAGGCTGTTACTACTCATGTGGAATAAGGAAAGTATCACTTGCAGGGCATTTTCAGAGTAACTACTGTATGCAACAAAAACATCATAAAAACATCTTCATGCTTTTGTTATCATGAAAATGTTTTCCCTTCCATCTTACCAACCAGAAAGTACATATAATTCAATATTTCATCAGAAGATTGATGCAAGATTTATATCTGAGAATGCACCTAATGGAAAAATATAAGGGAGATTTGCAAACAAAAAACATATGCTTAGTTGTTAAAATTGTTGAAAGTGTTTTTTGATATCTACAAACATTTATTTTCTACCAATTTTTCACAAAATAGAATATATACATATCCAGCGCACATCAGTCATTTATTATATGTATATTTTGTGAGGAGTAACAATGCAAAACCTTTTAAAAGAATTACCTTAAACTCACTTAAAGGTTTTCTTGCACCAAAGTTTCTAATATTCTACTGTTAACATTTGAACATATTCTAAAGAATATTATTTCTTCTCCCAGAACTAGAAACATTTGAAAGACAGAATGACATATATTAGATATAAAGAGTACATTTATGCTGTAACAATTTTGTAATAAACAATTTTGGGAGAACTGGCTAAGAATATAAAAAGAAAAAAAACTTCAGTCATTAAAAAAAACCCTCTCTTTACATAGTATGTTACAATGCTTTACATGGAGATGTTCCTTTAATTTCAATTCATAAAAGTGATAAACTATGTGAGACACCCTGCCACCAATTATGATATCAGTAGCTTTATATGGGGTTTCCCTTGGAAAATATCCAGAAGCTCCAATTAGTTCAAAATTTGCCCATATGGAAATGAGGAGGTGATAAGCTACCTGGGAAAACCAAGGGAAATTATCAAAACCATAAAAAAGTGAAAGTTAGAATATTTTGGATATGTGATGCAACATCCGGGAAAATACAGCCTACTTCACTTAATCCTCCAGGGAAAGATTGAAGATAAATGAGGTCCAGGCTTCAAAATCTAAGGGACTGGATTTGAACAAAACTCAGCAGCGTATTTTTTTGGTGCGGCTGTTGATCAAAACAGGGTCGCCAGAATGTTCTCCAATGTCTGATGACAGATGTGGCACAAGAGAAGAAGAGGAAAAGGAAGAGGAAAAGGAGGAGGAGGAGGAGGAGGTAGTTTTATGCAGGCCCAGGTGTTCAGATATGTCACCTCTCCTGAGAGAGCTGCAATGGCTGCCAATTTTCTTCTGGTGACCATGTTATATCATGCTGGTCACATCCACCTGACCCACCAGGTTAGGGAATCAGGGAATGTTAAGGTCCTTCTCTCCTAAGAAAGTACATGTGGCAGGACTCAGAAGACTGGCTGATGATGGGTCCCTCTCTTAGATAGATAGATAGATAGATAGATAGATAGATAGATAGATAGATAGATAGATAGATAGATAGATAGATAGATATTTATATACCGCTCCTCTCCCAAAGGACTCGGAACGGTGTACAGCCATCCAATTAAAATAACATTAAAATATACAAAAATTAAAACTGAATTAAATAACCTGGCTGTAATAAACAGGTTAAAACCCCCACTATAAACCCTAAAATTAAAATACCCCAACCCTTTGATCGCCACTAAGAACCCCCAATTTAAAACCCCAATCTAAAATCAGCTCAAGCCGGCCTGGTCAAAGAGCCAGGTTTTCAAGGCACGCCTGAAGGTCCCCAGGTCCGTGGCTGTACGCAACTCCGGAGGCAACCCATTCCAGAGGGCGGACACCCCCACAGAGAAGGCTCTATTCCTCGGGGTCACCAGCCGGCACATAGATGTCGATGGGACCCGCAAGAGACCCTCCCTGTGAGTGCGCACCGGTCGGTGAGAGGAAACTGGCAGAATGCGGTCTTGTAAATATCCTGGTCCAATGCCATGGAGTGCTTTAAAAGTTAGCACTAAGATCTTAAAGCGCACCCGAGAGACCACCAGCAACCAATGCAGCTCGCGCAGGAGGGGCGTCACATGAGAAAATCTTGATGCCCCCATAACCACCCGTGAGGCCACATTCTGTATCAGTTGAAGCCTCCGGATGCTCCCACTCTGGAGCCCCATGTAGAGGGCATTACAATAGTCCAGTCGGGAGGTGACTAGGGCATGAGTGACTGTGCGTAAGGCATCCCGATCCAGAAAGGGCTGCATCTGCCGAATCAGGTGAACCTGATAAAATACCCCCCTGGAAATGGCCATAATATGATCTTCCCGGGACAGCTGTGCATCCAGGAGGACACCCAGATTGCGAGCCCTCTCTGAAGGGGGCAAAATCTCACCCTCAATAGTGAAGGAATTATCTGGCTATATCGGGATGCCAGAAATCACAGCCACTCAGTCTTGGAAGGGTTGAGTCGGAGCCTGTTCCCGCCCATCCAGTTCCGCACGGCCTCCAGGCAACGGGACATGACCTCCATAGCATCGTTGGGGTGGCTTGGGGTGGAGATATACAGCTGAGTATCATCAGAGTACAGATGACCCCAAACCACGGATGATCTCCCCCAGTGGCTTCACATAAATGTTGAACAAGAGAGGGGACAGGACCAACCCCTGAGGCACCCCACAATCGAGGGAGCTAGAGGTGGACTTCTCCCCTGCCGCCAACACACATTGCAGGCGGTTGGAGAAGAAGGAGGCGAACCACCGCAATACGGTGCCTCCAACCCCCAACCCCCCCAACCGTCGCAATAGATACTATGGTTGATAGTATCAAAAGCCACTGATAGGTCTAATAGGACCAGGACAGAGAATAACCCCTGTCATGAGCCCTCCAGAGATCATCAACCAATGCGACCAATGCCGTTTCAGTACTATGCCCAGGCCTGAAGCCCGATTGGAAGGGATCCAGGTACGTATCTTCCTCCAGGTACTGGGGAAGCTGACATGCTACCACACTCTCAACAACCTTCACCACAAAGGGAAGGTTGGAGATAGGACAATAGTTATTCAAAAGAGTTGGGTCCAGGAAGGGCTTCTTGAGGAGGGGTCGCACCACCGCCGTTTTCAAGGCAGTGGGCAGCGAGCCTTCCACCAAAGAAGCATTAACAATTCCCTGGAACCAACTCCGCATCACCTCTCTGGCAGTAGAAACCAGCCAGGAGGGACAAGAGTCAAATAAACATGTGATGGCATTCAGCCGCCCCAGCAACCTGTCTATATCTTTGGCGGTCACAGGGTCAAACTTGTCCCAGATAACCATCTCAAGACTCGCCGCAGTCACCTCCCCGGGACCTCCCAACTAGAGTCCAGTCCGTCCTGAATCTGAGCAATTTTATCATGCAGAAATCGAGAAAACTCCTCCGCCCTACCCTGCAAGAGACCTTCCCGCGCTCCTGGCCCAAGCAGGGAGCGGGTTACTCTAAACAGGGCGGTGGGTCGATTTTCTGCTGATGCAATAAGGGCGGAGAAGTGAGAATGCTTCGCCGCCTCTATCACCACTAGGTAGGTCCTAATATAGGACCTCACCTGTGTTCGGTCAGACTCGGCACGACTGGCCCTCCAGACGCCCTCCAGATGTCTTTTCTGGCATTTCATCTCTCTCAGCTCCTCCATAAACCACGGAGCTGGGCGAGATCTCTGCCAGGTCAGAGGTCGCAAAGGCACAACTCGGTCCAGAGCCTCAGCAGCCAGCCTATCCCAGGTGGCTACCAAGTCTATGCCCGAGTTATGAGCCAGAGTTTCAGGTAATGGCCCAAGCTCCGTTTGGAACTGTTCAGGATCCATCAAACGCCTGGGGCGGAACCATCTCCTTGGCTCCGCCTCCCTGCGATGTGGAGTGGCGGTACAGAAGTCTAGTTTAAGGAGAGAATGATCAGACCATGACAAGGGTTTAACAACTATATCCGCTAACCGATCATCATCTCTATGCAGGTAAGTTTGGCATCCACTTTGATAGTTTTTCACAAGACTCTTTTGCCAACAGGCCTTTGGAATCCTAGTGGGATGGAGTCCATCAAGAGGCTTATCTAATTGATTGTTATCTTCAGGAGTGTGTGTGGGGGGGGGGAAGGTTTATTATGTTTATTTTTTTCATATTGTTTTTTTTTAAGCAGTCTAAAAACCCTGACATTGAGTGGGTGACCATATAAATTCTCACAAATGAATGAATGAACAAACAAACAAACAAACAATCTTAAAATGGTATGTCATATGGGTTTCCTTAAACTTCAGTTTATAAAATTGGTAAACTATGTGGGACATCATGCCACCAATGATGAAAACAGGGGAAACACCACTTGCAGAGAAGTCCAGAGTAAGTAGTTTCTATCAGAATTGGGATTGCACTTTCATTATCATTTGAGCCATTGGCCCTGTCCATAGAATTTGTCTGTCTGTCTGTTTGTCTGTCTGTCTGTCTGTCTCTTTTCTGTCTCTGCCTCTCTCTCTCTTCTCATCTATCTATCTATCTATCTATCTATCTATCTATCTATCTATCTATCTATCTATCTATCTATCTATCTATCTATCTATCTATCTATCCTACCCTACCCTACCCTACCCTACCCTACCCTACCTTACCCTACCCTACCCTACCCTACCCTACCCTACCCTACCCTACCCTACCCTACCCTACCCTATCCTATCCTATCCTATCCTATCCTATCCTATCCTATCCTATCCTATAAAATGAAATTAATTGTGGAGAAAAGCACAGTTTTACATCTAGGCAGGAGAAACCAAACCTACAAATACAAATTAGGTGAAACCTGGTTCAAAAACAGTAACTGTGAGGGGGATCTTAGAGTCCTCAGAGGATGATCACTTAAACATGAGCCAGCAGTGTGCCAGAACTGTCAAAAAAGCTAATACAATCCTTGGTTGTATACAGAGGCATAGAATCAAAATCATGTCAAGTATTAGTGCCAATTTATAAAGGTTACACATGGAATCCTGTATCCAGTTTTCATCACCATATTACAAAAAGAGATGATGAGACCTTGAAAAAAAAGTGCAAAGAAGAGCAACTAAGCTGATATAAGGCCTGGAGACTAAAACATATGGAAAAAAGATTGCAGGATTTGGATTTGGGTAATCTAAAGAAAAGGACTGGCAGAAATGGTGGCAATAATCCAAATTTGAGAAGCTGACACAAAGAGGAGGGAGTCAATTTATTTTCCCAAAAACCAGAGGGTAGGACAAGTAATATATTGATACACAATCAACCAGTGGAACAGTTTGCCTTCAGAAATTGTGGGTGATTCATCATTGGAGGTTTTTAAGAAGAGACTGGACAGCGATTTGTCTGAAATGGTATAGGGTCTCCTGGTTGAGCAGGGGGTTGGATTAGAAGACCTCCAAGGTCCTTTCTAGCTCTATTTTGATTCCGATTATGTTCTCTCTCTCTCCCTCTCCCTCCCCTCATTTCTCTCTCCTCCCAGGGGTGAAATTCAATTTTTTGGCCTACCAGCTCTGTGGGCATGGTTTGTGGGCATGACTTTGTGGGGTTCAGTCTCTAAAAGGAAGAAGATGGGTGGGTATAGGCAGGGCCAACTGATTCAAATTGTTACTACCATCTCTTTGAACCAATTCAAATCATCCCTACCTCCTCTCCCAAGATGGTGTGAGGTAGTTGAATTTCACTACTGCTCCCTCCTCCCTTTCTTCCCTACTGTATTTCCCTGAAAATATGACTGAGTCTTGTTTTCTTTTGACCCCCTGAAAAAATGGCTTTTCGGGTTTCTGACTCACCTCATGGAGGCTGAACCAACAACCCTACCATCAAGAGTCTGCTGCCAGTCCACTTCTGCAACCACTTGCTGCTGCTCGCATGCATTGCCCCTAGCCTCCATTTCTTGAAAGCCTTCTGCAGCTGAGAAACTAGCTCTGGGTTGACATGCACGACACTTCCTGGCTTCCGTTTCACCTTCAGATGCCTTCCAGAAAGCCCTCCATATCCAATAAAAGAGTTCTAGATCAAAATGGAGGCCAGGGGTGATGCATGCAAGTGGCAGCAAGCAGTGGCAAGAGAAGCGGCCCTGCAAGGCAAGGCAGGTATCAGGGTGTGTGAGGCCTGGTAAGGAGGGCAGCTCTATCTCCCCACCCCCATCCTAGCTTAAATTTTACCTGTGTGCCTCATCCCACCCCCTGCACCCTGGGGTGGGTGGGATCTTATTAGGGTCAATTTTGGCAGTAGGGCTTAATTTTAGCACATGCATTCAAATACATGATAGGACTTCTTTTCAGGGTGGGTCATATTTTCAGGGAAACACGATATCTTTATGTCATCTATCTATTCATCTATCTATCCATCCATCCATCCATCCATCCATCCATCCATCCATCCATCCAATCTATCTACATGCCTGTATATCTATCTATCATCTCCATCTAGTAGCACACTTAACATTTCCTCTAGGAATTTAGACCTTCCTTCAACAGAGAGGGGTGTTCCTTTTTTTTTGTAGGATTTGGGCTGACCTTCATCTTTGATTTTCTTGAAAAATGGCAGATGTTTTATTTTAAATCAAATTAAATCACTCTTTATTATAGTCATTGATAAGCTTTGAATAAAGGATGAGACAGAAGAAAGAATACATTTCATATAATTTCACTAAATGTCCCCTATTGTTAATATCTGGTAACAGATTATATCCCTTTAACGTCATCACAATTTAGTTTATAGCTCCCTGCCTTAAGAAAGTTCAAAACATTCTTAAAGATCCATCTCAGCCATTTTTTGAACTGTTACCATCTGGCAGATGGTACAAGACAATAAAAAAAAGGACAAATAGGCTGAAAAACAGCTTCTATCCCAGAGCAGTAACTGCTACTGTATAGTGCAATTTAACACAATATCAGGGGTTTTCAATTCAATTGTATAGAATGTGAAGAATGTGTGCTTTTGTTTCATTTTTATGTATAATGTATCCTGAAAATGGCATTTAATCTAATTGTTCAAGGTGCAATGACAATAAAGTTAAATAAATAAATGTAACAATCAACTTAAACACATGGAAACCTACAAGTTGGCAATATATGATAATGTATCTGATGGACCTCCTTTTCAAATCCCAGGAATTTGTCCCTAACTACAAATGTGATAGATACAAGAATCTCATGGCCATCATTGGAGTACTGCAGAGGTGCTATTCAATCGGTTCTCATCTACTCGGACGAACCGATAGTGGTTATTTGGCATGGGTCGCTGAATCGGTGGTAACCCCTGGCTGGCCATGCCCCCAACCCGGTCACCCAGTTGCTCACTTGCAATCGCTCGCCTAGCTTTCCATTCTCCACGTCCTCTTTCTCCCTGGGGGAAAGGAAGAAAGGCTTGGAGGCTGCAAGTATTGCTTTCCCCGTGTGAGCTAAAGTGTCTGGAGTGAGAAAGAGTGTGGTCTGAAAGAGGGGGTGAATCGAGCCTTGGAGCACTTTTGCAATGTAAAAGAAATGAATTTTGGAAGCAGCAAGTCCTTTAAAAACTTCTCCAAGGATTCCCCGTGGATGCTGCAAGTATCGCTTTCCCCTTGTAAGTTAAAGTGCTGGAGTGAGAAGGAGTGTGGTCTGACAGAGAGGGTGGGGGAATCCACTCCAGCCTTGGAGAAATTTAAAGGAGCTGCTTCCAAAATGCTTGTCTGTTAAGTGTTCTCTCTGAGTGTGTGTGTATGTGTATGAGAGAGAGAGAGAGAGAGGAAGGAAGGAAGGAAGGAAGGAAGGAAGGAAGGAAGGAAGGAAGGAAGGAAGGAAAGAAAGAAAGAAAGAAAGAAAGAAAGAAAGAAAGAAAGAAAGAAAGAAAGAAAGAAAGAAAGAAAGAAAGAAAGAAAGAAAGAAAGAAAGAGAGAGAGAAAGAAAGAATAGGAAGAGAGAGAGAGAGATAAAACTCTGTGCTATTATTTTTAATTGTTCCATTATTTATCATGTGTTAATGTTTTACACTGTCCCTACAGTAATTTTTCTGCCTTTCTTTTGCCCAGGGCTACCACATATTTTTCAGGGTTTCCATGCATTCAATGTCAACATTCAAGAGCATAAAATAAATATTTGTTTAACAAGAGTTGAAAAGGGATCTTGGAGATCTTCTAGTCCAACCCCCAGCTCAGGCAAGAAAACTGAGGATGCCAAACTCTGAGTAGAAATCCTGGGAAAGGTGTCAGAATAATAATTAGAAGGAACCTTGGGGTGAACCCTATACCATTTCTGAGAAATGGCTGTTCAGTCTTTTCTTAAAAACTTCCAGTGATTGAGCACCCAGAATTTCTAGAGACATTCAGTCAGACTGGTTAATTGTTCTCACTGTCAGGAAGTTTCTCCTTAGTTTTAGGTTGCTTCTCTCTGTTCAGTTTTCATCATTGCTTCTTGTTTGTATTCTGCTTTTTTGGAAAATACATTGTCCTCCTTTCTTTGTGGCAGCCTCTTAAAAGCCTGTTGCCTATCACACCCTTGGGTAAAGCATGTGAGTCATTTCCTCCTTTCAGTGGTCCATGAAAGTACATCTATAGTATGCAGATAATAAAGTCAAAAAAGGTGAACAACAGTTTTACAGAACTATAGATAAGTTGAGGCTGGGTGACAAGGAATGGCTGGGAGGGGATGCACCCCTTGATGTGAGTGACATTGAGTTGGCCACGCCCACCCAGTCACATGACCACCAAGCTATGCCCATCCAGTCACATGACCACTAAGCCCCCTACCAGTCACATGACCAACAAGCCATGCCCACCAAATAAGCCACACCCACAGAACCGGTAGTAAAAAAAATTGAATTCCACCACTGGTACTGGTGTTGTTACATCATCTTGTGTTGCTGAAATTGTAGGTTTCTTCCAGATTCTATAAGTAAGTTGTAAAAGTGTTAAAGAGAAAAAACATATTCTGTTGATGTTGTTATGGAATATGTTCATATTCCATTTTGTGAAAAATTGGTAGAAATTAAAATATGCTACCTAGAGAAAAGCACTATTTTTATTTCTTCAATTGAAACAATTAAATATACATTATATTACAAATCTGCCTTATACAACTTTTGTAGGCATTTTTTTTTTCATTTTTTAAAAAAATAGTTGAACCATTGGCCAATTATTATCTCATCAAAACAAAATAATTATCTCCCAGAGGAATCACTGTGTTTTCTTAGATAGATCAAAACATCAAAGACTGCATAAAAGGATATTTAAATTCAACAACAATCAAGGATTCTGTCTGGCTATAAAGTAACTCTTGAATCACAAGCAGTTTGGTACACATTCTGACACATTCATTGCTTCAAGTTTTAACCCTCTGACTTCTGCTAAAGTAGCTGTTCAAATACTTGTAATGTTCAAGATACAAATCTGTACTCTCATGGATCTTTAAAAAGGAAATGGTGGATATTCTCATTAGATGCATTCCCAGATATAATCCTTGGGTTAATACTTAGATGAACTATTGGATGTAATATACTTCCCTATGGGTAAGATGAAAGACAAAACATTTTCACAATAAGAAAGGCATCAAGATGTTTCTTCTGATGTTTTTGGTACACAAAGTAGTTACTCTGAGCTGCCCTGCAATTGATGCTTTTCTTGTTCCACATGAGTGGTACCAGCCTGGAGATTTCATCATTGGTGGGATGATGTCTCACTTCGTTTACCACTTTATTGAAAGTAAATTTAATGAAAACCCTGCTATAACATCTTATGACATACCAATGTAAGATTTTTTTTCATTAACTAATCTTAGCCTAGCTCTCCAAATACCCCTTATATGAATAAAAGCTGTTTGTTCATAAATGTTTGTTCATAAATGTAGAGTTCTTTTGATATAATTTATGTCTTTCAACGGCATCTGGTTCTGGCAGAAGAAATAATCTTCTTTACATTATTTTAAAGATTTTCTGAAAGCATCATAGAAAATAAATATAGCACTTTGAAAAAGTCACTACTTGTATTTCTTGAAGTACATTTTTGTTGGAAGTCATAGAAATTCTGTGTAAACTCAATTTGAACTGTAAAAATTACCAATAAAGGACAATATTTTGGTTCAGCATTGAAAGGAGGGGTGCTTCATGCCCTCTGAGATGTGCTGTTTTATTGCAGATATTTCCTTCTCCAAAATAGATAACCTCTTCAAAGCTAGACTATTTTGCACCATGAAACATCTACAAGAAAGTCACCAAACTCAGAAAGCATCAAGGATCCCTCTGTATAAATTATTAAGTGTTTTAGAAAAATGATTATCTTTTTACTACTGTAAGAGAAAGAATTGTTTGTTACTCATACAGAAATGATGAGAATTGTCAAATAAATTTTTCAAATGGGATTTAAAATATTTGCAGTGTAATCACCAAATTTCATCAACATGTCCTTGCCTTGGCTTTCGCTGTGAAGGAGATCAATGAAGACTCCCAGATCTTACCTAATATCACTCCCGGGTTCCACATCTATGACAGTTACCTCAATGCAAGAATGACCTATCGCACCACTCTGGACCTGTTTTTCAAATCCCAGAAATTTGTCCCTAACTACAAATGTGATAGCCAGAAGAATCTCATGGCTATTATTGGAGGATTGGATTTTGATACATCATTTTATATAGGTGAATTTATAGGTTTCTTCAAGATTCCACAAGTAAGCTGTGATGGGGTTGAGGAGGAAAATTCTATATTTTATTGTTCTATGGAATATATAATGAGCATCAAAGATTAGGTTCAGGTTTGTGTTAAGATCTGCAACTCAGATTGAAATTCCATACCTGAGGAAAAATTTGCCCCTATTAAAAAAAAATGATTTTTTCTATGTGTTTGAAAGAATGCCAAGAAATATCTTTCTATGATTATATTTAGTTTTCTAGGAAAACATTGTTCCTTGGGTATATTTTATAAGAAAACTACACTAAAAATTAGATTTGTTTCGAGAAATGAACAGAATACCACTCCATTTTTTTTAGCTGATATATGGCTCATTGGTCCAGGAGGAATTCCAGACCAGTAAACTTTCTTCACTTTATTTCATGGTGCCCAAAGAGGAACATCAGTACACTGGGATTATCCAACTACTTCATCATTTCAGGTGGACATGGATTGGGATTTTTGCTGTAGACAACAACAATGGGGAAAATTTCTTACAGAAAATTCAGCCCTTACTCAACCAGAATGGAATATGTTCATCATTCATACAAAGTCTTTCCCAACTAGTCCATTTCGAAGACTATCAAGAATCTTTTCAAAAAATTGAAATTATTTCCATCAATATGATGAACAGCAAGGCAAATGTATTTCTTGTCTATGGAGAATCATGGGCAATTATGTGGCTAAGGATTGCCACATTTATTGTAGATCCTGAAAGCAAGGAAACTGACTTATTTAGAAATGTGTGGATCATGACTGCACAGATTGATTTTGTGCTATCAGGATTTCAAAATCGGTGGGATCTCCAGATGTTTCATGGAGCTATTTCTTTCAATGTTCATGCAACAGCAGTTGTAGGTTTCAAGGAATTTCTTCAGACTATAAGTCCTCTTTCAGTCTCCAGAGATGGGTTTTTGCAGGATGTTTGGGAACAATCATTTGAGTGTTCATTTCTGAGATCAGAGTTAAAAGAGATGCACAGTAGGAAATGTACTGGGAAGATGAAGTTGGAGGATCTTCCTGGGCCAGTATTTGAAATGGAAATGACTGGACAAAGTTACAGTATCTACAATGCTGTTTATGTTGTGGCTCATGCTTTGCAAGCACTACTCATGCAGAGATATAATATTAAAAAAACTATGATGAAAAAACCTAACTATCCAGATTTCCAGCCTTGGCAGGTATTCTCTCTGCTTTGGACAATTGTATTGCAATGAGTCACTTTGTATAGAAATATATTTTGAAATAATTGTGGAAAATCCTAATATTTTCTGCACGTGGAATCAAGTTAAATATAAAATACGATCTAAAAATAAGGAGGAATTTCCTGTCAGTGTGAAAAATTAATGTGTTGAACAACTTGCATTCAAAAGTTCTGGGTGTTTCATCACTGAAGAATGTTATGATGAGATTGCATAACCATTTATTAGAAATGTTACAGGGTCTCATCCTTAAGCAGGGGGATGAACTAGAATATCTCTGAAGTCCCTTCTACTCTGTTATTCTGTTCTGTATAGAATGGATACAAAAAAACAGATTCCTGTTATTCTGACAATTGAGAACCTACCATGTAAATCATGGTTATGTTTCTGTAGGAATCATTTAGGAAATCATCTTAGTTTGCCCAATCAGAATGATAAGTTAAATTACATTGTCTGTTCTAAAAATAATCTATTTTTCAATGGGTCATGAACTTTTGATATGTTCAAAGGTGACTCTTCTGTCTCTATCAGATATTTAGAGGAATTAAGTGGTTGTCCTACTTAAATGTGACATACACAATATGAAACAATCCTATGTATCCCATCTATATATTGAAGAATACTTGAATCTCAGAATTTAAAGTTTTAACTAAGGGGTTTCTTACTATCAAACAGCCTTGTACAAAGGAGCAAATGTTTATGCTGTTGCTCATGCTCTGCAAGCCCTACTCATGCAGAGATATAATATTAAACAAAAAAAACATGAGTGAAAAAACTGATTATCCAGTATTTTAGGCTTGGCAGGTATTCTCTCTGCTTTAGGCACTTCTTTTTTTAACAAGTTGCTTCATATAGAAATATATATGGGAAATGATTGTGGAAAGTCTTAATATTTTCTGCATGTGGAATGAAGTTAAATATGAAAAACAATCGAGAAATAAGGAGGAATTTCCTGTCAGTAAGAAAAATCAATTTGTTGAACAGCTTTCATTTAGAAGTTCTGGTGGTTTCATCACTGAAGATTTTTTTATGATGGGCTTGCACAATCCTTTGTTAGAAATGGTACAGGATCTCGTCCTTAAGCAGGGGATTGAACTAGAAGATCTCCAAAATCCCTTCCCAACTCTGTTATTCTGTTCTGAATAGAACAGATATAGAAAAACAGGTTCCTGTTATCCTCGTCATTGAGAACCTACCATGTAAATCATGGTTTATGTCTCTGCCGGAATTATTTATTTATATATTTAATTAGTGGACCTAAATAATAGGAATTGGCATAATTCCAATAGTCTATATTCATTGTGATTTGGTTCGTTTGTTGTTTCTATCTTTCCTTAACAGTACCAAATTAATAGTAGAGTTCATATTTACATTTCCATGCTTTATCAAGTATCAAATTTATAAGTGTACATATTTAGTAATATTATAGGAATGACACTTGAATTTGATGGTCTCCTCTCTATCAACATTCTTTCAACTCCTTCTCTCTTTCATTTTTTTTCAACTAGCTCCATTCATTTCTTCATGGCATTTCTTTCAATAATTCAGTTGGGGAGAGAGTGTTCCTGAATGAGAAAGGGGAAGCAACAGGTGGCTTCGACATCACCAACTTGATCACTTTTACAAACAGATCCTTTCAGAGAATTAGAATTGGAAAGATGGAACCCAGTGCAACCAAAGGGAAAGAATTATTAATTGATGATGATAGCATTGCCTGGCACCCAACTTTTAACCAGGTATGGAGGCATTTCATCAATCATGCTGTTTTGCATCTTTTTATTTTGCATCTTTTTATTTTATTTTATTCAAGGCAAACTTAAAATATGAAACTCAGAAAAATGCAAAAACAGGTGAAACAAGAAAAAATACAAATCAACAAAAATATTAAAAAAATAAAGATGCATCAAAAAAGGCCAACACTTATAAACAAAATCAAGCTATTTTCCAAAGCACCTGAAGGCCAGACAAGAAATAATGAATGGAAACTGAACAAGGAGAGATTCAACACAGAAATAAGGAGAAATATTCTGACACTGAGAGCAATCAACCAATGGAAAAGCTTGCCTTAAGAAGTTGTGGGAGCTTCATCACTGGAAGCTTTCGAGAAGAGACTGGACTGCCATCTGTCAGCAATGGTGTAGGGTCTGCTTGGGTGGGGGTTGGACTAGATGATTTACAAGTTCCCTTCCAACTATGTTAATCTGTATCTATTATTCCCCCCTGATTAATACATTACTACAGCATTGATTTTCACCCTTTGAGAAACAGCCACCACCCTTCAATTTTTAAACTGATATATTTAAAATATATGTGAGGATGAAATGGTTTTGATATTGAACTAATGAATTGAAATATGAAAGGGAAATTTATCTAAAGATTAGTTGAATGGATAATAATTTGAAGTGATATTAATTAAGAAAGTTAAAAGTGTAACTATGACTATATAAATATTGTAATCTGGAATCACATTGCTCATGTGAAGAAATGTGTAAAAAATAAAAATAAAAAAACTTTGGGGAAAAAAAGAAATCACAAGAATGGCAATTCTTCTATCACATTGTCAACACATTCAATTATTTACTCACCTTGCCCTTCATACAGGAA
The DNA here is from genome assembly GCA_023653725.1 of Bungarus multicinctus. Classification (NCBI taxonomy): domain Eukaryota; kingdom Metazoa; phylum Chordata; class Lepidosauria; order Squamata; family Elapidae; genus Bungarus; species Bungarus multicinctus. The sequence goes on along the minus strand of CM042840.1, from coordinate 140,283,746 downwards.
CTTTTGTATATGATTTTGATCTCTACATCTTATTAATGTACATTATAAACCCCAGTTAATTCAACATCCATGTTGGAAATCAGTAATAATTTCATTCCATTAAGGAGAAAAATCAGAAACTGTTTTAAAAACCCACCTTTTCAAAACCTTTTATGCTTATCCCCAGGATCTTCCATTTTCTCAATGCAATGACCCGTGTTTCCCTGGATTCTGGAAGAAGGGGATTGAGGGGGATCAGTTCTGCTGCTATGACTGTATTCCATGCCCAGAAGGGAAGATTTCAAATCAAAATGGTAGGCTTGTAGCAAACTTTAATATAATACTTTAGGATGCATAAGATTAATAAAGTCAATTTCAATAATATGTAATGTCTAGTTGACAAATTCCGTGACTTTTCTTCCAGATATGGATGACTGTTTTGAATGTCCAGAAGATTATTATCCAAATAAAGAAAAGAAAGGCTGCATCCTGAAACCAATGGTATTTCTAACTTTTGAAGAAACTTTAGGAATTGGTTTATCCTCAGCAACTCTTTGTTTCTCCTTCCTAACATCTTGGGTACTTGGAATTTTTATTAAGCAGAGGAATACTCCCATTGTCAAAGCCAATAATAGGTCCCTCACATACATCCTCCTTGTCTCTCTTCAACTCTGTTTTCTCTCCTCTTTATTCTTCCTTAGCCAACCTGGAAAAGTAACCTGCCTTCTCCGACAATCAACATTTGGTGTCACTTTCTCAGTGGCCATTTCGAGTGTTCTGGCCAAAACCATCACTGTAATTGTTGCTTTCATGGCCACTAAACCAGGATCTCAGATGAGAAAATGGCTGGGGAAAAGATTGGCCTTTTCTATTGTCCTCTCATGCTCTGTCTTCCAAGTATGCATTTGTATACTTTGGTTGTCAACATCTCCCCCATTCCCTGAATTGGACATGCACTCCGAGGTCCAAGAAATGATTTTACAGTGCAATGAGGGGTCAGCTTTCTTCTTCTATTGTGTCTTGGGCTTCATGGGTATTTTGGCCCTCGCCAGCTTTATTGTGGCTTTCCTTGCCCGTAAATTACCCAATAGCTTTAATGAAGCCAAATTCATCACCTTCAGCATGTTGGCCTTCTGCAGCGTATGGATCTCCTTCTTTCCAGCCTATCTGAGCACTAGAGGAAAAGCCATGGTAGCTGTGGAGGTCTTCTCTATCTTGTCCTCCAGCGCTGTATTACTGGGATGCATATTCCTGCCAAAATGCTACATCATTGTTTTTCGGCCTGAGTTAAATCAAAGAGAGAAACTCATAAAGAAGAATTAATACCACATGTGATATTTCTGTCCAGGAGAAATTGCTGAAATAAGTTATAAAAAAAACTGTTTGGTGTCTACAGGAAATATATATAAAACCTATAGGAACATAGAAGATTTTATTTCTGACAAGGAAGGGTTTATAAATAGTATTTTAAAAAAAATGATAAAAACTTTTAGGAAAATGCCAAAAAAGCAAGGAGATGGCAAGCATATAAATTGAAAAAACAAAACAAAAAATTGTTGGATTAGTAAATTACAGAATGAGAAAGGAACTATGTGTTATCAAAGTGAAGAGAAAAACACAATAGATCAAGAGTATTTTGAAAAACTACAACAAATGCCCCATAGAGGAAAAGCTAATACAATGTCTAGAGAATGCAGAGCTACCAAGAATCACATAAGAAATAAAGAATATGTTAAATGAAGAAATAAAAATGTCAGAACTAATTGAAACATTGAAAAAAACAAAGGAATAATAAAATGACAGATCCTGATGGACTACCAGTAGAAATATATAAAGAATTCCAGGAACCATTAGGCTAAATATTATTAGAAGTGTTTAATTCAATTTTAAAAGGATAAAAAACACCAGCATCATGGACTGAAACAAGCATAGCATTAATACCAAAAGAAAGTGTGGATTTAACAATGGTTAAAAATTAAAAACCTATACATTATGGAATTCAGGTTACAAAATATTTATAGCAATTATCGCAGAAAGACTTAAAAGATTCCTATACAAATTTATACATGTAGATCAAAATGGGTTTCTCCTAAAAAGACAAATATATAATAACATGAGAATGAGACTAGACATTTTAGAAATATTATGAGTTTCACTGTGAAAAACAAATAGCATTGATATTGCTCAATGCACAGAAAGCTTTGATAATGTAAATTATTTATGTTAAAACATATTTTTATGTTAAAACAGTTGAACTATATGGATTCCTATTGTTTCTTTTATTTTTCTTATATGTACCCATTTCATGTATTCGTAACTATGTATATACTTACACTTATAAGCGATTGACAAATCAAATAAATAAATAAATAAATAAATAAATACACAAAGTTTTAAAATCAGAAAAGGCACAAAGAAGCATGTCCATTATCACCGTTATTATTTATATTATCGTTGGAAGTGTTAACAAGAATTATTTAGAAAGACAAGCAAATTAGAGAGCTAAATATTAAGAAGGCAGCATACAAATTACAGGCATATGCAGATGACCTTGTATTCATTATAGAGGAACCACTGCAATCAGGCACAAGGTTTATGGAAGTACTGGAGGACTATGGGGAATTAGCGGGACTAAAAATAAATAAAGATAAAACTAAAATAATAACAAAAAACATTACAAATTCACAGAAAAAAAGATTTGGCTAGAATATTGAACCGTTTCACAATATTCTAATTTTCTGCGATTATGGATTTGGGGTTTTCATGAGCTATAAGCCATAATCATCTCAATTATGACAAATCATGGCTTGAATTATCTTGCTTTGCATGTAATGAGTCTACCTCATATATTAAGTTCGCCTTTTAAGTTGCATTACTGAAATAAATGAACTTTTACACAATATTCTAATTTTTTAAGTTTCACCTGCATTATCTCTCTATCTATCTATCTATCTATCTATCTATCTATCTATCTATCTATCTATCTATCCAAATAAATGAAATTTAATGTAAAGAAAAGCAAGGTTTTAAACCTGGGCAGGAAAAAAAACCAAAAATGCAAGTACCAATTATTTTTATTGATTGAATGATTGATTGATTATTACACTTTTATACCGCCCCCTCTCCCAAAAAAGGGACTTGGGGTGGTGTACAACCAAGATAAAAATGACATAAATAGTAAAAAATTTAAAGGAGATTTAGAAGAAATTAAACTAGTGGCTCGAATGATATTACAAAAGCAGAGTAAAAAGGGTAAAAAAGTTAAAAATTTTAAACTTGGGCAGAAGAAAACCAAAATACAAGTACAGATTAGGTGAATCCAGCCACAGAAGAAGTAATTGTCACAGGGACCATGGAGTCCTATTGGATGATCACTTAAACATGAATTTCCAATGTGCAGCAGGAGCCAAAAAAAACCTAATACAATCCTTGGTTGTATAAACAGAAGCATAGAATCAAAATCATGTGAACAGTACAGCTTTATAAGACCTTAGTAAGAACATCCATGCAATACTGTATCCCGTTTTCATTGCCACATTACAAAAATGATGTTGAGACTGTGAAAAAAGTGGAAAGAAGAGTAACTATGATGATTAAAGGCCTGGCAACTAAAACCTATGAAGAATGGTAGCAAGATTTGGGTTTGACTAGACTAGAAAAAAAGGACTGGGGGAGATATAGAAATGTTTGGGTATTTGAGTGGATGCCACAAAGAGGAGGGGTTCATTTATTTTTTAAAACATCAGAGGGCAGCAATAAAACAATGGATGGAAACTAATATAGGAAAGAAGCAACCTGGAAATTAAGAGAAACTTCCTAACAGTGAGAATAATTAACCAGCAGAATTAAGCCGTAGTTTTTAAGAAGAGATTGGAGAGTCACTTGTCTGAAATGGTATAGGGTCATCTGCTTGAGCAAATGGCTGGACTAGAAGACCTCGAAGATACCCTCTAGCTCTATTCTAATTCTGATTTTGATGTCTGTCTGTCTGTCTGCCTGCCTGCCTGTCTCTCTCTCATCTATCTATCTATCTATCTATCTATCTATCTATCTATCTATCTACCTATCCATCATTATCTATCTATCTATCTATCTATCTATCTATCTATCTATCTATCTATCTATCTATCTCTATCTATCTATCTATCTATCCATCCATCCATCCATCCATCCATCCATCCATCCATCCATCCATCCATCATCTATCTATCTATCTATCTATCTATCTATCTATCTATCTATCTATCTATCTATCTATCTATCTATTTATCTATCTATCAATTTATCAATCATCTATCTCATCTATCCAATCTATTTACATATCTGTCTACTTGCCTTCATACCCATCTGTCATCTCCATCTAGCAGAAATCTCAAAATTTTCCTACAGGTATTTTAATCTTTGTATTCCTTCCCTGAGTCAGAGAGGGGTATATATTTTTTTTCTAGGGTTTGGGCTGAACTTCATTTTTGATTTTCTTGTAAAATACCAGATTTCTTATTTTAAACAAAAAAAACCCCAACCCAATCTTTATTACGGTCATTGATAAGCATACACTTTGAATAAAGGATGAGAAAGAAGGTAGAATACATTTCATATAATTTCATTAAACATCCCATATTATTAATAACCAATAACAGATTACATCCCTTCAACGCCATCACAGCTTACTTGTGGAATCTTGAAGAAACCTACAATTTCAGCAATATAACATGATGTATCTTATGTATCTGCTTTTCAAATCGAAGGAATTTGTCCCTAACTACAAAATATGATAGACAGAAGATCTCATGGCCATCATTGGAGTACTGGTGTTGTTACATCATCTTGTATTGCTGAGATTGTAGGTTTCTTCAAGATTCCATAAGTAAGTTGTAAAAGTGTGAAAATGATATTCTGTTGATGTTATTATGGAATATGTTCATATTCTGTTTTCTGAAAAATTGATAGAAAATAAAAATGATACCTTGAAAAAAAAGTACTATTTTTATTTCTTCAATTAAAAAAATTAAATATACATTATATTGCAAATCTGCCTTATACGCAGATTTGACGCCTAGAGAGTGGTTGGAGGACCACCCATTCCAGATCTGACCGAACATTATTGCGGTCCTATATTAGGACCTATTTAGTGGCGATAAAGGCGGTGAAGCGTTCTCACTTCTCCACCCTTATTGCGTCTGAGGGGAATCACCCAGCTGCCTTCTTTAGGGTGACCCGCTCCCGCCTAGACATGGAAGCACAGGATGAACCTCTACAAGGGCGGGCTGAGGATTTTTCGAATTTTCTCCAGGACAAAATCGCTAAGATCTGGTGATTGGTTGGACTTTGACCGGGCAACTCTGGATGGCGGTTTGGGGACAGAGTTCGGTGTGGTTATCTGGGGGGAGTTTGATCCTATGACCCTCGAGAATGTGGACAGGATGCTGGGTGGGCTTAATGCCACCACATGTTTATTGGATCCTGGTCCCTCCTGGCTGGTTTTGGCTGCCCGGGAGGTGTCACGTGGTTGGTTCCAGGGTATTATAAATGCTTTCTTGAGTGAGGGTTTTTTACCTCCTGCCTTGAAAGAGGTGGTGGTGAGACCCCTCCTCAAGAAACTTTCCCTGGATCCAAACTTCTTGTCTAATTACTGTCCGGTCTCCCACCTTCGCTTTATGGTGAAGGCTGTTGAGAGTGTGGTGGCACAACAGCTCCCCCGGCACCTGGAAGAATCATCCTATTTGGATCCATGCCAATCAGGCTTCAGGCCCTGGGCACAGCACGGAAATGGCATTGGTCGCATTAGTTGATGATCTCTGGAGGGCCCGTGACAGGGGTTTTTCCTCTGTCCTGGTCCTATTAGATCTCTCAGCGGCTTTTAATACTGTTGACCACAGTATCTTATTGCGGCAGCTGGGGGGGTTGGGAGTAAATACCCAGGCCCAAGCCATGGAGCACTTTAAATGTGGTCACCAGCACCTTGAATCGTACCGGGAAGGCCACCAGGAGCCAATGCAGCTCACGCAAAAGTGGTGTAAAATGGGAGCTCCAAGAAGCCCCCAAAACCACCCACACAGCCACATTTTGCACCAGCTGGAGCCTCCGGGTGCTCTTCAAGGGGAGCCCCATGTAGAGATCATTGGCATAATCCAGACAGGAGATGACAAGGGTGGATGTGACCGTGCGAAGTATGTCCCGATCCAGAAAGGGCCTGGTAGATCCTGCGGACCTGATAAAAAGCCCCCCTGGCGACGGCTGCTATATGATCTTCCAATGACATCCAGGAGGACACCCAAATTGCGTGCCTTCTCCGTGGGGGTCAGAATTCCCCCCCCCCCCACGGCCAGCGAAAGAGTAAGCTGGCTGTATCGGGGCAACGGAAAGCACAGCCATTCGGTTTTGGCCAGGTTGAGCTGAAGCCTGTTCCACCCCATCCAACCCCGCACAGCCTCCAGGCACCGGGTCATCACTTCTACAGCTTCATCAGGGTGGCCCGGGATAGAAAAATACAACTGAGTATCATCAGTGTACTGATGGAATTCTACCCCAAAGCCACGGATGATCTCACCCAGCGGCTTCACATAAATGTTGAATAGCAGGGGTGAGAGCACCGACCGCTGAGGTACCCCACAGATCAGGGGCCTCGAGGTTGATCTCTGCCCTCCTGCCAACACAAATTGCAAGCGGTCAGAGAGGAAGGAGGAGAACCACTGTAACATGGTGCCTCCCCCGCTGCCACTGTCAGTCTCTTGCCAAGCAGTGCGCTCTCATAGGGCGGGCCTCCTCGGGGTGCCGCTGGCTGAACGAATTGCCCCCAGAGATGAGGACCGTCCCCGACCTATTGACCTTCTGGCATGCACTAAAAACCCACCTATTCCATCTAGCCGGTCTGGCCTAGAGTTATGTGTAATGGTTTTAAATTTGGTTTTTAAATGGTTTTAACTTTCTTAATTCCCTACTTTTTAATTTTAATGGCCAATTTATTTAATCTTTTTAATGTATTTTAAATTATTATATTTGTATTTATATGTTTTTATTTGGCTGTGCACCGCCCCGAGTCCTTAGGGAGAGAGGGCAGTATACAAATTTGAATAAAGTAAAGTAAGTACAACTTTTGTAGGCATTTTTTCATTTTTTAAAAAGATAATTCAATCATTGCCAATTATTATCTCATCAAAACAAAATAATTATTTCCTAGAGAAATCACTGTGTTTTCTTAGCTAGACCAAAACATCAAAGGCTGCGCAAAAGGACATTTAAATTGAACAATAATGGAGGTTTCTGTTTGGCTATAAAGTAACTGTTGAATCACAAGAGATTTGATACATGGGTTATAATCCTTCTGTCACATTTATTGCTTCAAGTTTCCACCCTCTGTTGTCTTCTGCCAGATTATCTGTACAAATCCTTGTGATATTCAAGATAAAAAATGTGTACTCTCATGAATCTTCAAAAAGAAAATAATTGATATTCTCATTAGATGCATTCTCAGATATAATCCTTAGAGCAATCTTTAGATGAAGTATTGGATTATATATGCTTCCCTATTGGTAGGATGAAAGACAAAACGTTTTCACAATAAGAAAAGCATCAAGATGTTTCTTCTGATGTTTTTGGTGCACAAAGTAGTTCCTCTGAGCTGCCCTGCAAATGATGCTTTCCTTGTTCCACGTGAGTGGTACCAGCCTGGTGATTTCATCATTGGTGGGATGGTGTCTCACTTCATTTACAACTTCCTTGAAAGTAAATTTAAGAAAAACCCTGTTAAAACACCTTACGACATACCAAAGTATGTTTTTTTTTTTTTGTTAGCTCATCTTTGCCAGATTTCCAAATGCCCCTTTTATGAATAAAGGCTGTGTGTGCATAAATGTAGAGTTCTTTTAATGTAATCTGTACTTTCTGTGTCTTTCAAAGGCATCTAGTTCTGGCAGAAGAAATAATATTTTTTACATTATTTTAAAGATTTTTTGAAAAATCTCATGAAAAATAAATATAGCAATTTGAAAAAGTCACTGCTTATATTTGTTGCAGCAGACATTTGTTAAAAGGTATGGAAATACTGTGTGAAAAGTTATTTTGAATTTAAAAATTATCAATAAGGGAGAATACTTGTATCTCAGGGATATTAATGAAGTGTCTTTGTGAGATTTTCCTGCAGATATTTCATTATCCAAACTAGATAACATCCTCAGTGCCAGGCAGTGATGATGTTACTTGCTGTGGCTAATGAAATGTCTGCAAGACAGGCACCAAGCTAAGAGAGCACCAAGGATCTCTCTGTAGAAATCATTAAGAATTTTAGAAAGATGATTATCTTTTTACTACTTTTAGAAAAAGAATTGTTTATTATTCATAGAGAAATGATGAGAATTGTCAATTTATTTTTTCAACTGTGGCATTTAAAATATTTGCAGCGTAATCACCAAATTTCATCAACACATTCTTGCCTTAGCCTTTTCTGTGAAGGAGATCAATGAAGACTCCCAGATCTTACCTAACATCACTCTGGGGTTCCACATCTATGACAGTTATCTCAATCCAAGGATGACCTATCGCACCCCTCTGGACCTGCTTTTCAAATCACAGGAATTTGTCCCTAACTACCAATGTGACACCCAGAAGAACCTCATCGCTATCATTGGAGGACTGGATTTTGATACATCATCTTATATAGATGAACTTATAGGTTTCTTCAAGATTCCACAAGTAAGCTATGATGGGGTTGTGGAGAAAATAATGGAATGTATAATGAGAGTCAATGATTAGGCCTAGATTTGTGTTAAGATCTACAACTCAGTCTGAAATTACAATACAATTTATGGAAGTGAGTATTTGGAGACATTCCATAGTTGAGGGAAGATTTGAATATATTACTTTTTGCCACTATTAAATAATTGATTTCTTCAATGTGTTTGAAGGAATGCCATGAAATACCTTTCTATATTTATATTTAGAATAAAATATTTGTAGGAAAACATTGTTCCTTGGATATATTTTATAAGAAAGCTACATTAAAAAATTAGATTTGATTCAATAATTGAACAGAATCCCACTCCATTTTCTTTTAGCTAACATATGTCTCATTGGCCCAAGATGAATTCCAGACCAGTAAACTTTCCTCACTTTATTTCATGGTTCCCAAAGAGGACCATCAGTACATTGGGATGATCCAACTGCTTCATCATTTCAGGTGGACATGGATTGGGATTTTTGTTGTTGATAACAACAGTGGAGAAAATTTCTTAGAGAAAATGCATTCCTTATTTTCCCGGAATGGAATATGTTCATCATTCATACAAAGGATTTACCGATTAGTCAACTTGGAAGATTGTCAAGAATATTTTCAAACAATTCAAAATATTTCCATCAATATGATGAATAGCAAATGCAATGTATTTCTTGTCTATGGAGAACCATCGATAATTATGTGGCTAAGAATTGCCACATTCATAGTAGATCCTGAAAGTAAGGAAACTGACTTATTTAGAAATGTGTGGATCATGACTGCACAGATTGATTTTGTGCTATCAGGATTTCAAATCCGTTGGGATCTCCACATGTTCCATGGAGCTATTTCTTTCAATATTCATTCAAAAGAAGTTGCAGGTTTCAAGGAATTTCTTCAGACCATAAATCCCATTTTAGTCTCCCAAGATGGTTTTTTACAGAATGTTTGGGAACAATCATTTGAGTGTTCATTCCCAAAATCAGAGTTAAAAGAAGCATATAGTAGGAAATGCACTGGGGAGATGAAGTTGGAGGATCTACCTGGGCCAGTATTTGAAATGGAAATGACTGGACAAAGCTACAGTATCTACAATGCTGTTTATGTTGTGGCTCATGCTTTGCAAGCACTACTCATGCAGAGATATAATATTAAAAAAACTATGATGAAAAAACCTAACTATCCAGATTTCCAGCCTTGGCAGGTATTCTCTCTGCTTTGGACAATTGTATTGCAATAAGTCACTTTGTATAGAAATATATTTTGAAATAATTGTGGAAAATCCTAATATTTTCTGCACGTGGAATCAAGTTAAATATAAAATATGATCTAAAAATAAGGAGGAATTTCCTGTCAGTGTGAAAAATTAATGTGTTGAACAACTTGCATTCAAAAGTTCTGGGTGTTTCATCACTGAAGATTTTTATGACGAGATTGCACAACTGTTTGTTAGAAATGGTACAGGGTCTCATCCTTAAGCAGGGGGGTGAACTAGAATATCTCTGAAGTCCCTTCTATTCTGTTATTCTGTTCTGTATAGAATAGATACAGAAAAACAGATTGAGAACCTACCATGTAAATCATGGTTATGTTTTTGTAGGAATTATTTAGGAAATCATCTTAGTTTGCCAAATCAGAATGATAATTTAAATTACATTGTCTGTTCTAAAAATAATCTATTTTTCAAGATACTTCTGTGTGCTCATGAAATTTTAATATGTTCAAAGGTGACTCTTCTGTCTCTGTCAGATATTTAGAGGAATGAAGTGGTGGTCCTTCTTAAATGTGGCATACACAATATGAAACAATCCTATGTTTGTAATAATCCTATGTATCTATTGAAGAATACTTGAATCTCAGAATTTAACATTTTAACTAAGGGATTTCATACTATCAAACAGCCTTGTACAAATGAGCAAAGGTTTGATATGCTCTAGGTATAATTACTTATTTAATTAGTGGATCTAAATCATAGGAATTTTTATATTTTTAGTATTCATTTTGATTTGGTTCATTATTGTTTTTTAATCTTTCCTTAACAATACCAAATTAATAGTAGAGTTCATATTTATTTTTCCCTTTAATATCAGGTATCAAATTTGTAACTGTACATATTTAAGTAAAAAAAAGTGTGAATGACACTTGAATTTGATGGTCTCCTCTCTATCAACATGCTTTCAACTCCTTCTCTCTTTCATTTTTTTTCAACTAGCTCCATTCATTTCTTCATGGCATTTCTTTCAATAATTCAGCTGGGGAAAGAGTGTTCCTAAATCAGAAAGGGGAAGCAACAGGTGAATTCGACATCACCAACTTGATCACTTTTCCGAACAGATCCTTTCAGAGAATTAGGATTGGAAAGATGGAACCCAGTGCTATAAAGGGGAAGGAATTATTCATTGATGATGATGGGATTATGTGGCACCCAACCTTTAACCAGGTATAGAATAGAATACAATATAATTTTTTATTGGCCAAGTGTGACTGGACACACAAGGTATTTGTCTTTTCTGCATATACTCTCAGTGCACATAAAGAGAAAAAAATGGAGGCATTTAATCAAACATACTTTTTTTACATTTTTTTTTTATTCAAGACAAACTTAAAATACAAAACTCAGAAAAATCTAAAAAAATGTCAAACAAGAAAAAACAATACAAAACTACCAAGACATTAAAAAAGAAAAATGTGCATCAAAAATGCCTAACACATGTATACATAATGTACAACACATGTACAAATAATGGATGGAAACTGAACAAGGAAAGATTTAACCTGGAAATAAGGAGAAACTTTCTGACAGTGAGAACAATCAATCAATGAACAGTTTGCTCTTGGAAGTTGTGGGAGCACCATCACTTGAGACTTTCAAGAAGAGATTGAATTGCCAAGGTCCCTTCCAACTCTGGTTATCTATTACATATTATTCCTCCCTAATAGAATACTGATTAATGCATTAGTACATCATTGATTCCCACCCCTAAAGAAAAAGCCCCCACCTTACATTTTTAAAATTGATATATCTGTTTGCAAATTATTGGTCTGTCTTTTAGATATTATATTAGTGACAAAATAGTTAACAGGAAAATAATAATACTAAAACAAAACAAAATTAAAGCTTCAAATTTCTCTTTTAGCAAACTGTTACTGTAATCCACTCATATAAAGTTTTCCACAGCATCATATCTATCTCAATATTCCCAAAAGTTAAAAGTTTCATAGTGTGTCCTAGATCAAATATCCACATTTGATGGGAGACTCCTAAACCAAGATGGTTACTGCATAGTAAGAGCTTTTCTTTTCTCTTATCAACAGTTTGCTGGTTTTACTGACAAATCTGGTTTTCTGACAGTGCTACTCCCCGGATATGAATAGGAGTACTTAAAAATGATCCAAGGTGACATTTGGATAACCATGGGCCTTGTTGTGAAGTGGAGACTTGAAGAAATCTGGATGTAATCAAAATATACATCTACCTATCAGCAGTTTTATTTTTAAAGCATGCTTAGCATCTTAACTTTCACTTTTCAATTTATTTATTTGTTTTGCTTTAAAAGTTGATCAAAAGTTGGTTGACTGCTGATTTATTTCAACCCCTTGCTTTACTCTGTTTTTTACTTTTTTCTTTTCCTTTTCCCTTTGATATATGCTGCTTTGGTTAACTCTCCTTGATAGGAAGTACAGCTTGCTTTTGCACGGTGAAGAATTTTCATTTGACTTGTTTTAATATTAGAATCTCACCACAGAATTTCTGTACTTTTGAATTTTCAAAATATTTGCAAATTCACTTGGAGTTTATCTTTTTTGAATTTTTTTTCCTTTTATCTTGGATTGTCTAAAGAATGACTGAACAGTGGCTGAAACTGCAGGAAAGACATTCGAATAATATGCAGTTTTTAGCTGAAAGTCTCTCTAAAAGCTTTGATGAGATAATAATGACAATGCAAAAAGATCTGATAAAAATATTCAAAAAGACTTAAATCCAGTTCCAGACCAAAAAGATATTCTCACAGCTGGACAATTAACTAAATTGATTTGATTTGTTTCTCTGAAGTTTAAACCTGCATAACCCTACATGATTAGGATTTTGATTGAATGGGGAAGTGAGAAATTCTTTCTTCCTATGAAGATTGCAGGAGATGGATGGCTTTATTATTCCCAACCAGAAACCACTTCTATCTGGACTTTGATGGGAAGATAGATTTATTCTTGAGGCTGACTCTATGGTATCTAATAAAACAATTGAAAAGAGATGACATTAATCAACCATACTTCAATCAATTATGAACTCATATTGAATAGTCTCTTTAGAAATCTAATTTCTATTTTTAATATAAAATGGCACATATACTTTAGAATAGAATAAAATAGAATACTTTATTGGCCAAGTGTGATGGGACACACAAGTAATTTATCTTGGCACAAATGCTCTCAGTGTACATAAAAGAAAATAGTCAAGAATCATAAGGTACAAGACTTAATAATAGTCATAGGATACAATAAGCAATATTAATAAACAGTCAATAAAAATCATTAGGATACAAGCAACAAGTTTACAGTCATACAGTCATAATTTGTAGTAGAGGAGTGAAAGGAAGGATGGGAGGATTAATAGTAATGCTTCTTTTACCAGTGTGGTCAAGCATTAATCAAATTGACAAAATTACATTACAGTGTAAAACCATGTTTGAATACTTGGGTTGCATTTCCATTAGAAGTGAGGCAGATAGCTTTCTGTCAAACAAATAGCTTTCTGTCGGTATGGTCTCTGGTGATGAGCCGAAAGACAGAAAAGAAAGCAGTATGCTTTCTCCCTTAATTGGGGCTTAACAGGGTGTTGTAATACAAAGTATATACTTATTCCCCTGCCTGAACTGATAAGGAGAGAGCCAGTGGTGTAGAGGCAATTACAACTGCCTCACATGTAATACTTCCCTGGTTCGAATCCCAGTAAGGGTATGGCTAGCTGAAGAGAGCTAACTAGCTCGAAATAGATCTATACTAGTCTCCCTTATTTATTATTTAAAATTATCAGCTTAAAAACCTTACACACATGTAAACAAAAGGCAACGAAACAAATAGCTTTCTGTCGGTATGGTCTCTGGTGATGAGCCGAAAGACAGAAAAGAAAGCAGTATGCTTTCTCCCTTAATTGGGGCTTAACAGGGTGTTGTAATACAAAGTATATATATATATATATATATACTTTCCTATGAAATAGTATCAAGATGTTTCTTCTGATATTTTTGGTGCACAAAATAGTTACTTTAAAGTGCCCTGCAAGTGATACTTTCCCTGTTCCGCATGAGTGGTACCAGCCTGGAGACTTCATCATTGGTGGGATGGTGTCTCACATCGTTTACCACTTTTATGAAATAAAATTTGTTGAAAACCCTGCTATAACTCCTTATGGTTTACCTATGTAAGAAAAAAAAATTGCTACCAAATCTTTAGTCAATATTCCAGAGTCCTTTATATGAGTAGAAGCTGTTTCTACACAAATCTTTTATTTCTATGAAATCTATGCTTTCTGTGTCTTTCAAATGCATCTGATTCTGGCAGAAGAAAAAAATTATGTTGCACTATTTTTAAAAGATGTTCACACATGTTGATGAACATATGCTTTCTTTATTCTTTATTGATCAAGTGTTATTAGACATACAAGGAATTTGTCTTGGTGCGTATGCTCTCAGTGTAGATAAAAAGAAACGATACGTTCTTCAAGAATCATGACACTTAATATAGTCATTGGATACAAACAGAGAATCAAATCATACAAGGAAACAGTTAATATAAATCGTAAGGATACAAGCAACAAAGTTACAATCATGCAGTCACAAATGGGAGAGGATGGGTGATAGAAGTGATGAGAAGATTAATAATGACAGTAATGCATATGGAATAAATAGTTGAGGGAATTATTTGTTTAGCAGAGTTTTGGGAAAACCTGTTTTTGTGCCTAATTATGCAGTGCTCTATAGCATCGTTTTGAAGGTGGAAGTTTATGTCCAGGATGTGGGGGGTCTGGAAATATTTTCACACCCCTCTTTTTGACTCATGCAGTATACAGGTCCTCAATGGAAGGCAGGTTGGTAGTAATTTTTTTTTTTTGCAGTCCTAATTATCCTCGGAAGTCTGTGTCTGTCTTGTTGGGTTGCAGAACCAAACCAGACAGCTATAGAGGTGCAAATGACAGATTCAATAATACTGAGGTTAAAGTAATTTTTAAAAAGGTTTGGCATTATCTCTCCTCACAAAACATATATCCAGTAAATGATGATACTTCCTGAATGTATTCATACAACATTTTCTGAAAATCTTGTAACAAATATAGTACTTTGAAAAAAGTCATTATAAAAAAAAAGTATATGTTGCAGTACATATTTGTTGCAAGTCTCCGAAATACTATGTAAAAAGTAAATTTGAACTCTCTAGAAATTACCAATAAAGGAGAATATTTGTAGCTCAGGGTTGAAAAGAGGGGTCCTTGAGATTAATTATTTTCTTGCAGAAATTTTATTATCCAAACTAGATAGCATCCTCAGTGCCAGACAATGATGATATTACCTACTTTGGCTAATGAAACATCTGCAAAAAAGCTACCAAGCTAAGAGAACACCTTTGTAGAAATTACTAAGAATATTATCTTTTTACTACTGTCAGAGGAAAAAAAAAAGTTTGTTATTCATACAGAAATGATGAGAATTGTCAACTAACTTTTTCAACTGGGGTATTTAAAATATGTGCAGTATAATCGCCAAATTTTATCAACACGTCCTTGCCTTGGCCTTTGCTGTGAAGGAGATCAATGAGGACTCCCAGATCTTACCAAATGTCACTCTTGGGTTCCACATCTACGACAGTTACCTCCATGCAAGGATGACCTATCGCACCACCCTGGACCTGCTTTTCAAATCCCAGAAATTTGTCCCTAACTACAAATCTGATAGTGAGAAGAATCTCATGGCTATCATTGGTGGCTTGGATTTTGAAACATCATCTTATATAGGTGAAATTATAGGTTTCTTCAAGATACCACAAGTAAGCTGTAATGTGGTTGAGGAGGGAAATACTATATTTGTTGTTCTTATTAATGTTGTTGTTAATGTTATGGAATATTTTATGAGCATCAAAGATTAGGCTTAGGTTTGTGTTAAAATGTTCTGCATGGCTAAAGGTCTATTAATTAGCATACATTTCCGAAAGTGTAATACCAAATACAGGAAGTAAGTATCCAATGACATTCCATACCTAAGGAAAAAAAAATATTTATTTATTTACACATTTATATACCGCCCTTCTCCCAAAGGATTCAGGGCGGTCTACAGCCAACTATAAAACATTCCCACATTATAAAAGTTAAAAGAAGATTAAACATCATTAAATATTGTGTTTCATAAGAAAACTAGATAAGAAAAAATAGATTTGATTGAACATTTCAACAGAATACTATTCCACCTTCTTACAGCTGACCTATGGCTCATTATCCCAAGATGCATTTGAGACCAGTAAGCTCTCTTCACTTTATTTCATGGTCCCCAAAGAGGACCATCAGTACATTGGGATTATCCAACTGCTTCACCATTTCAAATGGACATGGATTGGGATTTTTGCTGTTGATAACAACAATGGAGAAAATTTCTTACAGAAAATGCAACCCTTACTTTCTCAGAATGGCATATGTTCATCATTTGTACAAAGACTTTCCCAACTAGTCCATTTGGAGGACTTGTCAGAACTTTATGAAACAGTCAAAGATATTGCTATAAATATGATGAATAGCAAATCCAATGCATTTCTTGTCTATGGAGAATCATGGGCGATTATGTGGCTACAATTTGTCACATTTGAGTTAGGTCCTGAAAGCAAAAAAACTGCATTATATAGAAAGGTGTGGATCATGACTGCACAGATTGATTTTATATTATCTGGATTCCAAATCAGTTGGGATCTCCACATTTTCTATGGGGCTATTTCCTTCAGTGTTCATTCAACAGCAGTTTCAGGTTTCAAGGAATTTCTTCAGACCATAAATCCTCTTTCAGTCTATAGAGATGGGTTTTTAAAGGATGTTTGGGAACAATCATTTGATTGTACATTTCCAAAACCAGAAATACAAGAAATGCATAATAATCCATGCACTGAGCAGAAGAAACTAGAAGATCTTCCTGCGCCTGTGTTTGAAATGGAGATGACTGGCCAAAGCTACAGTGTCTACAATGCTGTTTATGCTGTGGCTCATGCTTCACAGGCTCTGTACACATTACGTTTCAATAGGAAAAAAGCTATGATGGGTAAAAAATCTGACCACTCAGCTCTCCAGGCTTGTCAGGTATTCCCTCTGCATTGGACACTTTTTTTATTTCATGAGCAGTTTGATGTAGAATTATCTTTTAAACCCACTGTGGAAATTCTTAATATTTTCTATATGTTAAGTACGAGTGTAAACCTAGAACTAAGGATAAATGTACTGACAGTGAGAATAATTAATTAATGGAAACCTTGCTTCCTGAAGATATGGATACTGCAACACTGGAGATTTTTTTACAAAGGGATTGGGTAGTGATTTGTCAAAAATGATATTAAGTCTCTTCCTTTACCAATATATTGGACTAGATGATTTTCAAGGTCCTTCCTATGCATGTCATCTCTAGTCCTTCTTTTCATTGAACTAGATATTCTGACAAACATTCTTTGATATAGTTCAGTAGTTGTGAGATCATATCTTCCATTTCTTTGTGGATTTTGGGGTGTAATCCATATGGTGCTGGTAATTTGAACTAGTCAAGAGCAGATAGGTGTTCTCCTACCATTTTTTTCTTATTTTCTCTTGCATTCCTCATATGTATTTTACTGTGTATGTGTGTCTGTGTGTGTATTTGGTGTTGATAGGTTGGACTGTCTTATATACAGACAGATGCAAAAAAAAATCACTTTTCTCCCGTTAATGAACCAATTGTCTTCTTGATCTTTTTCTTGTTTTTTACATATTGAAAAATACTTTTTAAAATTATTTTTACTCTACTTACAAGCCTTAGTTTATTTTGAACCTTAGCTTCCCTGACTTCATTTTTGCAGTTTCAAGCTATTTGCTGATATTCTGCCTTAATTATTTGCCCCTCTTTCCACTTCGTTTACTTGTTCTTTTTGTCTTTTAGTTTACCAGAGAGTTCTTTGTTAAGCCATGCTCATTTGGTGTGTGTGTGGGGGGCGGGGGGGGGGGGATTGATCTCTTATTTTTCTTCATTGGAATTTGCTAGACTGGGCTTTGGGTTGTTTTCTCCTTGAGAATCCGAATCCATGGATATACTCTTTAATATATTTCTAATTAATTAGATAATTATACAATCTCCAATACTATTGAAATCAGCTCTCTTGAAGTCCAACACTCCAGTCTGACTTTGTTCTATTGCTTCTACTTGCATAAAATTAAATTCCAGTTATTGCATGTTTACTCACATTGAACATTCCTGTAACTTCAACAGCTTTTTCATTTCTCTTTATTAGTGAGAATTACAATTAATCCAGGTATGGCTGACCTTTCCACATTTTATCACGCTTTAGGTATCAGAAGGAATTATGTAGGAAGTCATTATAATTTGTATATGTATGTATGTATGTATGTATATATGTATATATATATATATACGTACATATATATACACACACACACACACACACACACACACACACACACACACACACACATATACATAGCGTGATCTGAGCTGCTGTCTCCCTATATATACTGGTGGGGAAGTTGGCTGTGTTGTCATTTCTGGATTGGTTGATGGAGTTGATGTTTGCAGATTGGCTGGCTTTTTCGTAAGAACATGTGTGGCTGAGGTATTGGCTCTGGGTCTATCAGCCTCCTTTGTTGTAATGACTTGGGTGACATAGCCAATACCTGACAACAAAATCACACAAAAATTATCAATGGAAATCAAATTTAGCAACCCATGGAGGTCTGGATTTGGAGTTACACTCAAAATTAAAAATACTACAGGCTGATCCAACTTTGATGTAATGTCCTTAAAACAAATCAAAATGAAGCTCAGTAATGTGTGTGGCCTTCACATGCCTGTATGACCTCCCTACAACACCTGGGCATGCTCCTGATGAGGTGGTGGATGGTCTCCTGAGGGATCTCCTCCCACACCTGGACTAAAGCATCCCCCAACTCCTGTGGTGCAACGTGGCGTAAGTGGATGGAGCGAGACATGATGTCCCAGATGTGCTCAATTGGATTCAAGTCTGGGGAATGGGCGGGCCAGTCCATAGCATCAATGCCTTCATCTTGCAGGAACTGCTGACACACTCCAGCCACATGAGGTCTAGCATTGTCTTGCATTAGGAGGAACCCAGTGCCAACTGCACCAGCATATGGTCTCACAAGGGGTGTGAGGATCTCATCTTGGTACCTAATGGCAGTTAGGCTACCTCTGGTGAGCACATGGAGGGCTGTGCGGCCCCCTAAAGAAATGCCACCCCACACCATTACTGACCCACTGCCAACCGTTCATGTGGAGGATGTTGCAGGCAGCAGAACGTTCTCCACGGCGTCTCCAAAGCCTGTCACATCTGTCATGTGTGCTCTGTGTGAACCGGCGCCAGTGGAAAATTTGCTAATCTTGGTGTTCTCTGGCAAATGCCAAATGTCCTGGACGGTGTTGGGCTGTAAGCACAACCTCCACCTGTGGATGTCGGGCCCTCATACAACCCTCATGGAGTCTGTTTCTGACTGTTGGAGCAGCCACATTCACATTTGTGGACCGCTGGAGGTCATTTTGCAGGGCTTTGGCAGTGCTCTTCCTGTCCCTCCTTGCACAAGGGCAGAGGTAATGATCCTGATGCTGGGTTGTTGCCCTCCTATGGCCTCCTCCACATCTCCTGATGTACTGGCCTGACTCCTGGTAGCACCTCCATGCTCTGGATACTACGCTGACAGCCACAGCAAACCTTCTTGCCACAGCTCGCATTGATGTGCCATCCTGGATGAGCTGCGCTACCTGAGCCACTTGTGTGGGTTGTAGACTCCGTCTCATGCTACCACTAGAGTGAAAGCACTGCCAGCATTCAAAAGTGACCAAACCATCAGCCAGAAAGCATAGGAACTGAGAGGTGGTCTGTGGTCACCACCTGCAGAACCACTCCTTTATTGGAGATGTTTTGCTAACTGCCTATGCTTTCCACCTGTTGTCTATTCCATTTGCACAACAGCATGTGCAATTGCTTGTCAATCAGTGTTGCTACCTAAGTGGACAGTTTGATTTCACAGAAGTGTGATTGACTTGGAGTTACATTGTGTTGTTTAAGTGCTCCCTTTATTTTTTATTTGAGCAGTGTATACATATATATGTGTGTGCATGTGTATATGTGTGTGTATATATATATATATATTTTTTCGGAGGTTTTTGCGGGTATTTGTATGTGGATCTTTGGTTCTTTGGGTTTTCTCCGCGTAGAATTGGAAATATCTAGGCGACGTTTCGATGAAGTCTCATTCATCATCTTCAGGCTTGTGTCTTCGGCCTTGTGCTTCTCAGAATAATGTGAGCTTGCAGCTGCTTCTTCCTTTTAACTATTAGTGGGGGTGTGACTTGATTGGGTGGGGGCTTGGCTGTGTTCTGATTGGGTGGGGGTGTGTTCTCATTGGTTGGGGGTTTGGCTGTTTTGATTGGTTGGGGAGTTGGCTATGTTCTGATTGGCTGGGGGTGTGTTCTGTTCTGGTGGGGGTTTGGTTGTACTCAGGTTAGTCTCAGTTGCTGGGGGATTTGAGCTGGTGAGCTGTGATCTTGTTGTTTGGCTTCGCGTTCGTGGTGGGCGTCAGTTCCCTTCATGTATGGGTTGGGGAGGTTTGAAGCAGGTAGTGATGCAGCTGTGGTACGGCTTCTGGTCCGTGGTCATGTTTCATCTTCTGTGTGGGTGTGAGTCTGCTTTCTGCGTGGAAGTGTGTGGTAGGAAGTGTGGCCCTCGTGGGTGTGGGTCTGGTGTCCTTCTTTATGTTAGGTACTCGTTTGTTAATGAGGGTGGGTTTCCAAATGGCTGGTAGGCGGGAGGTGTCATCTCATTTATTCATGCTGTATGGGCATTTTTCTATCTCTATGGCTTCTCTGATTATTCTGTTGTTGAAGTGTTCGGTTTTGGCGATAGTTCTGGTATTTTTAAAGTCAATCTTATGTCCTGTGGCTTTGAGGTATTGGACCAGGGAAGAGGTTGGTTCTTCTTTTTTGATTGAGTTCTTGTGTTCTTCAATGCGTGCACTTATTCTTCTGTTAGTTTGTCCGATGTATGTGGTAGGGCAGGAGGTGCACGGGATTTCATATACTCCTTGGTTTTCTAACTCAATTTTGTCTTTAGGGTTTCTTAGGATGGTGGATATTTTTCCGTTTGTGCAGAATGCTGTCTTAATGTTGTGTTTTTGGAGGATCTTGCTGATTTTGTCTGTAGTGCCTTTTATATATGGGAGGAGGGCTTTGCCATTTTCTTGTTCTCTGTCTTGGATTTTGGTTGGGGTTTCTTTTTGGATTAGGTGAGTAATCTTCCTTCTTTGGAATCCATTAGCTGTTAGTACATTAGTGAGAGTGTGTAGTTCGGTTTTTAGGTGTTGTTCTTCGGCTAAGCATTTTGTTCTGGAGATGAGTGTCTCAGCTACGGAATTGATCTGTGCTGGATGATGGTGTGAGAGTGCATGTAGATAGTGGTTTGTATGTATTTTCTTCTGGTAGATGGTGTGTCCTAGGGAGCAATTGGATTTTTTGTATACTAAGACATCTAGGAAGGGAAATTGATTGTTAGCTTCTGTTTCCATGATGAATTGTATTTTGGGGTGTAGGCTGTTGAGGTGTGTGAGGAAGTTCAGTTTTTTTTTTCCCATGTGGCCAGATTATGAAGGTGTCATCTACGTATCTGAGCCAGAGTTTGAGTTTGTGATCATATTTTTCTAGAGCTTGTGTTTCAAAGTGTTCCATGTAAAGATTTGCGATGACAAGTGAGAGGGGTGATCCCATGGGTGCTCCTTCTATTTGTTTGTATTTTTGTCCATTGTAGGTGAAGTATGTATTGGATAGGCAGTGGTTGGTTAGATCTAGGATGTGCTTGGGGGGGTTGTATTTATTTTGGATGGCTGTGAAGGCTTCTTTTATAGGCACTTGGGTGAAGAAGGATATGACATCGAAGCTCACTAATAGATAGCTGAGTTGTAAGTTTTGTTTCTTTATGATCTCGATGAACTGGAATGAGTTTCTTACATGTGAGTTGATGAATTCAGCATAGGGCTGTAGTTGTTTGGCGAGAAATTTGGCTAGGTTTTGTAGAGGTGAGCCTATGGAGCTGACTATTGGTCTAAGTGGGGTTCCTTCTTTGTGTATCTTGGGGAGACCATAAAGCTTAGGGCATCTAGATGATTTCTCTCTGGGTATGATTTTTTGCTGGATTTCTTTGCTGATGGGGGAGGCTTTTATTTTGGATCTGGTGGTTTTTTCTAGGTAGGTGGTGGGGTCTGTGTTTAGCGGTTTGTATATGGGGTCTTGGAATAGATTGGTTAACTTGGTTTGGTAGTCGGATGTGTTCATAACCACTGTCACGTTGCCCTTGTCTGCTGGTAGGATTATTATGCTGATGTCTTTTTTCAGGTTAAGTAGTGCAGTTTGTTCTTCTTTGGATAAGTTGCTTTTGGGTGGTTTGCATATGTGTGTGTGTGTGTGTGTGTGTGTGTTAGGTTTTGAGCTGATAAATAATTAAATAAGGGAGACTAGGATAGATCTATTTCAAGCTGGTTAGCTCTCTTCAGCTAGCCATACCCTTACTGGGATTCAAACCAGGGAACTATTACATGTGAGGCAGTTGTAATTGCCATTAGACCACTGGTTCTATTCTGTTCAGCTGAGGCAGGGGAATAAGTGTATACTTTGTGTTACAACACCCTGTTAAGCCCCAATTAAGGGAGGAAGCATACTGCTTTCTTTTCTGTCTTTCGGCTCATCACCAGAGACCATCCAGACAGAAAGCTATTTGTTTCGTTGCCTTTTGTTTACGTGTGTGTTAGGTTTTGAGCTGATAAATAATTAAATAAGGGAGGCTTAACAGGGTGTTGTAACACAAATTATATATATATATATATATATATATATATATATATATATATATATATATATATATATATATATATTCGTAGATTTTCACGGTACAGGTATGCAGGTCTTGGCGTGTTTGGGTCTTTTCCCATGTAAGTTTAAGAGTTTCTTGGCAATGTTTCAATGAGGTCCCTCTCACCATCTTCAGGCTGATGCTTTTGGCTTCATGCTTGGGTGAGCAAAGCGTGATCAGAGCTGCCATCTCCCTATATATACTGGTGGGGAGGTTGGCTGTGTTGTCATTTCTTGATTGGTTGATGGAGTTGATGTTTGCAGATTGGCTGACTTTTTCGTAAGAACATGTGTGGCTGAGGTATTGGCTGTGTGTCTATCAGCCTTCTGTGTTGTAACAACCTGGGTCATGGGCTGTGTGATGACCTTTTAAGTTCTATTGTTGTAACATCCTGGGTCTTGTGCTGTAATCTCCTGGGTCATTGGCTGTGTTGTGACATCCTGAGGTTTTGTGGTGTAACCTTCTGAGTTCCGTGATGTGATATCCTGAGCGGGTGGCTGTGATGTCATGTTCCGGGTTTTGGTTTGGCTCTGAGTTTGAGGCCTGGCTATGTGTTCATGGTATGTGTCAGTTTGCTTGGTTTGGGGGTCAGGATGTGTGGCAGCCGTGGTGATGCAGCTATGGTCTGGTTTCTGAATGGTGGTTGCCTTTCATGTATGGTGTGGATTTTGGTTTGAGACTGGTAAGGGAGATTGATGGTGGCGTCATGTGTTGTTTTGGGTCCAGTGTTGGTTTTTATGGCTGGGACTCATTAGTTGATAAAAGCTAGTTTCCAGATGTCTGGTAGGTGGGAGGTATCATCCCGTTTATTGATGTTATGGGATGTTTCTCTATTCCGATGGCTTCCCTGATCATTCTCTTGTTGAAGTGTTAATTAGGTTTCTTTTCATTGTTTCCTCCAAAAATCAATTCTCCAAATACTTTTTCAGATTGAGAAGGTGAGCTTTCTGTCCTTCTCAGAATTCAGTGGGAACGAATTAAAAGATGACTTTTCAGAAGTGCCATTCATAGTTTGGAACAACTTTATTTTTGCAGTAATCTCTGTCTCACATCTATCTATTGAATAATGAGGGTCAAATTTTGAAATCTGGCTAATGGGAATTTGTCATCTTCCAGAGTATGAAATATCGTTATGCCACTGAAGGAAGATTAACTATAGTCTTGATTTCATTATTGTTTAAAAAAATGAACCTAAATCCTAATTGAAGGACTTTGAGTAATCTCAATAGCCTATTTTCATTCTGCTTTAGTTCATTCTTATCTTTCCTTAAAATAATATCAAATGAATAATAAAGTGGTTAAAGTGGTTTACATATCTGTGAAGTATCAATTATTAAATTTCTAAGTGTACACATTTAGCCATTGTTATAGGAATGGGGAGAATGAGTTAATAAAACTTGAATATGGTGTTCTCCTCTCTATTGCATATGAATATGGTGTTCTCCTCTCTATTGCATTGTATTCAACTCCCTTTCTTTCTATTTCATTCTCTTTCAAATAGCTCCATTCATTTCTTCAAGGCATTTCTTTTAACAATTCAGCTGGGGAGAGAGTGTTCTTGAATGAAAAAGGGGAAACAACAGGTGGATTCGACATCACCAACTTGATCACTTTTCCAAACAGATCCTTTCAGAGAGTTAGAATTGGAAAGATGGATCTCCAGGCTCCAAAAGGGAAAGAATTATTCATTGATGAAGATGTGATTGTCTGGAATCCAGCTTTTAACCAGGTATCAAATTATTGAATCAGCTAAGCTTCATCCATTATGATCCCTTATTGAACACTGTCTGTTTAGAAATATGATTTTGGGTTTTTTTAAAATAAACAATGGCATTTTTTTTTAATTTTGTTGATAATCAGGCATTCCTTAAATTGACAATATGATATTACAATCTAAAAGGCATGTCTGCATTTTTGGTTTGGATTTGAATCAGAAATCACTAGAGTGGCCACTTTTCCATGGGATTGTTACTATGTGCAATGATTTACACACCCTACCCTTCAAACAGGAACTTTCCTACATCATTGCAATTTCCACATTTTTTTAAGTTGATGAAGTTGAAAAATTCAATATCTTTTGGGGAAGTCAAAAACAATTACAAACTGCTTTAAATGTCTTCAATTTTAAAACCTTCTATGCTTATTACCAGGTTCTTCCATTTTCCCGATGCAATGACCCTTGTTTCCCTGGATTCTGGAAGAAAGGAATTGAGGGGGAACAGTTCTGCTGCTATGACTGTGTTCCATGCCCTGAAGGGAAGATTTCAGATCAAAACGGTAAGGTAGGAATTCTAACACCTTTCATGAGGGTTTAATATACTAGATTAGGTTGTGTAAAATTAATAAATTGATTTCCAATAATTTGGAATGCCTACATGACAAATTCCTTAATTTTACTTCCAGAAATGAATGACTGTTTTGAATGTTCAGAAGATCATTATCCAAATAAAGAAAAGAAAGGATGTATCCTGAAACCAATGATATTTTTAACCTTTGAAGAAACTTTAGGAATTGGTTTAACCTCAGCAGCTATTGGTTTATTCTTCCTGACATCTTGGGTACTTGGAACTTTTATTAAGCAGAGGGATACTCCTATTGTCAAAGCCAACAACCGGTTCCTCACCTACACCCTCCTTGTCTCTCTTCTGCTTTGTTTTCTCTCCACTTTGCTCTTTCTCAGCCAGCCTGGCAAAGTGACCTGCTTTCTCCGACAATCAATGTTTGGCATCACCTTCTCAGTAGCCATTTCTAGTATCCTGGCCAAAACTATTACTGTGGTTGTGGCTTTCATGGCCACTAAACCAGGATCTCAAATGAGGAAATGGGTGGGGAAAAGATTGGCCTTTTCTATTGTCCTTTCCTGCTCCCTTATACAAGTATGTATTTGTATTTTTTGGTTGTTGTCATCTCCCCCATTCCCTGAGTTGGACATGCATTCAGAGCTTCAAGAAATGATTTTACAATGCAATGAAGGGTCAGATTTCTTCTTCTACTGTGTCTTGGGCTACATGGGTATCTTGGCCATCACCAGCTTTATTGTGGCTTTTCTTGCCCGTAAATTACCTGACAGCTTTAATGAAGCCAAATTCATCACCTTCAGCATGTTGGCCTTTTGCAGCGTATGGATCTCCTTTTTTCCAGCCTACCTGAGCACAAGAGGAAAAGCTATGATAGCTGTGGAGGTCTTCTCCATCTTGTCCTCCAGTGCTGCAATACTGGGATGCATATTCTTGCCAAAATGCTACATCATTGTTTTACGTCCTGAACTAAACCGCAGGGAACAACTCATAAAGAGGAACTAATGCCATGTGTGATCTTTCTGACTTAGCAGAACTTTTCAAAAAAGTAATAGAATGACTGCTGTGTAAAGGAAACCTATATACAAGTTTAGAAACATAGATATTTTTTTATTTCTGTTAAAGAAGGATTTATCTAGGATATTTATGAGTATTATGTTTTATTATGGTTGGCCATTCCAAAATAAGTTTTGATGTTTCTGCATTGCCATTGCTTTTCAAGATTCTTTAACCAAACCCTTCCCCATACAATACTATTGAATTTGACTTTGATTATCTAGGTGTCGTGGTTCCTGTTAAAATATTTCAGATATTAACTCAATGTTCAATGTTATTTGAAATAAAAAATTATTTTGTTTGTAAATCCCATATATTTAACTACATTTAACAAAAGGCTTTCATGCTGGGTCATAACCATTCACTCTCTATTCATCAATCTATTTTCATTGCAAGCTGCTACCAGACGTCAATAATATGGGAACTTTGATGAAATGGAATTAAATGTATTTTTTCCTCTGTCTCATCCTTTATTCAAAGATGTGCTAAACAAAGACCATAATAAAGAGTGATTTCAATTAGTTTGGAATCTGAAGGCATTTTTCAATAAAAGCAAAGTTGAAATACAGTGCAAATCCTATAAAAATGTACACTTGTCTCTGATAGAGGAAGGGATTACAAAAATGAAAATAACTGAGGAAAAAAATGTAAATGTTTCCCTAGATAGGAATGATAGATTACTATATATGTATGTGGTAAGATACTTCATATCCTCAGGGGAAGTCAGAAAAGTATAAATGTATGTACTCATGAATCTATTTCTAGAGCAACCTGTTATCAGATATCAATAATAGGGGGAATTTGATGAAATGAAATGAAATATATTCTTCCTTCTTTCTCAACCTTTACTCAAAGTGTATGCTGACCAATGAACATTAGAAAGTGATTTGAATTAGTTTACAATAAGAAGTCTGAATGTCAGTGTTCCAAGTAGCATCCTCCAAATTAACAAATTTCAAGACCATCATCTTCTCAAAGATCCAGTTTATTAGAGATGTCATATTGGCACATCTGAGAAAAACCCAAATCTGAGATTTCTGGGTTTTTTCCTAGCTCAACAAGAATCCAAAATCCAACCTCTGCATCTAATAGTTCATCACATGGTCCAATCAATACTTTATTCCAAGTGGAGACTATCCTCAGAAAATACTCCCCAGGTGCAGGGCAACCTGTCTTTGATTCTCTGAGATAGGAAAGTTGTTGTGTCTAATCTTCCACAGTTCCTTGAAATCCCCCTCCCAAATTCCCAGGCACTGAATGTAGCAGTCCAGAACCCTCAGAGAAAAGCTGACACTGGCATTTTTCAAGAAACTCAGCTGAAATTCAGCTCAAATCCTAGAAAAAATGTACCCCCCTCTCTGATTAAGGACAGAACTACAAATACGAAGAAACCTTGGTGAACATTTTGAGTGTTCACTAGATGGAGATGATAATTAGTCTAGATGACCTACATGGTCCCTTCCAACTCTGATTATCTGTTATCTGTTCATTTTCTATTTTGTGAAAAAATTGGTAGAAAATATATGTGGCATCTTGAAAAAAAGTTATATTTTTATTTCTACAATTATAATAATTAAGTATATATTCTATTACAACTCTCCCTTATACTCCTTTTGTTGGCAATTGCTGATTTAAAAAAATAGCTGAACCATTTCATCAAAACAAGATAATTATATCCTAGAAGAATTATTGTAGGCCAAAACATCAAAGGATTCACAGAAGGCTATTGAAATTCAACAACAATGAACTGAATTGAACTGAACTGAATCCTTTATTGGCCAAGTGTGATTGGACACACAAGGAATTTGTCTTGCTGCAAATGCTGTCAGTGTACATAAAAAATACATTCATCAAGAATCATAAGGTACAACACTTAATAATAGTCATAGGGTACAATAAGCAATCAAATCATACTAGGAAACAGTCAATATAAATCGTAAGGATACAGTTACAGTCATACAGTAAGGATAAAGTTACAGTCATACAGTCACAAGTAGGAGGGGATAGGTGATAAGAAGTGATGAGAAGATGAATAGTAGTAATGCAGATTTTGTAAATAGTTGGACAGTGTTGAGGGAATTATTTGTTTAGCAAAGTGTTGGTGTTTGGGAAAAAACTGTCCTTGTGTCTAGTTGTTCTGGTGTGCAGTGCTCTATAGCATCCTTTTGCGGGTAGGAGTTGAAATAGTTTATGTCGAGGATGAGAGGGGTCTGTAAATATTTTCACAGCCCCTTTTTTGACTTGTGCAGCATACACGTCCTCAATTGAAGACAGGTTGGTAGTAATAGTTTTTTCTGCCATCCTAATTACATTCTGAAGTCTGTATCTTGTTGGATTGCAGAACCAAATCAGACAGTTACAGAGGTGCAGATGACAGATTCAATAATTCCTCTGTAGAACTGAATCAGCAGCTCCTTACTGGCAGTGAAGGTATCTATTTGGCTATAAAGTGAATGCAGCGCATCAGAGAGTTTGGTACAAAGGGTAATAATATCTCTGCAGATTCATTGCTTCAAGCTTCCACCCTCTGTTCTCTTCTGCCAAAGTATCTGTTCAAATCCTTCTGATATGCAAGATAAAAATTTGTACTCTTATGGATCTTCAAACAGAAAATGATAGATTTTCTCATTAGATGTATTCTCTAATATAATCCTTAGATCAATCTTTATATGGAGTTTTAGATTATATATGCTTCCCTATGGATAGGCTGGAAGGCAAAACATTTTCATAATAACGAAAACATCAAGATGTTTTTCCTGATGCTTTTGATGGGCAAAGTAGGTACTTTGAGCTGCCATGCAAGTGAAGCTTTCCTTGTTCCACATGAGTGGTACCAGCCTGGGGATTTCATCATTGGTGGGATGGTGTCTCACATTGTTTACCACTTTTATGAAATGAAATTTAAAGAACATCCTGCTACAACACTCTATGATGTACCAAAGTACGATTTTTTCTTAGCTACCTTATATTAGTCAGTTCTCCCAAAATTCCTTTTATAAATAACATTGTTATGCATAAATGTAGGGCTTTTTGTGTAATCTATGCTTTTTGTATCTTTCAAATGTATCTGGTTCTGGTAGAAGAAAATTATTATTTTAAATTATTATTATTTTAAAGACCTTCACATGAAATGTACAAAATTTCAGATCAAAAAGTCTCCTGTTGAACATATACTGGGGTTAAGGTAATTTTAAAAAAGGTTTGGCATTAACTCTCCTCACAAAACATGTGTACAGTAAATGAATACATACATGCTAAATGTATTCATGTAATTTTTTTTTTTTGAAAATCTTGCAGAAAATATAGTACTTTGAAAAAGTCACTGCTTATATTTGTTGCAGTATATATTGGTTGAAAGTCATGGAAATAATGTGAAAAAAGTAAATTTGAACTCTGTAGAAATTAGCAATAAAGGAGAATATTTGTAGCTCAGGGTTTTAAATGAAGAGTCCTTAGTGCTCGCCGAGATTGGTTATTTTCCTGCAGACATCTCATTATCCAAACTAGATAATCTCTTCAGTGCCAGACAGTAATGATGTTACCTATTTTGTCTAATGAAATGTCTGCAAGAGAGCCACCAAACTCAGAGAGCACCTCTGTAGAAATTATTAAGATTATCTTGTTACTACTGTCAGAGAAAGAAATGTTTGTTATTCATTCAGAAATGATGTCACCTTATGAGAATTTTCAACTTACTTTTTCAACTTAAATAATTAAATCATTTGCAGCATAATCACCAAATTTCATCAACACGTTCTCGCCTTGGCCTTTGCTGTGAAGGAGATCAATGAGGACTCCCAGATCTTAGCTAACATCACCCTTGGGTTCCAAATCTATGACAGTTACTACAATCCAAGGATGACCTACCGCACCACTCTGGACCTGCTTTTCAAGTCCCAGGAATTTGTCCCTAACTACAAATGTGATAGCCGGAAGAATCTCATGGCTATCATTGGGGGACTAGATTTTGACACATCATCTTATATAGCTGAAATTATAGGATTCTTCAAGATTCCACAAGTAGGTTGTGATGGGGTTGAGGAGAAAAATTATATATATATATATAGTTGTTGTTGTTGTTGTTGTTGTTATGGACTATTTAATGAGCATAAAAAATTAAGCTTAGGTTTGTCTTAAGATGTACTTCATGGGTTAAGATCTACTACTTACCATAGCACTCAGGACTGAAACTACAATACAAGTAACTGGGAGTGAATATCTGGAGACATTCCATACTTGTGGGAAGATTTGAAAGTAGTACACTTTCCCCCATTTAATATATTTGTTCTCTTCTATGTGTTTAAAGGAAAGCCAAGCAATTCCTTCCTATATTTATATTTATTTGTAGGGACATTTTGTTCCTTGGATATGTTTTATAAGAAAACTAAACTAAATGATTAGATTAGATTTAATAATTTAAGATAATCCTACTCCACTTTCTTTTAGTTGACATATGGCTCATTAGCCCAAGATGAATTTCAGATCGGTAAGCTCTTTTCACTTTATTTTATGGTCCCCAAAGAGGAACATCAATACATTGGGATTATTCAACTGCTTCGTTATTTCAGATGGACATGGATTGGGATTTTTGCTGTTGATAACAACAATGGAGAAAATTTCTTAGAGAAAATGCACCACTTACTTTCACAGAACGGAATCTGTTTAGCATTTATAGAAAGGCTTTTACAACTGGTCCACTTTGAAGTCTTCCCAGAAGTTTTTCAAATAATCTCAATGATTTCCATTAATTTGATGAATAGCAAAGCCAGTGCATTTCTTGTCTATGGAGAATCATTGGCAATTATGTGGCTGAGAATTCTCACATTTCTGGTTGATCCTGAAAGCAAGGAAACAGCATTATTTAGAAAGGTGTGGATCATAACTGCACAGATTGATTTTATATTATCAGGTGCACAAATAAATTGGGATCTCCACATGTTCCATGGAGCTATTTCTTTCAATGTTCATTCAAAAGAAGTTGCAGGTTTCAAGGAATTTATTCAGACCATAAATCCTCTTTCAATCTCCCAAAATGGTTTTTTACAGGACGTTTGGGAACAATCATTTGATTGTTCATTTCCAAAATCAGAGTTAAAAGAAACATACAGTAGGAAATGTACTGGGGAGATGAAGTTGGAGGATCTTCCTGGGCCTGTGTTTGAAATGGAAATGACTGGCCAAAGCTACAGTGTCTACAATGCTGTTTATGCTGTGGCTCATGCTTTGCAGGCTCTGTACACATTATGGTGCAATAGAAAAAAAACTATGATTGATAAAAAAACTGATCTTCCATATATCCAAGCTTGGCAGGTATTCCCTTTGCATTGGACACTTCTTTTATTTCAGTAAACAGTTTGATGTAGCATTACATTTTGAAGCCATTGTGGAAAGTTTTAATATTTTCTGCATATGGAATGAAGCATGAGAAACAAAGGAGAAAAAAGATAGAATTTCCTGATGGTGAGAACAATTAACTATTAGTGGAACAAGTTGGTTTGAGATTTTAAGGAGATATTTACAAAGAGAAGGACAGGCATTTGTCTACCTTGAGCAGGGTGTTTGACTAGAAAACCTCCAGGTTCCTTCTGGCTCTGTAATATTGACTAAAATACTTACAGGAAAAATGGTTTCTGTTGTTATTCTGGTCATCAAGATGTTACTCTATAAATTATGGTTTAGATGTTCACATGTGTTATTTATTAAATCATTGTCTGTTCCAAAAATAATCAATTACCTAAGAAGCTTCTTTGTGGCTCATGAAATTTTCATGGGTAACAAGCTAAGCTTCCTGTCTCTATCAGAATTTTAAACGATTAAAGTAAAGGTAATCCTTTTTACATATTTGCAATAATCTCCACCTCTTATCTATCAAAGAATGCTTGAATTTAAGATTCTGAAATCTGTCTAAATGAAATTATCCAGACCTCACACTCTCAAATAGCTTTGTACCTATGGGAAAAGATTAGATACGTTCTATTCCAAATTAGTTGTTTAAGTAGTAGACTTAAAACATAATTGGATGAGGTTGTGTAGTTCCAAAAGCCTATATTCATTCTGCTTCTATTCATTTTCACCTTTTCTTAAAACAGTATCAAATTAATAAAAGAATACACACATCTATTTCCACGCACTATCAATTATAAATTTTCAATTGTACATATTTAATAACTATTTTTGGAATGGAAGGAATAAGTGAACAAAAATTGAACATGATTCCTCTTCTCTATTATTAGCCTTTCAATTGCCTCTCTCTCCTATTCCCTTTCGAGTAGTTCCATTCATTTCTTCAAGGCATTTCTTTTAACAATTCAGCTGGGGAGAGAGTGTTCCTGAATGAGAAAGGAGAAATAACAGGTGGATTCGACATGACCAACTTGATCACTTTTCCAAACAGATCCTTTCAAAGAGTTAGAATCGGAAAGATGGATCTCACTGCTCCAAAAGGGAAGGAATTATGGATTGATGAAGATGTGATTGTCTGGAATCCAGCTTTTAACCAGGTATCAAATTAGTGAATCAACCATGACTTAATCTATTGTGATCCCATATTGAATGCAGTCTGCTTAGAAATTTAAGTTCTGGGTTTTTTAATATTTTTTTCAAATGCTGTTGATGATCAAGTACTCATTAAATGAAAATTACATTGTAATATAAAAACCATATTTGCATATTTGGTTTATATTTTCACAAGAGTGGCCATTTTTCCATGACATTGTTACCATGTGCCATTATTTGCTCACCCTCTCCTTCAAACAAGACCCTTTCTACATAACTGTAGTTTCTACATCTTTTTAAGCTTTTGATGAAATTGATAAATTCAGTATTCTTTTGGAAGTCAAAAATAATTTCCCTGCCTAAAAGAGAAAAATTACAAACTGTTTTAAATATCTCCAATTTCAAATACTTTTATGCTTATCACCAGGTTCTTCCACTCTCTCTATGTAATGATCCTTGTTTCCCTGGATCCTGGAAGAAAGGGATTGAGGGGGATCAGTTCTGCTGCTATGACTGTGTTCCATGCCCAGAAGGGAAGATTTCAAATCAAAATGGTAGGGTTAGGAATTCTACCATTCTTCATTAGACTTAAGCAAACTTTAATAAACTACTTGGATGCATAAAAATAAGGTAATTTTCAGTAATATGGATTGCTTAAATGAAAAAAATATCCTTGATTTTTCTTCCAGATATGGATGACTGTTTTGAATGTTCAGAAGATCATTATCCCAATAAAGAAAAGAAAGGATGTATCTTGAAACTGTTGGTCTTTTTAACTCTTCAAGAAACCTTAGGAATTGGTTTAGCCTCAGCAGCTCTTGGTTTCTTCTTGTTAACATCATGGGTACTTGGAACATTTATTAAGTACAGGGATACTCCTATTGTCAAAGCCAACAACCGGTCCCTTACCTATACCCTCCTTGTCTCTCTTCTGCTCTGTTTTCTCTCCTCTTTGTTCTTTCTCAGCCAGCCTGGCAAAGTAACTTGTCTTCTCCGACAATCAATGTTTGGCATCACCTTCTCAGTGGCGATTTCTAGTGTACTGGCTAAAACTATCACTGTGGTGATAGCTTTCACTAGCCATTAAACCTGGTTCTCAGATGAGGAAGTGGGTGGGGAAAAGATTGGCCTTTTCTATTGTCCTTTCTTGCTCCCTTATACAAGTATTGATTTGTATAGTTTGGTTGTTGACATTTCCCCCATTTCCTGAATTGGACATGTACTCAGAGCACCAAGAAATGATTCTACAATGCAATGAAGGGTCAACTTTCTTTTTCTACTGTGTCTTGGGCTACATGGGTATATTGGCCATCGCCAGCTTTATTGTGGCTTTCCTTGCCCGTAAATTACCTGACAGCTTTAATGAAGCCAAGTTCATCACCTTAAGCATGTTGGCCTTTTGTAGTGTGTGGATCTCCTTCTTTCCAGCCTATCTGAGCACAAAAGGAAAAGCCATGGTAGCTGTGGAGGTCTTCTCCATCTTATCCTCCAGCATTGCATTACTGGGATGCATATTCCTTCCAAAATGCTACATCATTGTTTTGCGGCCTGATCTCAACCAGCGGAAGCAACTCACAAAGGGGAATTAGTACATAATGTGATATTTCTGGGTCAGAGAAAGTTCTGTAAAAAGAAATAAAAATAATTCTGTCAATAGGAAACATATATAAAATTATAGGAACATAGAAGTTTTTTATTTCTATCAAAGAACAGTTTGTGTATGCTATTTATGATGATTAAGATCCATTATGATTGCTCATTCTCAAAAAAGTGTTCATGTTGGTGTGCTATCACCATTTCCCAAGATTCTTTAATGAAATACTTTTTCTTTTCTTTTCAGCACTTCTATTTAATTAGATTATTTGTAATCTAGTTTCTTATCTTTTTCTGCTGACCATCAGTTGAGCAGATTCCTCAATATGGAGGTATATTCCTACAACAGTTAACATGATTTCATTATCTGAATGTTGATCTTTTGGATAGAACAGCAATGGTGATGCAGCTTTGAAGAGATGATAAATACCATTTATCCCCATCATAGGGGTTAGGGTTAGGGTTCTGGCAATCCATTCTAAGCCTTCCTCTGGAGGCTGATGGTCCCAATGTCAAGCATAGTCATCAGTTGTGTTGGAGACAATTGAACTTTATATATACATAGACACATACATACATACATACATACATACGAAAGAAAGATTTAAATTAGACAAAAAGTTATGGGTTTGACTTTGTTAAAATAAATTGGAAATGTTACTGTGTGGTAGTGATGTATATTTAGTTACAGATGTTATCTAGTTATAGATATTATTGCTAAAATCTATAAAATGTTATTGAATTTAAATTTGGAAAGTGAATACGTAAAACATTGTATGATTCAATGGGCAAGGAATTTTGGATATAATGTAATGCTTGAACAATGGGAGAACATGTGGAAGAATGGTTTAAAATTTACATTAAATTCCATTTTTTTGATAAGATGATGTATCATTGGTATTTAACTCCAGACAAGTTATCAAGAATGTATAAAGGTATTTTAAATGAATGTTGGAAATGTAAATGTAAAGAGGGGACCATTTATCATTTATGGTGGATATGTGACAAAGCAACGAAATATTGGAGTAGGATTCAAATTCTAATACAGAACATTCTTAAAGATAAAACCAAAGACTTTTCTTTTAGGATTAATGGAAAAAGACTTGGGGAAAAAAATGGAACTTTGATGCTATCTGTACATGTTGATGGCAGCAAAACTACATTATGCACAAAAATGGAAGGACATTTCGACACTGAGAATGGACAAATTGCTTGAAAAGTTGATGGAGTTAGCAGAGATGGCTAAATTGACAAAATTTGATCAAGGAAAAAAACACAAATACTTTGTTTCTACATGGAAACCACTTCTGGCATTTGTGAATGAGATAGGGAAAAAAATGAAATTTTGATTTTGGATTTTACTGATTAGATAGACTTGTTGTTATAGAAATGGCTAATTTATACTGTTATGTAAAAGTTAACAAAGTTGTGATAGTAGAAATGAAGAGAAATTGAAAATTTTGGTTTGGTTACAGCTGGAAAAAGAGATTTGGGGAGAAATGAATAAGAAAAAAATAGCTGATAAACCAGATTAAACTTCAACCAAATGGGACCAAAATGGGATGAATGGATGCAGCAAAGACTGAATGTTTCCTGAAAATCTTCTATTGGTGATGTTTACTAACATCATTCTTTGGTCTTTTGTTCTACTTGTATGTTTGGTTAGCAACTCTTTGGTGCCCCTCCCCCAGAGGAAACCTCTTCCAAATTTAAGCAGAGACAATGTTTTCTTCCTTTACATTTCTCACACAGTAAATCAGAGCTCTGTATTCTGCCATAAATCTGGTCATCTGAAGAGCAAAGTTAGAAATAAATATTAGGCTTCATTGCCTCTTTTTACCTCTATTCACCCTATCAACTAAATATTTCCAGTGAATAAATCAATCCTGCATGTTAGTTTATAGAATTTTCAATACTGTTGTATTCAACAATGACAATAGAATGAAATCCAATACTGGAAAGGATGAGAAAGGGAGAAAGAAATAAGAAAAAATAAAAAATAAAGAAAAAAAGAGAGAGAACAACTTTCCTCTCTTTGGAAATTGCGAGGTGTAGGTGACCACAGATTTTACTATGCAGTTAAATGGTGTTCAGAGTATTGCAGTGTAAATTCAGTGCCAGAAAAATAAACACAGATGACTGAAGCGTCATTTAATTTTTTTATAATTATAGTGTCAGTACATTTTACAATACCAGTTGTAGATTTCTCCAACATGGAGCAAACTCAAACAGAAGCAGACATGTTATAGGTTCAGAACAGAACAGCAACTCAGGAGCTCAGAAACAGACATCAGATTCATTTTAGTTCAGCAGGCAAGCAAATAAGTAAGTTTCTCTTTCACTTTAGAGCTGAGCACAGACCAGAGATAAACCACGCTCAGGTTCTTTCTTTAAGTTTCAACTCTCAATTCAGCTCTCATTGGCTGACCTTGTTACTAAGATCTAGTCCAATTCATGAATATACTCTAATAAATGGTTTGCTGGAATTGGTTCACAAATATATTCAAATCCACAGTAAGATCTAAGGCTGTAGACACTAGATTAAAACTAGATTTTGGTCATCTAGCTTTCTTATCTCTTTCTGTGACCATCCATTGAGTAGATTACTCTGCATAGACTTTAAGCAATACATCAGATTATTTGAACCTTCATATGTACACCTTGTATTTTTCCCCTGCCTGACATTAATCTCCACTTCCAAATTTATTTACTGGGGTGTGAAGTTAGAATTGCTAGGCTCAATTGCCTCTTTTCTCCCTTATCCATCAACTAAATATCTGCAGTGAATACCAAAATCCTGCATGTAAGTTTATGGAATTTTCAGTTATGTTGAGTTCATCAGTAAAATGAAATCTGATATTGCTCTCTTTGCTCTCTTTGGAAATTTTGAGGAGTAAATGATCACTGATTTTACTATGGAGTTAAAACGTCTGCTGAAATTGGTCCACAAAGGAAACCCAAAGTAAGATCTAAGGCTGCAGACACCTGTCCATTTCCAAATAGAAGATAAAATGTATTTCTGGCTCATGGCTAACTTAAGTAAAAATGTTACCCAACCTAAACATTGTAGAAACAATAGAAGTAAGACCCTCCCTTCTTTATGCTATTCAAAGAAAGGTGAACTTCATTTATCACTTACTGTAAAAAATGAAACATATTTTAAAAGTTAAGTGTATTTTGTATTGCAAATTCTCCTCTACATTTTATTAGCAAGTGCACATTTAAACATCAGCCATTTATTCTCTCATCAGAAAAAAAGTAATTATCGCCTATAGGAACCACCATATTTTTTTTCACTAATCAAAAACCTCCAAGATTGCACAGAAGGCTATTTGGATTCAACAACAGTCAATGTGTCTTGAACCCAAAGGAATTGCCACAAGCATAATAATGGCTGTGTATCAGAATCATTGCTACAAGTTTCCTCCCTCTATTTATTTTTATTTATTTATTTATTTATTTATTTGTCAAACGATTATAAGATAACAGGTGTAAGTATAAACATAGTTATGAATACATGAAATGGATTCATATAAGAAAAATAAAAAGAAATAACAAGACAGAGATGGTAGGCAGACCTCTTAGTAAAGGGGTGAGGTCAATACTAGACAGTCTAAGGATAAAGTTTTTGGGGTTTGGGGAAGAAACCACAGAATCAGGTAGAGTATTCCAGACATGGACCACTCTGCTGCTGAAGTCATATTTCCTGCAATCAAGTTTGATGCAATTAATCTTGAGTGTGTATCTGTTGTATGGTCCTGTATTGTTATGGTTGAAGCTGAAGTATTCATTGACAGATAGGACATTGCAATATATCATTTTATGTACTATACTTAGATCGGAGGGAAGGCGGTGGAGTTCTAGATTTTCTAGGTCTAGAATTTCAAGTTTGGTGGCATAAAGTATTCTGCAATGAATAGAGGAATGGAGAACTCTTCTTGTGAAATATTTCTGGACTTTCTCAACTGTGTTAATATCAGATACGTAATATGGATTCCAGACTGATGAGCTATATTCAAATATTGTCTAGCAAATGTTTTGTATGCTCTAGTTATTAGTGTAATATTACCAGAGAAAAAGTTATGTAGGATTAGGTTAACAACTCTTAACGCCTTTTTGACTATGTAGTTACAGTGGGCTCTAGCACTTAGATCATTTGAGATGAGTACTCCAAGGTCCTTGGCAGAGTTTGGATCATCAACAATTATTCAGCCTTTATTTTATTTTCTGATTTTTTTTGCCAATAAGTAAGACACAGAATATATTTGTTGAGATTTGAAGTTGCCATTTGTTTGACCATTCTGATACAGAATGAGCTCTTTTTGAAGGGTAGCAGTTTTGTCTGTGGTGTTGAATAGCTTTACTGTACATCATCAGTGAAGAGAATGCAGTTGTTCTTAATATGATCACAGAGGTCATTTATGTAGAGTATGAAAAGAGTTGGTCTTAGAACACTGCCTTGGGGGACACCACTGTTAACAGGTACATAATTTGATAGGACGCTCCCAATTTTGATCATTTGTTATCTGTTTGATAAGAATGCTTCTATCCAGTTATGCAGGTATCCAGAGATACCATAAGATTTTAGTTTTAGGAGTAGTTTGTCATGTACCATTGAATCAAAGGCATTACAGAAGTCTATGTAGATTATGTCTATTGATTTGCCTTGGTCGAGTTGTGTTGTCCATATGTTTTTGCAATGTAAGAGTTGCAGATTACAGGATAGTTTTTTTTCTGAAACCAAATTGTTTATAAGAGAGTAGGTTGTTTGTCTCTAAATGGGATGATGGATTGGTTAATAATTGATTCCATGATTTTACAGGTGACGCAGCATAAAGAGATTGGTCTGTAATTTTCAACTAGGCTAGGGTCTCCCTTTTTGAAGATGGGGATGACTGTGGCTTGTGACCATAGTTTTGGCAAGGAGTTGGTCCTGAAAGATTTTTCAAAGATTATGCTTAGAGGTTCTGCTATGGTAGTAGATAGCTTTTTTAAGAAGTAGGCACATATTCTGTCCGGTCCAATAGATAAAGATGGTTTTAGATTGCGTAGGGCTTTTTCAACATTGTCTTCTGTAAAATCGATATGTATTAGATCATTGTAGTTGTCTGTGGTTGGACTAGGAAATACTGGGCACGATCCATTGCTGTTTACAAATACTGAGCCAAAGAATGTGTTAAAGATATTGGCTTTAATGGTGTTATCATTGCAGTCTTTACCATTAGGTCCTTTCAGGAGTGGGTTGGACCTTGAGTCTTTTAGGTTGTTGTTTACAAAATTGTAGAAAGCATGGATGGAATTGGTGCATAGAAGGTTTTCCTCCTGTTTAATGTGATAATTGGTGCATTCAATCTTTATCTGGTGGCATAAATTCTTGTATCGGCTTTTGAAGTTGACAAGTTGTTTTTCCTCCAAAGTGATTTCTTTTTCGATTGAAGCTTTCTTATTGTTATGGGTAATTTTTTTCTGGTTTGGGGAGTTGTTATTGGTACATATACAGTAGTTTGATGACTCTTTTGATTTCAAGTAAAAATATGTTGTAATGGTCTTCAATAGTATTGCATCTAGTGAATAGAAGTTGCCTTTCAAAAGATGAGAGATCGTTGTCTATAAGATCATAGTTGCCTTTTTTGAAGTTAAAATTGGGAATCCCATTGTTATGATGTTTTTTGTGTGGATTTATGTTGAGACAAAAGTCAATCATGTTATGGTCACTGTTGGAAAAGGGTTCTTTAATTTATATTCTGTAAATTGAATTCAAACTATTGCAGAAGATGAGATCGTGGCAGTTGTTAAGTCTAGCATTGTTGGTTACTAGTTGTTCTAGTCCCAGATTTGTTACAGCATTGTAGAAGGTTGCATATATGGGTTCAGTTATACATTCATTTAGGGTCCAGTTAATATGAGGTAGTTTGAGGTCACCAAGAAGGATAAAAGCTTGTGGGCAAGATGTTGCCCATGTTAGTAGTGAATTTAACTTGTTTATATGTTTGATATCATAATCAGGGGCTCTGTAACATCGTAATAATTGAAATGTGATATTTAAATGCAGTCCACAGTATATATTATTGATATACACATATATACATTATAGATAAATAGATGGATAGATAGATAGATAGATAGATAGATAGATAGATAGATAGAGAGATATAGATATAAATATAGATAGATAGATAGATAGATAGATAGATAGATAGATAGGTAGATATAGATATACAGTAGATATCTATAGATATAGATATAGATATAGATATAAATATAGATATAGATATAGATACAGATAGATAGATAGATAGATAGATAGATAGATAGATAGATAGATAGATAGATAGATAGATAGAAGGATTGATAGATAGATAGATAGATATTCTCCCTTGTTTAATTATTGATCAGCTCAAAAACCTAACACACACACACACACACACACACATATATATATGTATTATTGATATAATACATAAGTTTGAAATATTTAGAAGAAATTCATATCTGTTTTCTGAAAGAAATGCTGGGGGAAATATTGCTTGGATATATTTTATATGAAAACAAGATAGGAAAATTAATTTTGTTCTAAAGACTCAACAGAATACTACTGGATTTTCTTTTAGCTGACATACGGCTCATTAGCCCAAGAGAAATTTCAGACCAGTAAGCTCTCTTCACTTTATTTCATGGTTCCCAAAGAGGACCATCAGTACATTGGGATTATCCAACTGCTTCATCATTTCAGATGGACGTGGATTGGGATATTTTCTGTTGATAACAACAATGGAGAAAATTTCTTGCAGAAAATGCAGTCTTTACTTTCAGAGAACGGAACCTTTGGAGGAAAAACAACTTCTTGTCAACTTCAAAAGCCGATACAAGAATTTATGCCACCAGATAAAGATTGAATGCACCAATTATCACATTAAACAGGAGGAAAACCTTCTATGCACCAATTCCACCCTTGCTGCTCAGCGTTTATAGAAAGGTTTTCACAACTGGTCCATGTGGAAGAATTCCAAGAATTTTATCAAACAATCTCAATTATTTCTATTAACATGTTGAAAAGCAAATCCAATGCATTTCTTGTCTATGGAGAATCATGGATAATTATATGGCTAAGATTTGTAACATTTTTGGTAGATCCTGAAAGCAAAGAAATTGCATTATTTAGAAAGGTGTGGATCATGACTGCTCAGATTGATTTTATGCTATCAGGCATTCAAATCACATGGGATCTCCAGATGTTTTCTGGAGCTATTTCCTTCACTATTCATTCAACAGAAGTTTTAGGTTTCAAGGAATTTCTTCAGACAATAAAGCCTCTTTCAGACTACAGAGATGGGTTTCGACAGGAAGTTTGGGAACAGTCATTTGATTGTTCATTTCCAAAAGCAGAGTTACAAGAAATGCATAATAATCCATGCACTGAGCAGAAGAAACTAGAAGATCTTCCTGCACCTGCCTTTGAAATGGAGATGACTGGCCAAAGCTACAGTGTCTACAATGCTGTTTATGCTATGGCTCATGCTTTGCAGGCTCTGTACACATTACATTTTAATAGAAAAAAAACTATGATGGGTAAAAAACCTGAGATTCCACAACTGCAGACTTGGCAGGTATTCCCTTTGCATTGGACACTTCTTTTATTTAAATGAGAAGTTTTATGCACAATTATCTTTGAACTCATTGTGGAAAGTCTTAATATTTTCTGTATGTGGAAACACATATGAAAAACAAAGTAAAAATAAAGGAGAAATTCCAGATGGTGAGAACATTTAACAATTAATTAGTGGAAGAACTTTATTTATTATTTATTTATTTTATTTACAAGATTTATATACCCCCCCCCTCTCCCTGCAGGACTTGAGGTGGTGTACAGCCATTAAGAAATACAATAATAACACAATAATTAAAAAACAATTAAAAGATTAAATATCATGGCTGAATAATAAAAACAAGACAGTAGTTTAAAAATAAGGACTAAAACCAATTAAAACCGAATTTAAAACCCCATAAAAGCTTAGGCCAGACCGGCTTGATGAAATAAATAAGTTTTCAATGCGTGCCGGAAGGTCAAAAGTCAGAGATGATCCTCATCTCCGGGATAATTCGTTCCAGAGGGAGGGTGCCCCCAAAGAGAAGGCCCGCACCCTCGGGGTCCAGCCGGCGGCACCCCGAGAAGACCCACTCTATGGGAGCACACTGGCCGATGGGAGATTGATGATGGCAGTAGGCGGACCCAAACTTCACAAAAAGGGACTCATAACCGGTCGTCTGAGGAACAGTGGATTCCTTAGGACACAGATCTTCCTTAATAACCACCGCAACCCCCCCACCCCTCCCCTGAGCCCTCAGCCAATGAAAGACCTGAAACCCATGTGGGCACATCTCCACTAGGGAACACCCCCCTTTTGGCCCAACCAGATTTCACCCGCCAAGTCCGCTCCCCCCTCCCAAATCATATCATATGAGGGGGGGTTATTGACTACGGACCTGGCATTACACAACATCAGCCGAAGGCCTGGGGCCCGATTACTCAGACCATCTGGGGAACGCGCAAGCAGCGTGGCCGCACTCCCAATACTGGATGTGACCCCCTGTAGCCGCCAAATCTGCCTCTCCCACTCACTGTGCTGATGGACTGTATTTCTCCCTCCTGGAAGCAACCCCCCATCCTCGATATGTCCCCCTGACCCCCGCACCTCTCAGCTATGCTCGACCCCCGGCCCGGCCCCACTCTCAGGCGGGTTGTCCCCCAACCCATGCCTGGACACCCTCCCTAATCCCAATAAGAACTTAGATAAAAACAAATGCAGTTGTGAACCCTCCCCCAGACGTTTCTTGCAGCTGTGCCATCTCTCGGGATTCCAGGATCTGTCATCAAGATATGTGACCCCTCCCCCATTTATATGTCTTTCTCTTTCTCTTTCTCTTTCTCTTTCTCTTTCTCTTTCTCTTTCTCTTTCTCTTTCTCTTTCTCTTTCTCTTTCTCTTTCTCTTTCTCTTTCTCTCTCTTTCTCTCTCTGTATTACTGGCTCTATCTCTTTGTCTGAGTATCTATCTATCTATCTATCTATCTATCTATCTATCTATCTATCTCTAACATTTATCTCTCATCTATCTATCTATCTCTATCTCTATCTCTATCTCTATCTCTATCTCTATCTCTATCTCTATCTCTATCTCTATCTCTATCTCTATCTCTATCTCTATCTCTATCTCTATCTCTATCTCTATCTCTATCTCTATCTCTATCCATCCATCCATCCATCCATCCATCCATCCATCTACCAGTATCACCTATCTATTAATCTGTCTGTCTGTCTGTCTGTCTGTCTCTCTCTCTCCCTCCCTCCCTCCCTATCTATCTATCTATCTATCTATCTATCTATCTATCTATCTATCTATCTATCTATCTATCTATCTATCTATCCATCTCTAACATTTATCTCTCATCTATCTATCTCTATCTCTATCCATCCATCCATCCATCCATCCATCCATCCATCCATCCATCCATCCATCCATCCATCCATCCATCCATCCATCCATCCCTCTACCAGTATCATCTATCTATTAGTCTGTCTGTCTGTCTGTCTGTCTGTCTGTCTGTCTGTCTCTCTCTCTCTCTCCCTCCCTCCCTCCCTCCCTGTCTGTCTGTCTATCTATCTATCTATCTATCTATCTATCTATCTATCTATCTATCTATCTATCTATCTATCTATCTATCTATCTATTTATTATCTATCATCTGCAATACAACAGTCAAAATATTTTCCACCTATATTTTCATCTTTGCACCTATATTATCATCTATCTATCTATCTATCTATCTATCTATCTATCTATCTATCTATCTATCTATCTATCTACCTACCTACCTACCTACCTACCTACCTACCTATCATTTATTTATC
This sequence comes from Bungarus multicinctus, assembly GCA_023653725.1. Taxonomy (NCBI): domain Eukaryota; kingdom Metazoa; phylum Chordata; class Lepidosauria; order Squamata; family Elapidae; genus Bungarus; species Bungarus multicinctus. The sequence goes on along the minus strand of CM042840.1, from coordinate 140,239,560 downwards.
ATCTACAATACAACATTCACAATATTTTCCACCTTGATTTTCATCTTTCATCCCTCACTGTATAAGACAAGACTGCAGATTTATTTCAAGATTTCACCTTTGCTTTTCATGGTAAATGCCACAGATTGTCTTTAACAACTTCTAATATGATAGCTATTAATTTAGTCATCAATTTTATAATGCTGTTCATGTTAGAGAATATTACTTTGTGCAGTATGTAAAAACCCAGAAGAATAGTAAACAAAGTTCATGAAGATTAGTTAAATCCATAATATAATAATGATTTTAAAGAATTAAAAACTATAAAAGCTGAACTAAAAGAGCAGTAAATCAAACCACACTTTATTTTGGTAATTGATTACAATACATATCTAATAAAGCGTGTGGCAGAAAGAACAATACATTGCTTGTCATTATTTTTTTCATATGATTAAAATCTGATATAAATTTATAGTAGAAATAGAAAGATGGATAAAAAGTGAATAGTTATGACCAGATATAAAACATAATTTTTTAAAAAAGTATATATTTATATTTCAGAAACTCTATAATTTTCACATTTCAAAAAATCCCTAACCAATTCAAAACAAATACCACATTATACCATGTTAAATACATGCTCGTCAAATAAAATTAACTTTTCACTACATTTATCAAATGGTTTGAGAAAATATAAAAACTATACAAGAAGCGGCTGCAAAATTTGAACATCGTTTGAGATAATATCTCTATATCTTAAGATTAAGCAACAAAATTAACCAAGATTCTCATAGTCTTGTTACCTTGAAATGTTGAAAGAGAGAAAGGGTCAGGCAAAAAAAAAATTGGGAAAATTTTTCTGTTGGAATGGGTGACAGTAATAAATCTTAATAATATTGTTTTCAAACTTTATTTTAATGATTCTGTAAACTCTTGCTCTGAGATAGAGTCCGGGCAACTGAATGGAGCTGAATGTTTACTGACCACATGTGCTTTCTGATGTCTACATGGAACAGCAAACAATTACTCATTGCACTCAGAGAGAGAAATATCTACCTTATCTAGAATCAGACTCACCCTCCTGATTGTGATGCGAGAGCTCCACCTACAGGCCCATGAACTGCTCAAATCTTAATAATCATAATAATTCTCCATATATTGTTCTTTGAACAGAAATATGTTGCCTGTTTTTCCACACTTTTCTCTCAGCAGTTTTTCATACAAGAAAGATTATATTATGGATTATGTCCTCTTTATGACTTGCTCTTTGTGGTTTAGCTCTGGTTGAAAAACAATGATGTAACATTAATCTTGGTAATCAGAATAATCCTCCATCATTAATTCTGTTGTCAGAATTAATGACTTCTATATAACTCGTATGGATAGTGAACAATCCTTCTTTCTCTCTCTCTTTTTTTTTGTTAGCAATTTCTCAAAGCAGAAATATTGTACAATGTATTAATTCCTCTATTAGTTGCTCCCTGTGCTTGAGGTCAGGCTGCAAAACAATGATGCAGCAATTTGGCAACAATATGCATCCCAGTAATGCAGAGCTGGAGGACAAGACCTCCACAGCTACCATGGCTTTTCCTTTTGTGCTCAGATAGGCTGGAAAGAGAATCCACACACTGCAAAAGGCCAACATGCTGAAGGTGATGAACTTGGCTTCATTAAAGCTGTCAGGCAATTTACGGGCAAGGAAAGCCACAACAAAGCTGGCGATGGCCAAGATACCCAGGTGGCCCAAGACACAGTAGAAGGATGGTGAACCCTCATTGCATTGTAAAATCGTTTTTGGGGGACTCTGAGTGCATGTCCAACTCAGGGAATGGGAGAGATGTTGACAACCAAGTAATACAAATACATACTTGTAAGAGAGAGCATGAAAGAACAACAGAAAATGCCAATCTTTTTTCCACTCACTTCCTCATCAGAGATCCTGGTTTTGTGGCCATGAAAGCCACAATCACAGTGATGGTTTTGGCCAGAACACTAGAAATAACCACTGAGAAGGTGGTGCCAAATGTTGGTTGACAGAGAAGGCAGGTCAACTTGCCAGGTTGGCTGACGAAGAGTAAAGAGGAGGAAAAACAGAACAGAAGAGAGACAAGGAGGGTGTAGGTGAGGGACCAGTTGTTGGCTCTCACAATGAGAGTATCCCTGTACTTAATAGTACCCAAAAGGTTAAGAAGAAGAAACAAAGAGCTGCTTCCAAGTACCCAAAAGGTTAAGAAGAAGAAACAAAGAGCTGCTGAGGATAAACCAATCCCTAAGGTTTCTTTAAAAGTTAAAAAGATCAGCAGATTCAGGATACATCCTTTCTTTCTGTTAGATGGATAATGATCTTCTGAACATTTAAAACAATCATTCATATCTGAAAGAAAAGCCAAGTCATGTTTTTATACATTCCATATTTTTGAAAATAATATTCCTTATGGGTGCCAACCATTATCCCTCTCAAGTCTTTTTTTTCCTACCAGTTGGAATATATTTCTATGGAAATGTAGTTTTTCCATCATTGTATCGGCTGAGACCACTGTAAAAGAAGTATAATGGGAAGGGCAATTATTCTATGAATAATTGTAATAAACTTTCAAATTTATTAAAATTTAGACCATTTTAACTTTTTCTATTTTTCCAAAACACATAGAAGAAATCTTTTATAGGGTTTATAAGATATATAAGAGTTTAGCTCTTATGGGCAAACTTTATATTCAGAATAATAGATTGTGATTCACAAGTATAGAAATGGGTATTCACCTTGAAGAACTCAGAAAACTATTTACTACGCTAAAGTAGCGTGAATACCTATCTTTTAAATTGTAATATCATTTTGTCAATTAGATTAAAGCTTGATCATTGACTGTAATTGTACAGAGTATACTATTTCAAAGAGCACACATTAGATTTCTATGGAGACTATGTTCAATATTGGAAAGAAGGAGATCCACACACTGCAGAAGGCCAACATGCTGAAGGTGGTGAACTTGGCTTCATTAAAGCTGTCAGGTAATTTATGGGCAAGGAAAGCCACAATAAAGCTGGCAATGGCCAATATACCCATGTAGCCCAAGACACAGTAGAAGAATGAAGCTGACCCCTCACTGCATTGTAAAATCATTTCTTGGTGCTCTGAGTGCATGTCCAACTCAGAGAATGGGGGGAGATGTTGACAACCAAAAGATACAAATCCATACTTATAAAAGAGAGAATGAAAGAACAATAGAAAAGGCCAATGTTTTCCCCACCCATTTCCTCATCTGAGATCCTGGTTTAGTGGCCATGAAAGCCACAACTACAGTGATGGTTTTGGCCAGTACAGTAAAAATGGCCACTGAGAAGGTGATGCCAAAAGTTGATTGTCGGAGAAGGCATGTCAACTTATCAGGTTTCCTGAGGAACAACAAAGAGGAGAGAAAATAAGCAGGGTGTAAGTGAGGGACCGGTTGTTGGCTTTGACAATGGGAGTGTCCCTGTGCTTAATAAAAGTTCCAAATACCCAAGATGTTAAAATGGAGAAACAAAGAGCTGCTGAGACTAAATCAATTCCTACAGTTTCTTCAGTTAAAAACACCACTAGTTTCAGGATACAGCCTTCCTTTTCTTTGTTTGGGTAATGATCTTGTGAACATTCAAAACAGTTTTCCATGTCTGGAAATAAAAGCCAATGCATTTCTCATCTATCCATTTCATATTATTGAAAAACATAACGCATGTGAATGCCAGTTCTTATTTTTTTATATAATGTACTTTTCTGATACAGGGATATTATCATATCCCTGTATTTTATCCTGACTTTAGGAATATTTTGTCTTCTATGTGAGGAACATTAGTTGGTTTTCCAAACACCCAGACTCTGTTCCTTGGATGAGAAGAATATCCAATCCATTCATAAGACTTCTTTTATCTAGTGAAACTCCTTTGCTTTCAAGTATTTTCAGGTTTTCATGGAAGTTAAAAGTTGGAAAAAGGCAGATATTGTGGTAAAGAAATGTTGCATTCATTACAGCTAAACTGAGATTTATCAGTTTACAGGACCCAGAATGTTGTTTCTTCAGCTTTACAATATCACTTATTCAAAGTTAACTTGATCATGCTTATTTCTTACTGTCTTTAAAGGAGTAGCTTAGTTGCTTACAAATCATACACAAATTCATCCAAAAGAAACAGATAAAGAACATTTTCAATTTCCTCTATCTCTATCTATCTCTTTCCCTACCTCTATCATCTCTATCTCCATCTTCATCTTTCTCTATCATTTATCTCTTGCTATCTCTGTCTGTGTCTGTGTCTGTGTCTGTGTCTGTGTCTGTGTCTGTGTCTGTGTCTGTGTCTGTGTCTGTGTCTCTGTCTCTGTCTCTGTCTCTGTCTCTGTCTGTCTGTCTGTCTGTCTGTCTGTCTATCTATCTATCTATCTATCTATCTATCTATCTATCTATCTATCTATCTATCTATCTATCTATTAATGACACCGAAATTATTTGCTTTGGATGGGGTCAGAACCACTGACTGGAGCTGTCTGCCCTTCCTGTCACCTACCTGGTGTTCACATTGTGCCCAGAGAGAGAAATACTCATTGTGCCCAGAGATGGTTACAAGCTCCTGATTTTTAGGTGAGAGCTCCACTTCTAGGCCACCATGCCATCCTTTTGAATCCTGTATAATGAATGTTTAATTTATGAAATAACAATGTGTTGAAGAAAAATATATAGTGAAATTGATAACCTACCAGTTTGATTAGAAATCTTTTCTTCTAGGCATGGAACACAGTCATAGCAATAGAAATGATTGCCTTCAGCACCTCTCTTCTAGTATCCAGGGGAACAGTGGTCATTACACAAAGAAACAGGAAGAACCTATGGATAGAAATATAGCAATTGACATGAAATAATCCCAATTACACTATGGAAATGGTCTACATCATATTATGTAAATGAAGCTTAACATTGATAATATTTTCCAGAGGTAATGTGTTCCTTTGTATATAAACAAAATTCATCCATGGTGGCACAGTGCTTAGAATACAGTATTGCAGGTTAACTCTGCCTGTTGCCAAGAGTTCAATCCTCATTGGCTCAAAGTTCCATTCTTCTATCTTTCTGAGGTCAGTAAACTGAGGACCAAGATTGTTGGGGGGGGGGATATGTTGATTCTGTAAACCACAGAGAGGGCTATAAAGCATTATGAAGTGATATATAGGTTTTAGTGATATTGCTATTCATACCTGATTAAAACCGGGGTGCCAAAGGATTGTGTTCTCAATGATAACGTCTTTTCCTTTTGTAGCATTGGGCAACAATTTTAATTCTCTGAAAGGATCTGTTTGGGAAAGTGATCGTGTTGATGACATCAAAGCCACCTGAACTTTCTCTTCTGTTTTTAAAGACTCTTTCTCCAGCTGAATTGTTAAAAGAAATCTCTTGAAGAAACTTGTGAATCTACTTGAAGCAGAGGAAGAAAGAGGGAGTTAAAAAGGAAACAATGCATTGAGAATTGATTAAAGTTACTCTTTCTTTGACTCTTTTTCCAAAGAAATTATACAACATTCTTTGGAATCAGATAGAGAAGAAGGATATGTCAAAAGGGAAAGAACAATCAATAACTGAGATATGGAACCCACTTTATTAATTAAGTACTTTGAAACCAGCAAACTCAGCAATTTTTCAGGCAATTTAATATATATCTAAAACCCAACATCATGTTATGGAAATAATGCAGCTCTATTACAATAGAACAACTGTCATAAACTCTATATTCCTGTCTTGATTAAATTTTAGAAAGCTAATAAAAATTAAAAGTTCCCATTTCAGAAGTATGTGTTGGACAAAAAACAGAGACTGCCTTCAGAGGCTTCTTTGTTAAATTCTTGGAACTGATGAATTTATAAGTCAGGCAAAAAGAAATGGTGGTTAATGGAATGATGATAGGTACATAAAGTTTTATTTTTAAATCTGTTTTATTCTATAACATGGAGCGATCTCTTAAACAAAAATGTGGTTGTTTTAGAATCTGTAGTGATTTGTGGCCATAGTCCAGGACAAAAAATTCATATCAGATTGTGATTGAGAATGGCATGGGGAAATTATCTGCCAAGGCTGCAGGTTTGGAAATTCAGGCCTTTGAATTTGTGTCCATCTGAGTCTTGATCTCACTGCCTCGTGCAGAGAATGTGCCACTGCATAAACTGCATTGTAGATACTGTAGCTTTGGCCAGTCATTTGAAATTCAAAAAATGGTGCAGGCAAATTCTCCAAACTCTCTTCCCCACTACAAGTTCCACTGATATTTGAAGGTAAGTCTGCCTTTGAAAATATACAGTCAAACAATTATTGCCAAACTTCTTGAAGAAATCCATTTTTGTGTGTTGATGGTTTGATGACTTGAAGAAATTCTTTGAAGCCTTGAATTACTCTTGAATGCACAGTAAAGGAAAGAGCCCCATGGTATACCTGGAGATCCCAACTCCTTTGAGTTCCCGTCAGAATGAGATCAATTGGACTCATCAGAATCCAAACCTTCCTAAATAATTCACTCTCTTTATTTTCAGGATCACATAGAAACATGACAGTTCTGAGCCACACTATTATGAATGATTCTCCATAGACGAGAAAAACATTTGCTTTTGGATCCATCAATTTATTTGAAACAATTGAGATTGAATCTAACAATTCTGAGAAATCTACCCAGTTGAGATGCTGTGGAATTGTTTGTGTGAAAGCTAAACAGATCCCATTCTGTGAAAGCAAAGGCTGCAGTTTGTGCAAAAAACGTTCTCCTTTAGTTTCAAAAGCAAAGACTCCAATCCACCTCCATCCAAAATGGAGGAAAAGTTGTATAATTCCAGTGTGCTGATAGTCCTCGTTTGGGACCATGCAATAAAGTGAAGATAATTTAGTACTGTGAAACTCTTCTTGTGCAAAAGAACTATAGGTTCTAAAGGAAAGAAGGAAAGGAAAGGACAATTATTATTTATGAGAATCAGTGGGAAAAAATGGAAAAATAACACTTGGATGGAAACTGAACAATTGAAAAGTTCACACATTCTATGTACATTATTGAAGTTTTGATGAACAATAAAAGCCCAAGGTGAACTATTTTCTCACTTAAGGAATAAAGTGGACTACAAACTAAATTTAATTGTCTACTATAAAGTTCCAGATAGCTCATGTCCATGAACAGCTTGAAACTTGCTAACTATCTGAGCATGTGAACTCTTTTTAGCTTAGAAAAAAAGCTTTTTAAGAGCTAGAATTATGGCATTACCTTCTGCCCTTCTGTGCCCCAGGTAGGGTAAAATACTTACCATCTGAGACCATCCACAAGACTCTGGAGGAATAGAAAAAGTCAAGTATGTCTTCATTTACTGCAATTATTATAGACATCTCTAAAAGTCACTTAAAGCCCCAATCCTTCAACAATTTCCAGGCAAATTAGTTGAATTTCACATTTTACATTTGCTGATGATGTAAAATGATTCAATACTACAGATAATTCTGTTATTTGCAAAGTGATCTCAGCTATGTGTCTGAGTGTTCATCTACTGATTTCAATCAATAAATGCTTGGTCTTACATATTGGTAAACATAATCAGAATGTCAAATATAAGCTAGGTGTCATTGAATTAGCTGTTGATCCTCACTTTGTCAAGGACCTAGGTGTACTTATCTCTGACGATTGTGAACTTTGGACTTTGAATCTGGCAAAATTATAAAGGTCTCTGAATGCTAGTAGGCCCAAAAAGAATTGCTGTATATCAGAGTGTTAGCTAGAATAATTTCCTAAGGATAATGAAATATTTGTAATCTGCTATGCTAACATAATACAGCAACATGAATCTGCCAAGTAGATAGTTTCAAAGGCTATTTTTGATTAGTAACATTGAAGACGTTGGGAAATAAGGAACTGAAAGGAGCTGGTGGATAGAGGTTTGAGATGTACACGAATATATGTGGAAACTATCGATAAGAAAGAACAAGAAAATAAGTTGGGAAATGAGTGCAGAAAAGTATAAAAATAATGTGTTGGGATGAGTTCAGGGCAACTGGCTGAAGCTATTCCTTGTTGGCCATAGCTATTGTCTATGGATCTCATTGCAATGGGTTATTACTGTAAGTTGTTTTATGCTGGCTATTCATGTTTCAAGTTGCTCATGAAATAAACTCTGAATCTTAAAGTAAGAACTATTCTTTGTGGTTTGTCTGTGCTCCTCTTTATTGGGAAATTTTTACGACACAATCTATGCTTCAAAGTTCACTGTAACTACATTGCTAAAACAGCATTTAAAGTTATAAATTTAATTTTGCACAGTATTTTTCCTGGAAACATTGTATTATTAATTAGAGCTTTCAAAACTTTTTTTTAGTTAACAAATACAATTCTAACAGTTTTGGCATAAAGTAGAACAGGAACAACTTCAGCAAGTATCACTTAAGGTATGTATGTTCTATGAGGGGTGATCATGCAGAACATTTTTTTAATTACATCAAACTCATTAAATGTCCTTCAATAGATATCTTGCACCAAACTTTCATGCCTTTCATGAGATGAAGTTTAATATAATTTAAAGACAATGTTTTCTTCTTCCACAACACAAAGCATCTATATCTATCTATATCTGCATCTGTATATGCATCTCTCTTTATCTCTCTCTCTCCCCACTATAAACACCTGCATTTATTCTCCAATGCTTTCACTGATATCAGCAATTTTGGGGGACCTGGCTAAGATAAGACAATTCATGGGAAGAATAAAAATTCTTACAGAGGAAAGTCATAAGAAGGATGTTCCTTAAATCCAATTTCATAAATGTGATAAAAAATGTGAGATACCATCCCACCAATGACAAGCTCACCAGGCTGGTACCACTCATATGGAATAGGGAAAGCTTATCTTGCAGAGCAGCTCAAAGTAGCTACGTTGTGCACCAGGAACATCAGAAGGAATAACATCTTTATGCTTTTTGGATGGTGAAAATATTTGTGTTTTATAATTTCTATAGGATGCATTTATCCTAATGGTTCATCCATTATCTGAGAATACCCTTAATGGGACAATCCATCAATTTCTATTTAAAGAACCATGTCTGTGCCCATTTATTTCTTGAATATCATCAGGATTGCAACATATATTCTGGTCAAAGAGAAAGGCAAGAACAAACATGAAGCAATGAATCAGACAGGAACATTATTATCCCTGGTGATAATCTCCCTGTGGTTCAAAGTTAATTAATGGACAGTTTAATTATTATTGAATTGAAATTCCTTTATGTAAAGGCTTTGATATTTTAGCCTAGCTAAAAAATATGATTTTTCTAGATTATTATTTTATTTTTCATAGAGCTCCGTGGTTGGGAATTTGATCCTAGATAGTGGTAGATGTTTCTTTCTCTGGATGCAAAGAGGAAATATCTGCTGGGAACTCCAAATAGGCATTAGGAAGAGCATCTGGCCAGTAAATGCTCAGTTCCATTCAGTCACCCTGATTCCACCCAAATACAAGAGATTGCAGGGATGTTAAAAGGAAAAAAAAAATTTATGAGAGAATAAATGGCTGATGGTTTAATTATTTTTTAAATGGACACATGCCAATATATTATAAGTAATCTAAGTAGAGTATCATAAACAGGAAATTTTGAAATGATACATGAAAAAGAGAAACATTGTGGTTACTGAATGTGACTGTCTGTTTCATTATATGGTGTTTTCCACCAATGAATCCTTGTCTTCATGTATACCAGGGGTGTCAAACTCACGGCCCGTGGTACAGATAAATCATGTGCTCTCCATGCCCATGTCCAGTTTAGCAACAGGGAAAAAATGTCATAATATGTCACTTAACAATGCTGTGACAACACAAGTTTGATACCCCTGATGTATAGTGTCACATGAGGAAATTTGGGTATCTTTTCTGAAACTTTCATGGGTACCTAGCCATATGTTTGCAGCATATTTCTTGGTGCTACTTCCTTTATTGTTTCTTGTTAATCCTAAGAAGCAAAATCTATACAAAATTCAGGATCTCAGTTTTAAAGATGCTTGCTGCATGCTAAATTTGTTTTTTGTTTTTTTGTTTGGAATAGAATAGAATAGAAGTTGGAAGGGAACTTGGAGGTCTTCTATTCCAACTCCTGCTCAAGCATATTCTATTTCAGACAAATTGTTGTCCAATCGCTTCATAAAAACTTCCAGTGTTAGAATATTCACAATTTCTGGAACAATTTGTTCCACTGATTAATTGTTCAAACTGTCAGGAAATTTCTCCTTAGTTCTAAACTGCTTATCTCCTTGGTTAACAGGTTTAATAGATAACGGATAATCATAGTTGGAAGTGACCTTGTAGGTCATCTAGTCCAACCCCTCACCAAACCAGGAGACTCTAAGCCGTTGCTGACAAATGGCAGACCAATCTCTTCTTGAAAGTCTCAAGTGATGATACTCCCACAACTTCTGAGGGCAAGCTGTTCCATTGGTTGATTGTTCTCACTGTCAGAGTTTCTCCTTATTTCCAGTTTAAAAATCTCCTTGTTCAGTTTCCATCCATTATTCCTTGTCTGTCCTACAGCCATTTTAGAAAATAGCTTGACCCCCTCCTCCCTGTGGCAGCCCCTCAAATATTGGAAGACTGCTATCACTCCCCCCCCCCCCCGGTCCTTCTCTTCACTAGATTAGCCAAGCCCAGTTCCTGTAACTGTTCTTCATATGTTTTAGTCTCCAGTCCCCTAATCATCCTGGTTGCTCTTCTCTGTACTTTTTTTAGAGTTTCAACATTTTTTTTATAATGCGGTGACCAAAACTGGATGCAGTACTCAAGGTGTGGTTTTACTAAGGCTTTATTAAGTGGCATTAGTATCTCACTTAATCTCAATTGTATCCCTCTGTTAATGCAATTTAGAATTGCATTAGCTTTTTTGCCTGCTGCTGTACACTGCTGGCTCATATTTAGCTGGTTGTCCACTAAGACTACAAGATCCCTCACACAGTTATTGCTATTGAGCCTGGTTTGACCCAATCTATATGTGTACTTTTGGTTTTTCTTGCCTAAATGTAGGACTTTACTTTTCTCTATATTGAATTTCATTTTGTTAGATACAGCCCAGTGTTCTAATCTGTCAAGATCCATTTGGATCTTGAGCCTATCTTCTTGGGTGGTAGCTATTCCTGTCAGCTTAGTATCATCTGCAAAGTTCCCCTTCTATTCTCTCATCTAAGTCGTTGATGAAGATATTGAAGAGTACTGGTCCTAAGACAGAACCTTGTGGCACCCAACTGTTTACTTCCCTCCAAGTAGACTTAGAGCCATTAAGGACTACAGTGCTAAAAGTACTAAAGTACTTTTCTCTATCTTAATGGAGTCTAAATTTTTTTCTTGGTTTTTGAATGGAGGCTCAGCTGACAGCAGTACGGCATTCTAACCACTGTGCTACCACAGCTCTTACAATGTAAAAAAGATGTTGAGACTCTAGACAGAGTGCAGAGAAAAGCAAAAAGGTGATTAAGGAACTGGAGACTAAAACATATAAAGAACAGTTGCTGGAATTGGGTATGTCTAGTCTTATGAAAAGAAGGACTAGAGGTGACATGATAGCAGTGTTCCAATGTGTCAGGGATTGCCACAAAAAGAGGGATTCAAGCTATTTTCCATAGCACCTGAAGACAAGACAAGAAGCAATAGATGGAAACCATCTGAAGGTAGATATGATAGAAGGATACAAACTTGATAGAAGGATACAAACTGTTCAAAAAAAAAACCAGACCCCAATAAAAAGGAGGTGGAGTTGCACTGTATGTAAAGGACCACTATATTGCTACAGAAATGCATGAAACCAAAGATGAAAACCTCTTAGAATGCATATGGGTCAATATAAAAGAAAAAAAGAATGACATGGCCATAGGTGTATATTATAGGCCACCCAATCAAGCAGAAAAAATAGATGTCCTTTTGCCAACCAACTAACAAACTTATGCAGGAAACACAACAATAGTAATGGGGGAACTTCAATTATCCTGATATCAATTGGAAAACTAATTCTGCACCAAGTGAGAAATCAAATAAATTCCTAACCAATCTATCTGACAACTTTGTTGTCCAAAAGGTAGAGGATGGAACTAGAGGGACAGCCATAAGGATTTAATTCTTACAAACAGAGAAATGATAGAGGGAGTTGAAACTGCAGGAACTTTGGCTGAGACGGTATCTAACAAAATGAAATTCAATGTAGACAAAAATAAAGTCCTACACTTAAGCAAGAAAAACCAAAATTACACGTATAGACCGGATAAAACCAGGCTCAATAGCCTAACTGTGAGAGGGATCTTGGAGTCCTAGTGGACAATCAGCAAAATATGAGCCAGCAGTGTGCAGCAGCAGCCAAAAAAGCTAATGCAATGCTAAGTTACATTAACAGAGGGATACAATTGAAATCAAGTGAGATACTAATGCCAATCAATAAAGCCTTACTAAGACCACAACTAGAGTACTGCATCCAGTTTTGCTCAGAACATTCTAAAAAAGATGTTGAGACTCTAGACAAAGTACAGAGAAGAACAACCAGGATGATTAGAGGACTGGAGACTAAAACATAAGATGAACTGTTTCAGGAACTGGGCTTGGCTAGTCTAGTAAAGAGAAAGACCAGGGGAGACACGATAGCAATCTTCCAATATCTGAAGGGCTGCCACAGAAAGGAAGGAGTATTTTCTAAAGCGCCTGTAGGCCAGACAAGGAAAATGGATGGAAACTGAACAAGGAGAGATTTAACCTGGAAATAAGGAGAAACTTTCTGACAGTGAGAACAATCAACCAATGGAACAGCTTGCCCTCAGAAGTTGTGGGAGCGTCATCACTTGAGATTTTCAAGAAGAGATTGTTTTTTTGTCAGAAATAGTGTAGAGTTCCCTGCTTGGGCAAGATGTTGGACTAGATGACCTACAAGGTCCCTTCCAACTCTGATTACCTGTTACCTGTTAAACCTATTAACCAAGGAGATAAGTTTTCTAGAACTAAGGAGAATTTCCTGACAGTTAGAACAATTAATCAATGGAACAAATTGTTCCAGAAATTGTGAATGCTCCAGCACTGAAATAGGATAAGCTTTTATTGAGCAGGGGTTGGAATAGAAGACCTCCAAGATCCCTTCCAACTTCTATTCTATTCTATTCTATTCTATTCTATTCTATTCTATTCTATTCTATTCTATTCTATTCTATTCTATTCTATTCTATTCTATTCTATTCTATTCTATTCTACTCTACTCTACTCTAGTCTACTCTAGTCTATTCTAGTCTATTCTAGTCTATTCTAGTCTATTCTAGTCTATTCTATTCTAATTTAGCATGCAGCAAGCATCCTTAAAATTGAGAAAACAAGATCCTGAATTCTATATAGATTTTGCTTCTTAGGATTAACAAGAAACAATAAAGGAAGTAGCACCCAAGAAATATGCTGCAAACATATGGTAAGGTAGCCAGGACAGTTTCAGAAAATATATCAGGTGTCTTCATGTGACACTATACATCAGCGGTATCTAACTCAAGTTGTCACGGCATTGTCAAGTGACATATTATGACATTTTTCCCCTGTTGCTAAATTGGACATGGGCATGGAGAGTGCATGATGAATCTGGGCCATGGGCCGCGAATTTGACACCCCTGCTATACATGAAGACAAAGATTCATTGGTGGAACACACCATATAATGAAACAGACAGTCACACCCAGTAATCACAATTTTTCTCTTTTTCATGCATCATTTCAAGATTTTTTGTTTGTGATACTCTACTTAGATTACTTACAGTATATTGGCATGTGTCCATTTAAAAAATAATTAAACCCTCAGCCACTTATTCTCTCATGAAAAATATTTTTTTCCTTTTCACGACCCTACAATCCCTTGCATTGGGGTGGAATCAAGGCAACTGAATGAAATTGAGCATTTACTGTCCAGATGCCCTTTCTGATGCCTATTTGGAGCTCCTAGCAGATATTTCTTTTTGCACTCAGAGAGAGAAACATCTGCTGCTACCTAGGATGAAACTCATAGCATCCTAATTGTGAGCCAAAAGCTCCACCTGTAAGCCACCATGGAACTCTATGAAAAATAAAATAATAATCTAGAGAAATCATATTTTTTTTAGCTAGGCTAAAATATTAAAGGCTTCACATAAAGGCATTTGAATTCAACAATAATTAAGTTGTCCAGTTATTAATTAACTTTGAACCACAGAGAAATTGTCACCAGGGATAATAATGTTCCTATCTGATTCATTGCTTCATGTTTCTTCCTGCCTTTCTCTTTGGCCAGAATATATGTTCCAATCCAGGTGATATTCAAGACATAAATGGCCACAGACATGGTTCTTTAAATAGAAATTGATGGATTATCCCATTAATGACATTCTCAGATAATGGCTTAAATCATGGATGAACCATTGGTGTAAATGCATCCTATAGATATTATAGAACACACAAATATTTTTACCATCCGAAAAGCATGAAGATGTTATTCCTTCTGATATTCCTGATGCACAAAGTAGTTACTTTGAGCTGCCCTGCAAGTGAAGCTTTCCCTGTTCCACATGAGTGGTACCAGCCTGGTGAGCTTGTTATTGGTGGGATGGTGTCTCACATTTATTACCACGTTTATGAAATTGGATTTAAGGAACGCCCTTTTTATGACTTTCCTCTGTAAGAATTTTTATTATTACTAATTTTATTTGTTGTAGTATATAATTGTTGCAAATCATAAAAACACCATGTAAAATTGAACTCTGTGAGAATTATTGAGTATTTTAGAAAGGCTGTTCCAAGAGAGATTGTTATTCATATAGAAATGATGCCACCTTACAAAAATTGTGAAAATGTTTTTTCAATGGGTTTTTCATTTATTTGCAGTGTAATAACCAAATTCTACCAGCATGCCCTCGCCTTGGCCTTTGCTGTGAAGGAGATCAATGAAGACTCCAAGATCTTACCTAATGTCACTCTTGGGTTCCAAATCTATGACAGTTACTACAACCCAAGGATGACATATCGAACCACTCTGGACCTGCTTTTCAAATCCCAAGAATTTCTCCCAAACTACAAACGTGATAGCCAGAAGAATCTCATGGCCATCATTGGGGGACTCAGTCCTGATACATCATCCCTTATGGCAGAAAGTGTAAATGTCTACAAAATTCCACAGGTAGTTTGAAATGGAGTGAGTGAAAATTCTTTTGTAATTAATAGTAGATACTAATTGTTTGTCATTCCTTTCTTCAGAAATTAAATTAAATACACTTTTATAACTCCTAATCTGTTTTCCTCACAACTCAATAGACTGGCTCAAGGTAATCCAATTAAATCGAAATCTTTTATTACAATCATATATGCATTTTGATTGCTACAACAATCAAAGACTGCCCTAGCAATTTGTCCTTAACTATAGATGTGATAGCTAGAAGAATCTCATGACCATCATTGGTGGATTAGATGCTCCTACTTCATCCTTTATGGCAGAAAGTATAGATCTCTTCAAGATTCCGCAGGTAATTTTGGCAAGAGGCCAAAAGTGAGTTCTTGACTTCATTTGTAATGAATATCAGAGATCAGGATTTTTTTTTGCTGGGCCTTTCTGCAAAATTTCAATGAAATCCATTTCTCCTTTCTTCAATTCTTCCCAAAATCATTTACAGATAAAAAATTATCATGTATAATTTTGTATGCAATACCTAGCTCTGACCACAAGTAAAGCAGTTCTAAGTTATCCAAACTGAGAATTTTGAGCCTAGTAGCAAAGAGAATTCTGTTGTGTACAGAAGAATGCAAGACTTTTCTCATGAAGTACTTCTGAACCTGCTCGATTGTGTTGATGTCAGATATATGGTGGGGATTCCAAATAGTTGAACAATACTCTAAAATTGGTCTAGCATAAGTTTTGAAAGCTCTAATTAATAATACAATGTTTCCAGGAAAAATACTGTGCAAAATTAAATTTATAACTTTAAATGCTGTTTTAGCAACGTAGTTACAGTGAACTTTGAAACATAGATTGTGTTGTAAAAATTTCCCAATAAAGAGGAACATAGACAAACCACAAAGAATAGTTCTTACTTTAAGATTCAGAGTTTATTTCATAAGCAACTTGAAACATGAATAGCCAGCATAACACAATTTACAGTAATAACCCATTGCAATGAGATCCATAGACCATAGCTATGGCCAACAAGGAATAACTTCAGCCAGTTTCCCTGAACTCATCCCAAGACATTCTTTTTATATTTTTCTGCACTCATTTCCCAACTTACTTCCTTGTTCTTTCTTACTAACGGTCCCCACATATATCCATGTACATCTCAAACCTCTATCCACCAGCTCCTTTCAGTTCCTTATTTCCCAACATCTTCAATGTTACTAATCAAAAATACCCCCTGAAATTATCTACTTGGCAGATTCATATTACTGTGTTATGTTAGCATAGCAGATTACAAATATTTCATTATCCTTAGGAAATCATTCTAGCTAACACTCTGATATACAACAATTTTTTTCAGGCCTACTATAATTCAGAGGCCTTTATAATTTTGGCAGATTCAAAGTCCAGTTTTCCTTTTTTCACCATCGTCAGAGATAAGTACTCCTAGGTCCTTGACAAAGTGATGATCTTCAGCTAGTTCAATGCCACCTAGCTTATATTTGACATTCTGATTATGTTTACCAATATGTAAGATCAAGCATTTATTGATTGAAAATTGAAGTTGCCAAATAGATGACCACTCAGACACATAGCTGAGATCACTTTGCAAATAACAGAATTATCTGTAGTATTGAATCATTTTACATCATCAGCAAATGTAAAATGTGAAATTCAATTGATTTGCCTGGAAATTGTAAAGGATTGGGGCTTTATGTCACTTATGGAGATGTCTATAATAATTGCAGTAAATGAAGACACACTTGACTTTTTTCTATTCCTCCAGAATCTCAGGGGTAGTCTTAGATGTGTACCCCACGTGGGGCACAGAAGGGCAGAAAATAATGCCATAATTCTACTTCTTAAAAAGCTGTTTTCCTAAGCTAAAAAGAGTTCATGTGCTCAGATAGTTAGCATGTTTCAGGCTGTTCATAGACATGAGCTATCTGGAACTCTATAATAGAGCACTAGATTTAGTTTGTAGTCTAGTTTATTCCTTAATGAGAAAATAGTTCACCTTGGGCTTTTATTATTGCATTGTTCATCAAAACTTCAATAATGTTCATAGAGTGTGCAAACTTTTCAATTGTTCAGTTTCCATCCAAGTGTTATTTCCATCCAAAGTTTGCACACTCTATGTACATTATGATTCTCATAAATAATAATTGTCCTTTCCTTTCCTTTCCTTTCCTTTCCTTTCCTTTCCTTTCCTTTCCTTTCCTTTCCTTTCCTTTCCTTTCCTTTCCTTTCCTTCTTTCCTTAGTTGACCTATAGTTCTTTTGAACAAGAAGAATTTCACAGTACCAAATTATCTTCACTTTACTGCATGGTCCCAAATGAGGATTATCAGTACACTGGAGTTATACAACTTTTCCTCCATTTTGGATGGAAGTGGATTGGAGTCTTTGCTTTTGAAACTAAAGGAGAACGTTTTTTGCACAAACTGCAGCCTTTGCTTTCACAGAATGGGATCTGTTTAGCTTTCACACAAACAATTCCACAGCATCTCAACTTGGTAGATTTTCCAGAATTGTTAGATTCAATCTCAATTGTTTCAAATAAATTGATGGATCTGAAAGCAAATGTTTTTCTTGTCTATGGAGAATCATTCACAATAGTATGGCTCAGAACGGTCATGTTTCTACGTGATCCTGAAAATAAAGAGAGTGAATTATTTAGGAAGGTTTGGATCCTTATGAATCCAATTGATTTCATACTGGCAGGAACTCAAAGGAGTTGGGATCTCCAGGTGTACCATGGGGCTCTTTCCTTTACTGTGCATTCAAGAGAAGTTCAAGGCTTCAAAGAATTTCTTCAAGTCATCAAACCGTCAACACACAAAGATGGATTTCTTCAAGAAGTTTGGCAACAATTGTTTGACTGTATATTTTCAAAGGCAAACTTACCTTCAAATATCAGTGGAACTTGTAGTGGGGAAGAGAATTTGGAGAATCTGCCTGCACCATTTTTTGAATTTCAAATGACTGGCCAAAGTTACAGTATCTACAATGCAGTTTATGCAGTGGCACATTCTCTGCATGAGGCAGTGAGATCAAGACTCAAATGGACAAAATTTCAAAGGACTGAATTTCCAAATATGCAGCCTTGGCAGGTAATTTCCCCATGTCGTTCTCAACCACAATCTGATATGAGTTTTTTGTCCTGGACTATGGCCACAAATCATTACAGATTCTAAAACAACTACATTTTGTATAAGAGATCACTCCATGTTATAGAATAAAAAAATAAATCTTTATGTACCTATCATCATTCAATTAACCACCATTTCTTTTTGCCTGACTTATAAATTCATCAGTTCCAAGAATTTAACAAAGAAGCCTCTGAAGGCAGTCTCTGTTTTTTGCCTAACACATACTTCTGAAAAGAGAACTTTTAATTTTTTTATTAGCTTTCTTAAATGTAATCAAGACAGGTTTATTTGCCTAGGAATATAGAGTTTATGACAGTTATTCTATTGTAATAGAGCTGCATTATTTCCATAAAATGTTGATTTTTATATATATGGTAAATTGCCTGAAGAATTGCTGAGTTTGCTGGCTTTAAACTACTCAGGATAATTAATTAATAAAGAGAGTTTCATATCTCAGTTATTGATAGTTCTTTCTGTGTGGATGTTTCCTTCTTCTCTATCTGAAGGTAAGGAATGTTGTTAGGTTTCCTTGGAAGGAAGAGTAAAAGAAAAAGAAACTTTAATCAATGCCTGATTCATTGTTTCCTTTTTAACTCCCTCTTTCTTCTTCTGCTTCAAGTAGCTTCACAAGTTTCTTCAAGAGATTTCTTTTAACAACTCAGCTGAAGAAAGAGTCTTCTTTAAAAACAGAAGAGAAGGTTCAGGTGGCTTTGATATCATCAACATGATCACTTTCCCAAACAGATCCTTTCAGAGAGTTAAAGTTGGAATGTTACAGCCCAATGCTCCAAAAGGAAAAGACGTTATCATTGAGAACACAATCTTTTGGCACCCTGGTTTTAATCAGGTATGAATAGCAATATCACTAAAACCTATATATCACTTCATAATGCTTTATAGCCCTTCTGTAGTTTACAGAGTCAACATATTGCCCCCCAACAATCTTGGTCCTCGGTTTACTGACCTCAGAAAGATAGAAGAATGGAACTTTGAGCCAATGAGGATTGAACTTTTGGCAACAGACAGAGTTAGCCTGCAATATTGCATTCTAACCACTGTGCCACCATGGCTCAATCTTGTTATAATCAAAGGAACACATTATCTCTGTAAAATGTTATCAATGTTAAGCTTCATTCACATAATACAATGTAAACCATTTCTATAGTGTAATTGGGATTATTTCATGTCAATTGCTATATTTCTGTCCATTGGTTCTTCCTGTTTCTTTGTGTAATGACCACTGTTCCCCTGGATACTGGAAGAGAGGTGCTGAAGGCAATCATTTCTGTTGCTATGACTGTGTTCCATGCCTGGAAGAAAAGATTTCTAATCAAACTGGTAGGTTATCAATTTCACTATATATTTTTCTTCAACACATTGTTATTTCATAAATTAAACATTCATTATACAGGATTCAAAAGGGTGGCATGGTGGCCTAGAAGTGGAGCTCTCACCTAAAAATCAGGAGCTTGTAACCATCTCTGAGCACAATGAGTATTTCTCTCTCTGGGCACAATGTGAACACAGGTAGATCATGTCAGGAAGGGCAGACAGCTCCAATCAGTGGTTCTGACCCCATCCAAAGCAAAGAATTGCAGTGTCATTAATAGATAGATAGATAGATAGATAGATAGATAGATAGATAGATAGATAGATAGATAGATAGATAGATAGATAGATAGATAGATGGATGGATGGATGGATAGATCAGATAGATAGATAGATAGATAGATAGATAGATAGATAGATAGATAGATAGATAGATAGATAGATAGACAGAGAGAAACAGAGAGAGACAAAAACAAAGAAAGAGACAGAGAGACAGAGACAAAAAGAGTTAAATGATAGAGATAGAGTTAGAGGTAGATAGAGATGGAGATAGAGATGATAGAGGTGGAGAAAGAGATAGATAGAGATAGAGGTAATTGAAAATGTTCTTTATCTGTTTCTTTTGGCTGAATTTGTGTATTATTTGTAAGCAGCTAAGCTCTTTCTTTACAGACAGTACAGAAATAAGCACGATCAAGTTAACTTTAAATAAGTGATATTGTAAAGCTGAAGAAACCACATTCCTGGTTCTGTAAGCTGATAAATCTCAGTTTAGCTGTAATGAATGCAACATTTCTTTACCACAATATTTATTTATTTATTTATTTATTTATTTATTTAACTTTTATACCGCCCTTCTCCCTAGGGACTCAGGGCGGTGTACAGCCAATCTAAAAACCCCAACAATACAAAAGTTAAGAAAAAGATTAAATTAGATTAGGCCGAATAAAAAGCCCACCCCATCCCCTTAAAACCCCCTAATTAAAATTAATGGAGACACATTAAAACCCTCTCTCAGCCCAGGCCGGCCTGCTCGAAAAGCCAGGTCTTCAGCGCGCGCCTGAAGGACCTCAGGTCCATGACGGTACGCAGTTCCGGTGGCAGAGTATTCCAGAGGGCAGGGGCCGCCACAGAGAAGGCCCTACCCCTTGGGACCGCCAGGCGGCACATGGTAGCCGACGGAACCCGGAGAAGGCCTTCCCTGTGTGCTCGCACTGGTCTGCTGGAGATCACCGGTAGGATGCGGTCCTGTACAATATCTGCTTTTTTCCAATTTTTAACTTCCATGAAAATGTGAAAATACATGAATGCAAAGGAATTTCACTAGATAAAAGAAGTCTTATGAATGGAATAGATATTCTTCTCATCCAAGGAACAGAGTCTATGTGTTTGAAAACCAACTAATGTTTCTCATATAGAAGACAAAATATTCCTAAAGTCAGGGATATGATAATATCCCTGTATCAGAAAGGTACATTATAGAAAAGTATAAGAACTGGCATTCATATACGCTATGCTTTTCAATAATATGAAATGGATAGATGATAAATCCATTGGCTTTTCTTTCCAGATATGGAAGACTGTTTTGAATGTTCACAAGATCATTATCCAAACAAAGAAAAGGAAGGCTGCATCCTGAAACCAGTGGTGGTTTTAACCTTTGAAGAAACTGTAGGAATTGGTTTAACCTCAGCAGCTCTTTGTTTCTCCTTTTTAACATCTTGGGTATTTGGAACTTTTATTAAGCACAGAGACACTCCCATTGTCAAAGCCAACAACCGGTCCCTCACTTACACCCTGCTTGTCTCTCTTCTGCTCTGTTTTCTCTCCTCTTTATTGTTTCTCTGCCAACCTGACAAGTTGACCTGCATTCTCCGACAACCAACTTTTGGCATCACCTTCTCAGTGGCCATTTCTAGTGTTCTGGCCAAAACCATCACTGTAGTTGTGGCTTTCATGGCCACTAAACCAGGATCTCAGATGAGGAGATGGGTGGGGAAAAGATTGGCCTTTTCTATTGTCCTTTCATGCTCTTTCTTACAAGTATGTATTTGTATAATTTGGTTGTCAATGTCTCCCCCATTTCCTGAGTTGGACATGCATTCAGAGCACCAAGAAATGATTTTACAATGCAGTGAGGGATCAGCTTTATTCTTCTATTGTATCTTGGGTTACATGGGTATCTTGGCCATTGCCAGCTTCATTGTAGCTTTTCTTGCCCGTAAATTACCTGACAGCTTTAATGAAGCCAAGTTCATCACCTTCAGCATGTTGGCCTTTTGCAGTGTGTGGATCTCCTTCTTTCCAGCCTATCTGAGCACAAAAGGAAAAGCCATGGTAGCTGTGGAGGTCTTCTCCATCTTGTCCTCCAGCGCTGCATTACTGGGATGCATATTCATGCCAAAATGTTACATCATTGTTTTACGGCCTGACCTCAACCACAAGGAACAACTCATAAAGAGGAATTAGCACTTCATGTAATATTTCTGGTTTGGATAAATTGCTGACAACAAAAGAAGAGAAAGATGGTTTGCTGTCCATAGGAATAGAATAGAATAGAATAGAATAGAAGAGAAGAGAAGAGAAGAGAAGAGAAGAGAAGAGAAGAGAAGAGAAGAGAAGAGAAGAGAAGAGAAGAGAAGAGAAGAGAACAGAACAGAACAGAACAGAACAGAACAGAACAGAATAGAATAACAGAATTGGAAGAGACCTTGGATGTCTTCTAATCCAACCCTCTGCCTAGGCAGGAAATCCTACTGTCAGTGTTCCAGAAAAACCCACTCCAATTAAAAATTCTGAGACAGGTATTTTCTCCAAGGTTCCTTTTATTAGAGCAGTTATACTGGAACATCTGGGAAAACCCAAATCTGAAAGTACTGGGTTTTCCTCCAAGAAATAAAATTTTATAAATCCACCCCCTGCACCTATTATATGCTCCTATCACCATCCGTGATTGGAGCATATAATATAGACATCCCCTCTATTCCTCCTCAGCCAGGTGCAGGAATAACATGACTTTGATTTTAAAGAAGAATGCTATTATGTCTAACTACATATGCTCCATGAAATTCCCCCTCCCAACTTCCCACATTCAAGAATGTGGTCATGTGGCAATGTAAAAGTTTCTGGTGCTAATATGGCTTCCAAAGCTGACACCTATACCACTTCAGACAAATGGTTATCCAATATCTTCTTTAAAACTTCCAGTGTTGGAGCAATCACAACTTCTGGAGGTAAGTTGTTCCACTGATTAATTGTTCTAACTGTCAGAAAAATTATCCTTAGTTCTAAGTTGCTTCTCTCCTTGATTAGTTTTCACCATTGCTTCTTGTCCTGCCCTCAGGTGCTTTGGAGAATAGCTTGATTCCCTCTTTGTAGCAGCCCCTGAGATATCGGAACATTGCTATCATGTCTCCCCCAGTCCTTCTTTTCATTAGACTAGACATACCCAGTTCCTGCAACTTTTCTTTATATATTTTAGCATCCAGTCCCCTAATCATCTTTATGCTCTTCTCTGCACTCTCTAGAATCTCAACATCTTTTTTACCTCATGGCAACCAAAACTGAATGCAGTATTCCAAGTCTGGCCTTACCAAGTGGTATTAACACTTCACATGATGTTGATTCTATCCCTGTTTATGCAGCCTAGAACTGTGTTGGCTTTTTTGGCAGTTGCTGCATACTGCTGGCTCATATTTAAATGGTTGTCCACTAGATCCCTCTCATAGTTACTACTATTGAGCAAGGTACCAACATATACTGTACCTATGCATTTGATTTTTCTTGCCTAAATGCAGAAACTTACTTCTTTCACCATTAATTTTATTTTGTTAGATAGTGCCCAATGTTCAAGTCTGTCAAGATCCTTCTGTATCTAAGCCTATCTTCTGTAGTGTTGGCTATTCCTGCCAACTTGATGTCATCTGCAAATTTGATGAGTTCCCCAACTATCACTTTGTCCAAGTCATTGATGAAGATGTTCAAGAGTACTGGGCAAAAACAAAGCATTGGAGTACTCCACTGCACACTTCCCTACATGTAGATGCAATTCCATTAAGGACTACACATTGAGTGTGGTTGATCAGCTAGTTACAAATCCATCTGGTGGTGATGTTGTCTAATCCACTTTTTTCTACTTTATCTAGGGATAGGTTATGGTCTACTTAATCAGATGCCCTACTGAAGTCCAAGTTAACAGCATTCCTGTGGTTCACTAATTTTGTCACTTTGTCAAAGAATGCAATAAGATTAGTCTGGAATGATCTGTTTTTAAAAAACCCATAATGGCTTTTGATTATCACTTTGTTTGCTTCTAGGTGTTCACTGATTCATTGCTTGATTGCCTTTCCCAGAATCTTCCCTGGTTTTGAGGTCTGGCTGACAAGTCAGTAATTTTCTGGATCTATTTTTGTCCTTTTTTGAAGATGGGAATTATATCAGCTCTATTCCAAACCTCTGACAGTTCCCCAGTGCTCCAGGATCTTTGAAAGATATAGTTCAGTGGTTCTGAGATCTCGTTTGCCAGTTGCTTCAGAACCTTGGGGTGTAATCCATCAAGACCTGATGAATTGAACTTGTCCAGGGTAGACAGATGTTCACATACCATTTTCTTTCCTATTTTTTTGTGGTGCTGCTTTTGATAGGTTCGGCTGTTTTTTCCCTTTGTGTAAAGACAGATGCAAAAAACGAGTTAAGTAATTCTGCTTTCTCCCTTTTGCTTACATTCTTGCTACGTTCTCCCAGCAATGGACCAATTGTTTCTTTATTTTATTTTATTTTGTTTTTAACTTGTTGGAAGAAGCTTTTTGGGTTTTTTTGTTGTTGTTACTTTTTACTTTTGTCACAAGCCTTTATTCATTGTGAGCCTTAGCTTTCCTTACTTCATCTTTACAGGCTCGGGTTATTTGCTGATATTCTGCCTTAGTTATGAGCTCCTCTTTCTACTTTTTATATTTATCCTTTTTGTTTTTCAATTTGTTAGAGAGTTCTTTATGCAGCCATGCTGGTTTCTTTTGAGAACTGTTATTTTTCTTCATCATTGATATTGTGCTAGACTGGGCTTTTATAATCTCACTTTTCAATATTTCCCAAGCTTCTTGAGTTGATGAAAGTCATTAATTCTGATAACAGGATTGATAGAGGATTACCCTGAACACTAAGATTTATTATAGTTGTCAATGGCTAAAGAAATGCCTATGCTGCAGCATTTACAATCATTGTACAAGATTCTTCCTCAGAGGATGGGGCTTTGCCATTTTCATGGTTTTTATATTTTTATTCATAAATGACTTCACACATATAGAGAAAAAGAGAATCTACATTTTATGAAGATGTATTTAACACAGTATTGTGGGGATATCCATTTTGGATAAGACTGGGGTCTTTGAAATATGAATGTTATAGAGTTTCTGAAATATAAATGTTTCTTTTTAATCATGGTCACTCTCTATTCCAGAAACCTATTTGCACTTTAATCTATTCTTCTAATACAAAATAACTAGTGAAGTGAAATGAAATGTATTCTTCCTTCTATCTCATTCTTTACTAAAAGCTTCTGCTGGCGAATAACTATCATAAAGAATGATTTGATTTGATCCTTTCTTGTTTTACCTTTAAATCTTTTGATTCTCTTAAATAATTGTTATAGAATGATTTTAATTAAATGATTATCTCACATGTACTGGATTTTGAATGCTGTCAAGAGTCACTTGCCACAAGATGAACAACCATTTAGCAAAGTTGCTAAATTAATAAATTTCTTATTAAAAGATATTTGACATTAGTGTGGCCTTTGTCAACTACGTGAAATAGAAATATAGCAATATCCATTAGAAATGTTGATATGATTAAACCTAGTTTTATAAAACTGGATTAACATGTAGCAACTATCCCTAGAATGATAAACAAGGTCCTGATGTTTGTGTACATTTTGCATCTCACGATCAACAACCAATAATAAATGTCTATGGCTATTCTCATTCATCCAGGTCATGATTTTCCCAAAAGTGACTTTTCAAAAGGCAACTGGACTTTCTTGATTTTTCCTCAAAAATATATTTCTTCTCATCCAGGAAGACTCTTCAGTTCTGACTCTGACAAGAACTGAAGAAGCTTTTTGGTTGAGAAGTAAAATGACTTCGAGCAAAGACAAGGAAAATCTAGTTGCCTTTTGAAAAATCACCTTTGGGACAACCAACAATAAAGGAACCAGAACTCAGGAAATATGTTGAAGATTATAATTTGGTAAGGTAGCAATGAAAGTTTCAGAGAAGACATTCAGATGTTCTGGGGTGACAATATACATGAAGATAAGGATTCCCTGAGGAACACACAACCTATAGAACTATAGGGTTTGACTGTCACTATGGAAATAGTGACAGTCAAACCCAGCAATCAAACCCAGTATCAATTCAATATTTCCTACACTGGTTTGTGACTTTGG
The DNA here is from genome assembly GCA_023653725.1 of Bungarus multicinctus. Taxonomy (NCBI): domain Eukaryota; kingdom Metazoa; phylum Chordata; class Lepidosauria; order Squamata; family Elapidae; genus Bungarus; species Bungarus multicinctus. The sequence goes on along the minus strand of CM042840.1, from coordinate 140,213,491 downwards.
AGTTTCCTGCTCATAAAAGATTTCTGCATTCACTCATAAGTGAAATATTTGATTTGAGAGCCAGTGTCAGATTTGGAAGTCAGTTTGGTCAAGTGATTTAGGCGCCATTAACTTTTTATTTTATTTATTTATTTATTTGTCAATTGCTTACAAGATAATAGCTATAAGTAAAACATAGTTATGAATACATGGATACATATAAGAAAAATAAAATATAAAAGAAACAATAGGACAGGGACGGTAGGCACGTTGGTGCGCTTTTACCCAGTCACTCTCTCACAGCCCTTTCTTGCTGTTTGAGGGAAATAGGAATAACAGAATAACAGAGTTGGAAGGGACCTTGGATGCTGAAGCACAAAATCCTATACCATTTCATATAAAAATTTGTCCAATCTCTTCATGAATGATGGAGCACCCACAACTTCTAGAGGCAAGTTTTTCCACTGATTAATTGTTCTCACTTTCAGGAAATTTATCCTTAGTTTTAGGTTGCTTCTCTCCTTGATCAGTTTCCATCCATTGCTTCTTGTCCTGCCTTCAAATGCTTTGGAAAATAGATTGACCCCCCTCTTCTTTGGGCAGCCCTCTAGATATAGGAACACTACTGTAATATCTATTATATGCTATCATATTATATCATATTATATATCGTATCTTTCTTATGCTTTCATAGGAGGAGGGAGGTATGTTAGATATTTTATTTGCCTTGAGTTATTTGTAAAAATAATACAAATCAGAATACAAATAAAATAAGTAAACTAATAACTAATATTTGGATGGGTAGATTATTAAACTCAAAGCAACTGCTAATGAAAATTTTGAAATATCAGTATCATCATTGCTATAGTTTCATTCTTCAACATTTTTTGACTGAAAATGTGGATAAAACTTCCAAAGAAATTATTGGCTTATTTTTCAGACCTTAATATTAAAAAAAAATATTTCCTCTTCCCTACTATACAATTCTATTCATTTTATATGGAAAATGGGAACCCTGATCCATTGTAAGGAATAAACATGAATTACAACATTTAAGGCTGTTTTTAATGGCCAGTGTTATTTAGATTACTTTTAATAACATTTGCTCATTTGAAAAAAAGTTGAACCTCCAATTGAACTACTTATTCTCTCACCAAAACAAAATAATTATCTCTTACAGGAATCATAATATTTTTTTTGTCTAAGCCAGAACATCAAGGACAGTGCATAACGGTATTTAAATTCAGCAAAACTTAGGTATCAATTTGATTATAAAGTAATTCTTGAACTCCAGAGAGTTTGGCACAAAGGGATAATAATGGCTCCATCAGATTCATTGCTGCAAGTTTTCTCCTTCCTTTCTTCTTTTCTAGAAAAGAATCCTAGATATAGTCAGTATACAAATTTGTACTCACATGGAATTTCAAATAGCAAATGATGGGATTTCTGATTTAGTGCATTGTCAAATATAAGCCTTGGCTTAATCATTGAATGAACCACTGAAAAACAAACTTTCCTATGGGCAAGAACACAATTTTTTTCACTGTGACAAAAAACTGAAGATGTAGTTCCTTCTGATGCTCTTGATGCAGAAAGCAGTTACTCTGAGCTGCCCTGCAAATGCTTTTCTTATTCCCCATGAGGGGTACCAGTCTGGTGATCTCATCACGGTTGGGATGGTGTCTCAGATAATTCAAACCTTTTTTGAAATTGAATTCAAGAAACATCCTTCTCTAAAAATGTATTATTTATCACTGTAAGGATTTTTCCCCTTTCCATTCATTTTCTAATTTTACTGTTTATATGATTAATAGCTCTTTGAGAATAAATGCATGGTTTTGTGTATAGTTACACTTTCTCCCTTGTCTTTCAAACTTATTTGATTGTGGGAAAACAAATCATTTTCATTGTGTTAAAATCTTACTCACAAAATGTGAGAATACTTAGGGAATGTAAAATAATTAAAATTATCCAGTCTGTGCAATCATTCCTCACAAAACTTACATATATTAAAAGAGTGATACTTGCTGGTTGTATTCTATTTTGTTCCAAACTGATAGAAATAAATGTGATCAGTTGAAAAAAAATAATGGCTTAGTTCTGTACTTATCTGTGGCAAATCAGAGAAACACATTACATAGTTGAGAATTGTACAAATTACTAGTGTTTTACAAAGATTCCTATCTTCTTACACTCATCTCCAGAACAAAATGGTTAGCTGATGAACAACACCTAAAAACCGAACTATACATTCTCACTAACGTACTAACAGCCAATGGATTCCAAAGAAAGAAGATTACTCATCTAATCCAAAAAGAAACCCCAACCAAAATCCAAGACAGAGAACAAGAAAATGTCAAAGCCCTCCTCCCATATATAAAAGGCACTACAGACAAAATCAGCAAGATCCTCCAAAAACACAACATTAAAACAGCATTCTGCACAAACAGAAAAATATCCACCATCCTAAGAAACCCTAAAGACAAAATTGAGTTAGAAAACCAAGGAGAATATGAAATCCCGTGCACCTCCTGCCCCACCACATACATCGGACAAACTAACAGAAGAATAAGTGCACGCATTGAAGAACACAAGAACTCAATCAAAAAAGAAGAACCGACCTCTTCCCTGGTCCAACACCTCAAAGCCACAGGACATAAGATTGACTTTAAAAATACCAGAATCATCGCCAAAACCGAACACTTCAACAACAGAATAATCAGAGAAGCCATAGAGATAGAAAAACACCCACACAGCATGAATAAACAAGATGACACCTCCCGCCTACCAGCCATTTGGAAACCCGCCCTCATTAACAAACGAGTACCTAACATGAAGAAGGACACCAGACCCACACCCACGAGGGCCACACAAGAAACTACCACCACACTTCCACGTAGAAAGCAGACTCACACCCACACAGAAGATGAAACATGACCACGGACCAGAAGCTGTACCATAGCTGTATCACTACCTGCTTCAAACCCCCCAACCCATACATGAAGGGAACTGTGCCCACCATGAAGATGTGGCACAACCATGAATGCGAAGCCAAACAACAGGATCACAGCTCACCAGCTCAAATCCCCCAGCAACTAAGACTAACCTGAGTACAACCAAACCCCCACCGGAACAGAACACAGCCCCCACCCAATCAGAACACAGCCAAGCCCCCACCCAATTAAGTCACACCCCCAGTAGCAGTTAAAAGGAAGAAGCAGCTGCAAGCTCACATTACTCCGAGAAGCACAAGGCCGAAGACACAAGCCTGAAGATGATGAATGAGACTTCATCGAAACGTCGCCTAGATACTTCCAATGCTATGCGGGAGAAAACCCAAAGAATCAAAGATTCACATATATATATATATATATTAAAAAAATCATGCTCACTCTCTATTCATCTACCTATTTCCACTGTAATCTATTCCTTTAATAATGCAAAAAGAATTAGTGAAGGGAAATGAAATGTATTCTTCCTTCCATCTCATCCTTTATTAGAAGCTTATGCTGGCCAATAACCATCATAAAGCGTTATTTGACTTCATTTGATTTTTTTCCCCTATTCTAACTTTATAATTATTGATTCTTTTAAATAATTGTTATAGAATAGTTTAACTAATGATTATCTGACATGTACCAGATTTTTGCATGCTGTCAAAAGTTATTTGTCACAAAAAGTGCAGCCATATAAAGTTGCTAAATTAATAAATTTGATTTTAAAAGATATTAGATATTATTGTGGTCTTTGCCAACAACATGAAATATAAACCTGGTAATATCCATTAGAAATGGCGACTCTGACAAGAACTGAGGAAGCTTCTTGAATGGGAAGTAAAATGACTTCAAGCAAAACCAAAGAAAGTCCAAGTGCCTTTTGAAAATTACCTTTGGGACAACCAACAATAAAGGAACCAAAACTCAGGAAATATGTTGCAGACTATAATTTGATAAGATAGCAATAAAAGTTTCAGAGAAGACATTCAAGCGTCCTCACATGACAATGTACATGACGATAAGGATTCAAAGGAGTAACACACAACCTACTGAAACAGAGCCATGGAAATTGTGACAGTCACACAACCGCAACCAGCAACCACAAATTTTCTTTTGTTTGAATATCAATTCAATATTTCATATTCTGGTTTGTGGCTTTGGAGTTTCCTGCTCAAAAAAGATTTCTGCATTCATTCATAAGATAAATATTTGATTTAAGAGCCAGTGTCAGATTTGAGAGTCAATTTGGTCTAGTGATTTAGGCTCCAGATTAGAAAGTGGAAAGATATGTGTTCAAGTCCCAATTAAGCCATGAATGCCAACTGAATAACTTTGACCCATTTTTGGTCTCTCACAACCCAACCCACTTTCTTGCTGTTGTGAGAAAAATAGGAATAACAGAGTTGGAAGAGTCCTTGGAGGTCTTCTAATCCCAAAACCACAAAATCATATACCATTTCAGACGAAAAATTGTCCAATCTGTTCTTGAATGTTGGTGCACCCACAACTTCTGGAGGCAAGTTGGTCCACTGATTAATTGTTTTCGCTGTCAGAAATTTCTCAATAGTTCTAGGTTGCTTCTTTCCTTGATTGTTTTCCACCCATTGCTTCTTGTCCATACTTCAAGTGTTTGGAGAATAGATTGACCTCTTCTTCTTTGTGGAAGCCCTTTAGATATCGGAATATTGCTGTAATATCTATTATATGCTATCATATCATATGATATCTATTATATCACAGCATAGTATATTATATCATATAATATCATAGGAGGAGGAAGGTTTGTTAGATATCTTCTCAGCCTTGAGTTATTTATAAAAAAATAATACAAATAAAATAAAATAAGTAAGTAAATAAATAAACAACCAAATACATACATACATACATACATTCATACATACATACATACAGATTTGGAGGGATAAATTATTAAACTCAAGGCCATGGCAAATGCATTGTCTTATTTGTCAGACCTTAACATGTAAAAAATGTTGCATATTCTCTACTAAACCTTTCTATTCACTTTTTATGGAACATGGGAACCCTGCTCCATTGTAAGGAATAAACATGAATTTCAACAGTTGAGGTTATTTTTAATAGCCTATGTCCTTTACATTATTTTTATTAGCATTTGCTCATTTGAGGAAAAAAAGTTGAACCTTCAGTTACACCACTTATTCTCTCACCAAAAACAAAATAATTATCTCCTACAGGAATCAACATTTTTTTTAAGGACTATGCATAAATGTATTTAAATTCAGCAATTATTTAGGTATCAATTTGGTTATAAAGTAACTCTTGAACTCCAGGGAGTTTGGCACAAAGGGATAATAATGACTCAATCAGATTCTTTGCTATAAGTTTCCTTCTTCTTTTCCAGAACATTTGTTCAGTCCTAGTAATAGTCAGTATAAAAATTTGCACCCAAGGAACTTCATATAGAAAATGATGGCATTTCCGATTAGGTGCATTGTCAGATATAAACAGAGGTGGGATTCTACCAGTTTGCACCTATTCACTAGAACAGGTTGTTAACATTCTAAGCAGTTCAGAATACCGGTCCTTAGAAGAAATTACTGGCCTAATCCTGTAAGGAAGGCAGGAAGGGAACATTCTGGTGTTGCTTACAGAAACTGCCTCTCCGTTAATCCTTATTACTGTACATACTTGACAGGACTAGACCTTCTGTCTCTGGAACTTCTCTGGAGATTTTTTCCCTTCCTCTGTTGGTACTTTGCTTATGTGGAGTTACAATAGCACTGAAAAAAGTGACTTATGACAATTTTTCACACTTATGACTGTTGCAGCATCCCCACAGTCATGAGAGGTCAGGCGAGGAGACGCATGCCTCAATGTGAGTGATATTGAGTTGGCCACACACACCAACTAAGCCACCCCACAGAACTGGTTGTTAAAAAATTTGAATCCCACCCCTGGATATAAACCTTGGCTTCATCATTGAATGAACCACTGAAATACAAACTTCCTTATGGACAGGCGACACAAATATATGACAAATGCCCAAAGATGTTGTTCCTTTTGATGATCTTGATGCAGAAAGCAGTTACTCTGAGCTGCCCTGCGAGTGATGCTTTCTTTATTCCCCATGAGTGGTACCAGCCTGGTGATCTCATCGTGGGTGGGATCGTGTCTCAGATAATTCAAACCTTTTTTTCAAATTGAATTTAAGGAACATCCTTCTCTAAAATCTTATGTTTTACCACTGTAGGGATTTCTTTTTCTTTTCATTCATTTTCAAACCTTAGCCACATCTTCCAGAATTGCTTATATGACTAAATCACTTTGAGAATAAAAGTGTAGTTATTCACAAAATGTATGAAACTATCCTGCAAGAAGTCTTTTTGGAGAACGTTTAGGGAGTATAAGATAATTAAAATTATCCAGACTGCGCAGTCACTCCATGTATAACTTACATATATTAAAAGAGTGATACTTGCTGGTTGTATTCTACTTTGATCCAAACTGATAGAAATAAATGTGATAGCTTGAAAAAAAAAATCATGACTTTATTCTATACTTACTTGTGGCAAATGAAGGAAACACTTTACATTGCTGAAAACTATACAAATTGTTGAGTGTTTTACAAAGATTATCATCTACTCTCTTACAACAGAACATAAATTATTGTTATTTAAATATCAATGTTTGCATCCTAAAAAAATTGTCAACTTGTTTTCTTTCATGGTGGTGTTTGCAGTGTAATAACCAAATTTTACCAGCATGCTCTCACCTTGGCCTTTGCTGTGAAGGAGTTCAATGAGGACTCCCACATCTTACCTAACGTCACTCTCGGATTCCACATTTATGACAGTTACCTCAATCCAAGGATGACCTATCGTACCATTCTGGACCTGCTTTTCAAATCACATGAATTTGTCCCAAACTACAAATGTGATAGCCAGAAGAATCTCATGGCCATCATTGGGGGACTCAATCCTGATACATCATCCCTTATGGCAGAAAGTGTAAATGTCTACAAAATTCCACAGGTAATTTGGGATGGAGTGAGAGAGAAAATTGTTTTGTAATTAATAGTAGACACTAGTTGTTTGCCATACCTTTCTGAAGAAATTAAATTAAATACTTTTATCATCCCTGTTCTGTTGTTCCCACATCTCAAAAGACTGACTCAAAATAATCCAATTAAATGAAAATTTTCTATTACAATCATACATGTGTTTTGACTGCGGACCAGCAATAGGTCACAACACTTCTTACTACTATTGCTTGATGTATGATAAAAGTAGTGTAGTGGGAAACTCAACTGTTTTTCTTAGCAATTGTTGAAGGATTGGTGTTGTAGGGTTAGTTAATATTTTGCCCTGTCTTTCTTCAGGACTTCAATTTTGCTCTCTTTGCTCCCCCTTCTGCAATTGTTGAAACTCAATGTGTTGGCTCAAAACAAACAGTCAAGAAAATCTAAATCTTTTTATTAATCATAGATTAGAAAATTTAAAATCTGGAGCTGTGTCAAGAGGAGGATAGAAAAGGCTGGCTGAAAGGCAAGTTGTTCTATTTGTTAATTGTTTTCACCATTTGGAAATTTCTTCTTAATTCTAGGTTGCTTCTCTCCTTGGTTAGTTTCTATCCATAGTTTCTCATGTTACCTTCCGGTGCTTTGGAAAACAGTTTGACCACCTCATCTTTTTAAGAGCCTCTCAAATATTGGAAAATATTGTGTCTCACAGTTTTAAAGAGGATCTCCTTTCAACCGCTTCCTGTCCGTTCCCCAACCCAAAGCTATCAGCATTTTCACTGATGTCCTCAATTCAGCTCCAGATTCCAGCAAGCTACCCAATAATAGGAGACAACTCCCCTAGGCAAGTCTTGGTTGGGTTTGAAAGGAATAACTGAATTTAAAACTCAACTAATTTGCCAGGAAATTGTTGAAGTATTGGAGCTTTGTGATATTTTTGGAGATCTCTATAATAATTGTAGTAAATGAAGACATCATTAACTCTTTCTATGCTTCCAAAATCTCATGGGCATAGTCTTTCATGTATAAGTATTTTATTTATCTGCTACAGATAAGGGAAAAGGTAATCCAGTAAATCCAGCTCTTAAGAATCCTTTCTTTAGGCTGAGAAGAATTCACAAACTCAGACAGTTAGTAAGTTTCCAGATGTTTTAAGTGGATGAACTCTGTATTATGAAACTGAATGTGTTGATAATTTCAGATGACACAATATTTCATTATGGGATTATAGTTGCTTCTCTTTTTCATCAGAATTGTCATAATCTACATAGAATTGGACAAGTGTTCAATATAGGGAGACCTTCATTAAGTTTATAACCAGCCATCTTCTTCACATTTTCTCATGATTTTCATGAATAACAAATTTCTCTTTTTTATTTGTTTAGTTGACTTATGGTTCCTTTGCCCAAGAAGACTTTCCGATTACAGAGTTATTTCCACTTTATTGCATGGTCCCAAAAGAGGAGCATCAATACAGGGGACTTATACAAATTCTTCTCCATTTTGGATGGACGTGGATTGGAGTCTTTGCTTTTGAAAATAAGGAAGACTGTTTTTTGCAGAAACTGCAGCCATTGCTTTCACAGAACGGGGTCTGTTTAGCTTTCACACAAACAATTCCACAATATGTCAACTTGGAAGACTTGTTCAAAATATTTAGTTCAATCTCAATTATTTCTGATAAAGTGATAGATCAGAAAACAAATGTTTTTCTTGTCTATGGAGAATCCTTCACAATAGTGTGGTTCAGAACTATCATGTTTCTATGTGATCCTGAAAATAAAGAGAGTGCATTATTTAGGAAGGTTTGGATCCTGATGAATCTGATTGATTTCATTCTGATAGGAACTCAAAGGAGTTGGGATCTCCAGATGTTCCATGGGGCTCTTTCTTTTACTGTGCATTCAAGAGGCATTCAAGGCTTCAAAGAGTTTCTTCAAGTCATCAAAGCTTCAACCCACAAAAATGGATTTCTTCAAGATATTTGGGTGCGATTGTTCGATTGTTCATTTTCAAATACAGAACTTTATCTACAATCACTGAAACCTGTACTGGAGAGGAGAATTTGGAAAATCTACCTGGTCCTCTGTTTGATTTGCAGATGATTGGCCAAAGCTACAGTATCTACAATGCTGTTTATGCAATGGCACATTCTTTGCATGAGGCAGTGAGTTCAAAATCCCAACCAAGAAAGATTCAAAGGGTTGAATTTCTAAATCTGCTGCCTTGGCAGGTAATCTTTCCATGCCATACCTATGTTGTGTTTCAATGATTATCCACAATCACCCACAATCTCATATAGCTTATTTACCCTGGTCTATGGCTACAAATCAATAGAGCGACTGAGGCAACAAAGCCATTAATTTTCTAAAATAAGAGGAGCAACATAAATCATGCCTTACCTAATTTCAGTATAGTCAATGGAATTTATTGTATGCATCAATTTTCATGGTATAAATAACTTTTCATATCCACATATAATTGGCCTTTCTTATTAATTTATCCAACCAGGAAGAATTCAATTGCATTGTGTCTGAAGGCAGACTTTATTTTTTTGTGTCCAAAAAGCATTTCTGAAATGTAGATATTTCACTTTTCTTATTAGCTTGTGAATAATAATTCTCACCAGAGCCATGGTGATTCACTGGTTAGAAAGTAGTACTGCGGGCTACTTGTATTGGCTGCCAGTTGCCAGCAGTCCAGCAGTTCAATTCCCACCAACTCAAAGTTCATCAAGCCTTCCATCCTTCTGGGGTTGGTAAAATGAAGACCCAGATTATTGGGGGTAATATGCTGACTCTGTAAACCACTTAGAGAAGGTTGCAAAGCACTGTGAAACAGTATATAAGTCTAAGTGCTATTGCTATCCAAAATTATCCTCAGCCAGTTCTCTAATCTACTTCTCCTAGGCTCACGAACATTTCAGAGTTGGGATGCAGAGTGTTCTTTCAATCAATATTCAAGAGGAATGAACCAAATGACAATCCTTTTCAATTGTGACCTCTACCCTTTGAAACAATTCTATCATTGAAAGTATCTCACCCCCACCTCTCTCAAAACTATTGAGTCTCAGATGATAAAGTCTGGCTAAAGGAAATTTGTCAGGTTTCAGGAGATCAAGAATTTTTGTAGTAATGAGAAACAAACAATGTAGAATGGTTTTAGATATGGTCCAAATATGATTATCTAGTTGTTTAAATAGTGAATATAAATCATATCTGAATCAAGTTTTATCATATCAATACCTTGTTTTCATATTGATTTGTTAACTGCTGTTTTTTATTTTTTCCCCTTGGAAGTAACATTAAATTAATACTAAAAGAGACCTGGGTCTCTCTGAAATATATGTTATCTATATTCTAATATTCTAAGTGTATTTATTTGATATTTGTTAGAGCAATGGGAAGAATGAATAAGTGAAAGTTAAATTACTGGCCACTTCTTCATTATTATTCTTCCAACTCTCTTTCATTCTCTTTCAAGTAGCTCCATTCATTTCTTCAAGGCATTTCTTTTAATAATTCAGCTGGGGAAAGAATGTTCCTGAATGAGAAAGGGGAAGCAACAGGTGGATTTAACATCACCAACTTGATCACTTTTCCAAACAGATCCTTTCAGAGAATTAGAGTTGGAAAAATGGATCCCTATATTCCCAATGGGAAGGAATTATTCATTGATGAAGAGATTATTGTCTGGCACCCAGCTTTTAACTAGGTCTGGACTCATTTAATCAACTATTCTGTGATCCATTATAATCCAATATTGAACATAGTCTAGATAGAAATCTAATGTGTGCTCTTTGAAACAATATACTCTGTACAAATATTGTCAATGATCAAGTTTTCATCAAAATGCTCTCTACATGGGGCTCCCTGTGGGGAGCACCCGGAGACTCCAACTGGTGCAAAATGAGGCCGCGCGGGTGATTATGGGGGCGTCACGAAGCTCCCATGTGACGCCTCTCCTGCATGAGCTGCATTGGTTGCCGGTGGCTTTCTGGGTTCGCTTTAAGGTTCTAGTTTTGACCTTTAAAGTGATCCATGGCATTGAGCCAGGCTACCTGCAGGACCGCATTCTGCCGGTGATCTCCAACAGACCTGTGCGTTCCCACAGGGAGGGCCTTCTCCGGGTGCCGTCGGCCTCTATGTGTCGTCTGGCGCCCCCAGGAATAGGGCCTTCTCTGTGGGGGCCCCTGCCCTCTGGAATAGTCTGCCACCAGATATACGTACCAGCACGGACCTGAGAACCTTCAGACATGTGTTAAAAACTTGGCTCTTTGAACAGGCTGGCCTGGGCTGATATGAGATTTTAACCGTCTACTGTTTTAATTTGGATTTTAATTTGGGGTTTTTAAATTCTAATGGGGAGGGTTGATTTTTAATCTAACAGTCCAAATTATTTAATTCCATTTTAATTTTTGTATTCATGTGTGGGGTTGAATTGGCTGTGCACTGCCCTGAGTCCTTCGGGAGAAGGGCGGTATATAAATGTTTGAAATAAATAAATAAATAAATAAATAAATAAATAAATAAATAAATAAATAAATAAATAAATAAATAAATAGACAAAATGACATTACAATTTAAAAAATAGTCATTTACATTTGGATTTCTTATCCATTTCAAATCATATGAGTCATACTGTTTCCATAATATTGTAATCACATATATTTCTTTATTCTCCAAACATGCCCTTTGCACATCCTTATAATATCATCCTTTTAATGGATAATATAAATAAGTGATGGCTCAATGGTGAAAGACACTGCATTTATCAGCAGGAAAGCTACCAGGATTTGAGACCTGAGCACCATGCAATAGGGTGAGCTCCTGTTCCTGCCTCAGCTTTTTCCCACCTAAGAATTCAAAAGAATGCAAATGTGAGTAGATTCATAGGTACCACTTTGGTGGGAAGATAAATATATCTGGACTAACCCTTTGAATATTCAAATATTCTTCCTCCCACCATAAAGGAGAACAATACAAACTGCTTAAAAATTTCTCTTTGTAAAAATATTTTATGTTTATCACCAAGTTGTTCCAATTTCTCAGTGTAATGAGCATTGCTCCCCTGGATACTTGGAGAAAGGGTTGGAAAGAGAACAATTCTGTTGCTACAACTGTGTTTCATGTCCAGAGGGGAAGATTTCAAATGAAAAAGGTAGGTTAGACATTCCAGCAAGTTCTCATTAGATACACCTAAGCAATTTGTAATACACTGCTTTAAGAGTAGCTAATAGTTTTGATAGTTCTTCAAGGTGAATATTCATTTCTATACCTGTGAATCACAATCTGTCATTCTGAATTCAAAGTTTTCCCATAAGTGCTGAGCTCTTATATTGACCCTTACAGATTTCTTCTACGTTCTTTAGAAAAATAGGAAAAGTTGAAATAGTCTAAATTTTAATAATTTTAAAGTGCTAGACAGGACTGTACTTCATAGATTAATTGTCCTTCTCATTGTACTTATTTTTGGCTGCTCGCAGCTGATTCAATGATGAAAAAACTGCATTTCCATAAAACGTGATCCAATTGATAGCCAAGAGAAAAAACTTGAAGGGATAAGGGTTGGCACCCATAAAGAATATTATTTTCAAAAATATGGAATATATAAAAACATGTCTTAACTTTTTTTCAAATATGGATGACTGTTTTCAATGTTCAGAAGATCATTATCCAAATAAAGAAAAGAAAGAATGTATCCTGAAACTGCTGGTCTTTCTATCATTTGAAGAAACCTTTGGAATTGGTTTAGCCTCAGTAGCTCTTTGTTTCTTCTTCTTGATTTCTTGGGTCCTTGGAACTTTTGTTAAGCACAGGGATACTCCCATTGTCAGAGCCAACAATCGGTGCCTCACTTACACTCTCCTTGGGTCTCTTCTACTCTGTTTTCTCTCTTCTTTGCTCTTCAACCAACCAGGTAAAGTAACCTTCCTTCTCCAGCAACCAACCTTTGGTATCACCTTCTCAGTATCCATTTCTAGTGTATTGGCCAAAACCATCACTGTAGTTGTGGCTTTCATGGCCACTAAACCAGGATCGCAAATGAGGAAATGGGTGGGGAAAAAATTAGCCTTTTCTATTGTCCTCTTATACTCTCTCTTACAATTATATATTTGTATTCTTTGGTTGTTGACATGTCCCCCATTCCCTGAGTTGGATATGCACTCAAAGTCCCAAGAAATGATTTTACAGTGCAGTGAGGGGTCAGCTTCCTTCTTCTACTGTGTCTTGGGCCAAATGGGTATCTTGGCCATTGCCAGCTTTATTGTGGCTTTCCTTGCCTGTAAATTACCTGACAGCTTTAATGAAGCCAAGTTCATCACTTTCAGCATGTTGGCCTTTTGTATAGTGTGGATCTCCTTCTTTCCAGCCCATCTGAGCACAAGAGGAAAAGCCATGGTAGCTGTGGAGGTCTTCTCCATCTTGTCCTCCAGTGCTGCATTACTGGTATGCATATTTTTGCCAAAATGCTATATCATTGTTTTTCGGCCTGACCTCAACCACAGAGAACAACTCATAAAGAGGAATTAGCACATCATGTGTTCTTTTTAATTATGGAAAATATTTGACAAAAAAGAATAGTGACCCTGCTATTATTATATTTCTATTTTATTATATTATGATTTAATATTATCATTATTATTGTAGATATCTTTATTTCTACTAAACAAGATTTTATACAGGATTGGGATTATTATTAAAATTCTTTGTTGTCTATTCCAAATGAAGTGATTATTTTGTTACATTTTCAAATATTCTCCAAGGTAATTTAACCTAACCAAACATCTAAAGATTCAGACCGGTTCTATAGAACCGGTTGTTATGATTCTGTGCAGTTCAGAGAACTGGCAAATCATGCTACTGGCTGGCCCGCCCCTCTCCACTTGCCTTTTCCCTTCCAAACCAGTCAATCCTTAATTGATTTCTTTTTTCCCCTCCTGATGATCAGCTGTTTTGATGATTGTGTTGGGATCCCGCTCGCTGTCTTACTGGTTTGCCCAGGAGTCTTCCTTGAGGCCCAGGAGGCAAAAAGAGGTGTGCAGGGAGGGTGCTGCTGCTTTATAAAAAAGATTTCATGAAGGGTCAGAGTGACTCACTCTCCATCCACCAATGTCTTTCTACTGTACCTAATTATCCAATTTATTAACTTTGTAATTCATGGACATTTATATGAAACATAGTCTTCCTTCTGCCTCATTCCTTACTAGAAATATATGCTGGCCATTGACCATAATAAATTCTGATTTGGTTTCATTTGGTTTGGATGTGTCTTCCAGTAGTCTTTTGGAAGAGACCCTTTTCTTTATGCAATGTCTAATAAAATAACACATCTGGCCAGAAAGCATGAGATTATGAGTTCTAATCCTACCTTAAGCACAAAAGCCAACTGGGTAACTAGCTAACTAGGATAGTCATTCTCTCTCAGCCCAGCCCATCTCACAGGGTCACTGTTGTTTGGGAAAAAATAGGAAGAGGAAGGTGTGTTAGATATGTTTGATGCCTGAGTTGTTTGTAAAAATATTAGAATAGCTATCTATCTATCAATAGCACTTATATGTACCACTTCACAGTGCTTTATAGCTCTCTCTATGCAGTTTATACAATCAGCATATTTCCCACAACAATTTGGGTCCTCATTTTACCGACCTTGGAAGGAAGGATCTCTGCCATAGATAGATTTTTGCTATGATGATGTATCCTTAATCTATTCTTTTAAATTTCCCATGAAATTTAATGATTCTCAGGAATCTTCCCCAACAGCAAATTTTAAAAACATCAAATGCTCTTCTTTAAAACCCCACTTTGGCTTCTGTAAAGTCACAGGAAATTCCATGGCAAGCATGATTTGCATCTGGAACTTTTATCTAGTTTCCAAAGGATTTTCAAATCAAGACCAGATAATCTGTGTCAGATATTTGATGTTTCTGACTATTTAAAATCAAACATTTTGGAGGGAAATTGGTTCCTTATCCTTTGATAAAACCAATTTATAAGTTCTGGAGCAGAACAGCTATGATCTCTCTCTCTCTCTTTCTCTCTCTCTCTCTCCCTCCCTCTCCCTCTCTTTCTTCCTCCCTCCCCCCTCTCTCTGTGAATTTTACATTCTTATTATATAAAAAACATTATACTCAAGATAAATGTAAGCATATTTTGTTTTGTTTTATTTTCAAATATCCCTGTCTGCTCTTGTTTCTTCTTTTTCCTTTTGGGGGAGAGTGCCAATGATTTTTTTAATTTTAATTTCACTTTTCATGTTTCCAAAGGATTTTCAAATCAAGACCATTTAATTGTAACAGACAGTTTCAGGAACTGGGCTTGGCTAGTCTAGTAAAGAGAAGGACCAGGGGAGACATGATAGCAGTCTTCCAATATTTGAGGAGCTGCCATAGGGAGGAAGGGGTCAAGCTATTTTCTAAAGTGCCTATAGGCCAGACAAGGAATAATGGATGGAAACTGAACAAGGAAAGATTTAACCTGGAAATAAGGAAAAACTTTCTAACAGTGAGAACAATCAACCAATGGAACAGCTTGCCTCGGAAGTTGTGGGAGCGCCATCACTTGAGACTTTCAAGATTGGACTGCCATTTGTCAGAAATGGTGTAGGGTCTCCTGCTTGGGTGGGGGTTGGACTAGATGACCTCCATCTATGTAGGTTATCTGTATGTATGGTGCTGAAACAGATATCAAGAAGAATAAGAGAGATGAGAAGAGAATATTTATTATTGACTAAAGAGTAACTTAAAAAGAGGAGTAAACTACAGATGGTTGATGCCAGAAGGCCTCTTGTTCACTTGGCAGGAACAAACACAGAATTGACACAGTTGAAAAAGCTGAGCTATTCTACTTAGAATACTTTAGAGGAAAGGAGAAAGAAGAAAGAAGGGATGAGTCACTGATTGAATTTCAAGAGAGTGTATAGCAGTAATTGAAAAAGAAAAAGAAGAAGGTGCATTAGGAGGTGAACCCAGAGAACAACAAGAATTGAGATCTACTAGAGCAATAAAACCCTCTTATAAAGCTTAACATGGATGAAAGAAAATTGATTTTGATTAACATAAATGGACTTAATTTGGCTACTAAAAGTATTTCACAAATTAGAAAAAATAAAATTTGACATAATCTGCTTACAAGAGGTACATATTAAAAAACAACATGAATATATACTAAAACAAGGAAAACTAGGGAAATTATTTACGTCACTGGCACAATCCCCAAAAAAGAGGTGTGGTATTATATATTAAAGAAACAATTTTGGCAGAACTAATTTTCACAGAAGATGATGGAAGGATTCTGATGGAAATAACGGATAACAGGATTAAAACACTTATAATTGCAATTTATGCCCCGAATGATAAACAAAAAGAATTCTACAGAAAATTACACATGAAAATAATTGAACTGGACTATGTTAATATTTGTATGATAGGATATTTTAATGGAATAATTAATGACCAGTTGGATTATAAAACACAGAAAACAACAAAGAAAGTTAGAAAGATACTACCAAAATCCTTCCTTCGAATAATAGAAGAATTTAACTTAAAAGATGCATGGAGAGAGAAAAATGCAGAAAGTAAGCAATATACTTTTTATTCAAACAGGCATACATCCTGGTCTAGAATAGATATGATATGGATGTCAGCAGAATTATTGACTAATGTATGACAGATTGAAATAGAAACAAGCACTTGGGCAAATCATAATCCAGTGTCAGTTATTTGGAAAGGATACAAGAGGAGATCTAGATGAACTTTAAATAATATGATATTAAAAGAAAAAGATTTTAAACAGAAAATAGAGAAAGAACTTGTTTTCTTCTTCAAAGAAAATAGAAAAGAGGATACATCTTTACAGAATCTCTGGGACACAATGAAGGTCTACACAAAAGGCTTGATAATAAATTATACTAGGAGAAGAAACGGAAAGCAGAAAAAGACATTTAAAACATTAGAGGATGACTATAAAAGATTGGAAAAAGATTTACAGAAGTCCCCACAAAAAAAGATATTAAAAATAAAATGGATATAATTAAACATAAAATGGGACTAATGGAAAAAGAAGAATTAGCACAAAAAATTAAAAATGCCAAACAGAATTATTTTGAAGATGCAGACAAACCAGGCAGATGGCTAGCTTATAAACTGAGAAAGAGAAGCAAGAAGGATTAGTCAATTAATTAATCAAACAATGCATATGTGATTTAGCCCTATGTATATAGTGGCATTTTTAAACTATCTAACTTACTATATGTTTTAGATAGGTTTTAGACTAAGTTTTTAAATTATTATTTTAATTATTTTAATTTTTAAATACTCTGTAGTGTGATTGTGATGTGGTGTTTGGGGCACTGTGCTGGAGTAGCTTTCAAATTTCATTGTATTGTAGAGTGCAATGACAATAAAGGTATTCTATTCTATTCTAATAAATAAAGAAGGACAGGTCTGCTATGGAAATGAGGAGAAGAAAAAAATATACAAGACTATTTATTTATTTATTTATTTATTATTTAAATTTGTATACTGCCCTCTCTCCCAAAGGACTCGGGGCGGTGCACAGCCAGATAAAAAACATATAAACATATATGCAATAATTTAAAATGCATTAAAAGAATTAAATAAATTGGCCATTAAAAGTTAAGAAATAGGGAATTAAGAAAATTAAAACCATTTAAAACCGAATTTAAAACCATTACACATAACTCTAGGCCAGACCGGCTAGATGGAATAGGTGGGTTTTTAGTGCACGCCGGAAGGTCAATAGGTCGGGGACAGTCCTCATCTCTGGGGGCAATTTGTTCCAGAGGGAGGGTGCTCCTAAAGAGAAGGCCCGAACCCTCGGGGTCACCAGCTGTCCAGCCGGTGGCACCCCAAGAAGGCCCGCTATATGGGAGTGCACTGGTCGATGAGAGACCGATGGTGGCAGTAGGCAGTCCTGTAAATACCCACGTTCCGAGCCATGGAACGCTTTAAAGATGCTAACCAACACCTTGAATTGTACCCAGAAGGCTACCGGGAGCCAATGCTGCTCGCGCAAAAGTGGTGTAACATGGGAGCTCCGAGAAGCCTCCAAAAACACTCATGTGGCTGCATTTTGCACCAATTGGAGCCTCCGAGTGCTCTTCAAGGGAAGACCCATGTAGAGAGCATTGGCATAATCCAGGTGGGAGATGACGAGAGTGGATGTGACTGTGCAAAGTGCGTCTCGATCCAGAAAGGGCCGCAATTGGTAGATCCTACGGACCTGATAAAAAGCCCCCCTGGCAATGGCTGCTATATGGTCTTCTAACGACAGCCATACATCCAGGAGGACACCCTCATCCGCCCGTCCGAAGTTGCCCAGTCAGAGTCCAATCCATCCTGGATCTGAGTGATTTTGTCCTGGAGAAAATTCAAAAAATCCTCAGCCTGCCCCTGTAGAGGTTCATCTCACACTCCCACCTCTAGGAGAGAGCGGGTCACCTTAAAGAGGGTGGCTGGGCAATTCCCCACGGACGCAATAAGGGCGGAGAAGTGAGAACGCTTTGCCATCTTTATCACCACTAAATAGATCCTAATATGGGACCGCAAATAGTGTTTGGTCAGATGCGGAGTGGGTGGTCCTCCAACCACTCTCTAGGCGTCTTTTCTGGTGCTTCATCTCCCTCAGCTCCTCGGAAAACCAGGGAGCTAATTGGGATTGGCATCGGGTCAGAGGCCGCAAGGGCACAACTCAATCAAGGGCACCAGCCGCCATCCTGTCCCAGGTGGCGACCAGGTCCTCAACCGGGTCATGTGTCTGAGTGCTGGGAAATGGTCCAAGCTCCGTCAGGAATCTATCCGGGTCCTGGGGCAGAACCATCGTATCTGCTCCACCTCCCTGCAATGAGGGGGTGCAGTATGGAAGTCGAGCCTTAGGAGAGAATGATCAGACCATGACAGGGACTCAACAACAACGTTCCCTACACCTAGATCATCCTGCCACTGTCCAGAGACAAAAACCAAGTCCAAGATGTGACCCCTAATGTGAGTAGGGTCCCTAATTAACTGGGTCAGGCCCAAGGCTGTCATGCAAGCCAAGAACTCCTGGGCTATCCCCAAGGTACCACCAGATGAGGGCAGGTTGAAATCCCCCATGACCATAAGACTGGGGGTCTCAACCATCAAGCTGGCTATAACCTCGAATAGCTGAGGCAGGACCGACGTCATATAGCAGGGAGCCAGGTATGTGATCAATAGGCCCATCTGAACTCCGGAACCACATTTCACAAAAAAAGATTCACATCCGGTTGTCTGAGGAACAGTGGATTCCCTAGGACACAGATCTTCCTTAATAATTACTGCAACCCCCCCACCCCTCCCCTGGGTCCTCGGCTGATGGAAAACCTGAAACCCAGATGAGAACATCTCCAGCCAGGTCTCAGTAACACCCACCAGGTCTGCCCCCCCCCCCATCAGTGATCAAATCAGAAATGAGCGGGGCTTTATTAACGACGGACCTGGCGTTGCAAACCATCAGCCGAAGGTCCGGGGCTGGATCATTCGGACAACCTAGGGAACGAAAGATGACCTGGGGGTCAGACTACTATGGAAAACTGTACTTTCAAGAGAATATTCAAGAAGAAAAAATAAAGCAATATCTACAGAAAGTGAACCTACCTCAGATACCTAAAAATATTGAAAAAATGTTAGAAGACGGCGTTGGTCGCATTGGTGAATGATCTCTGGAGGGCTTGGGACAGGGGTTGTTCCTCTGTCCTAGTCCTGTTGGATCTCTCAGCGGCTTTTGATACTGTCGACCACAGTATCTTATTGCGGCGGTTGGAGGGGTTGGGGGTGGGAGGCACCGTGCTGTGGTGGTTCGCCTCCTTCCTCTCCGACCTTTCGCAATTTGTGTTGACAGGGGGGCAAAGATCGGCCCCGAGGCCCCTACTGTGTGGGGTGCCATAGGGGTTGGTGCTCTCGCCCCTGCTGTTTAACATTTATGTGAAGCCGCTGGATGAGATCATCCATGGCTTCGGGGTGGAGTTCCATCAGTACGCTGATGATACTCAGCTGTACACCTCCACCCCGGGCCACCCCAACGAAGCCGTCGAAGTGAGGGCCCGGTGCCTGGAGGCCGTGCGGAGTTGGATGGGTCGTAACAGGCTTCGTCTCATCCCGACCAAAACCGAGTGGCTGTGGTTTCCTGCGCCCAGATACAGCCAGCTTGTTTCTTCGCTGGCCGTGGGGGGAGAGGTTTTGACCCCCGTGGAAAGGGCGCGCAATCTGGGTGTCCTCCTGGACGTTCTTCTGGACGTAGAAGAACACATTGCAGCCGTCGCCAGGGGGGCTTTTTATCAGATTCGTCTGATTTACCAGTTGCGGCCCTTTCTGGATCTGGGTGCACTTCGCACAGTCACTTCCGCCCTCATTATCTCCCGCCTGGACTATTGCAATGCTCTCTACATGGGGCTCCCCTTGAAGAGTCTCCGGAGGTTGCAGTTGGTCCAGAATGCAGCCGCGCGGGTGATTGTGGGTGCCCCTCGGAGCTCCCACGTAACACCGCTTCTCCGCAGGCTGCACTGGCTTCCTGTGGCCTTCCGGATTCGATTCAAGGTGGTACTGATGGTATTTAAAGTGCTCCATGGCTCGGGACCTGAGTACTTACGGGACCGCCTACTGCCATCATCAACCTTCCGCCGCCCACTACGCTCCCACAGGGTTGCCCTGCTTGGGGTGCCGCCGCCTGATCGTTGTCGGCTAGCGGCCCCAAGAGTTCGGGCTTTCTCTGTGGGAGCTCCCTCCCTATGGAATGATCTCCCCCCGGAGCTACGGGCCATGACGGATATCCTGACCTTCCAGCACGCAGTGAAAACCCTATTTTTTAGACAGGCTGGCCTGGCCCAGTAATTGGGTTTGGGTTTTAAATTCAATTGGGTTTTAACTGTTAATTTTATATTTTTAACTTTTAACTTAATCCCTGATTTTATACTCTAAATTTTCAATTGGATGGGATACAGCCGGACCAATGTATTTAATATATTTTTAAACTGTATTTAAAGTATATTTATTCTTGGTGTTAGTTTTTTAGTAGGCTGTACACCGCCCCGAGTCCCTTTTTGGGATAGGGAGCGGTATAGAAGTTCGATAAATAAATAAATAAATAAATAAAATAAATAAATAAAGAAGGAACTATAACAATGATGGAATTAACAGAAACCTTAAAAAAACAGAATATTGGGAAAGCACCAGGTCCAGATGGTTTGCCAGCAGAATTTTACAAGACTTTTCAGGAAATATTGAATCTTCATCTTTTAGAAGTTATGAATGAAGTTATGTTGAAGAAAAGAATACTAAAATCATGGTTAGAAGCATACATTACAATTATATCAAAGGAAGGTACAGACCTGCAGCAAGTTAACAATTATAGATCTATATCTCTATTGAACTCAGACTATAAAATATTTGCTTCAATTTTGGCAGAAAGACTAAAAAGATACTTAAATAATTTTATTCATACTGATCAAAATGGATTTCTGCCAAAAAGACAAATCAAAGACAATGTGAGAATTATTTTGGATACTCTGGAATATTATGAAGCACACTCTGAGAAGCAAATGGCCTTGATATTTCTAGATGCACAAAAAGCCTTTGACAATGTGAGTTGGTAATATATTTTATTGCAATTGATACAAATGGGCTTTGGTAAAAATTTTATTTAAGCCGTTGAAACAATATACCATGAACAAACTGCAAAGGTGATGGTGAATGGAGAATTAACAGAATCTATAGATATAAGAAAAGGGATAAGGCGAGGCTGTCCACTGTTGCCTCTGCTGTTTGTATTAACATTGGAAGTGTTGAACAGGAATATTAGAGAAGAAAGAGAAATAATAGGAATGAAAATTAAAAAGGAGGAATATAAATTGCAAGCTTTTGCAGACGACCTGGTATTTATATTAGAAGACCCATTGGAAACAGCATCCAAATTAATAGAAAAAATAGAAGAATGTGGAAAAGTAGCAGGTTTGAGAATAAATAAAGACAAAACAAAGATATTAACAAAAATATGTTAGCAAGATGAAAGAAAGAATTGGAAGAAATTTTAAAAATACAGGTCATGAACAAGGTTAAATATTTAGGGATACATATTACACCAAGATGTGGTACACTGAAGGAAGATAACTATGTTAAACTCAAACAGCAGATTGCAACAGATTTGATAAAATGGGAAAAATTGCAATTAAGATGAATATACTGCCTAGAGTTTTATATTTATTCCAGACAATTTCTATTCAACTAGGGAAAGAGTTTTTTAAAAATTTAAATAGAATTGTGTTGAAATATATTTGGCAGGGTAAAAAAGCAAGAATAAAATTAAAACTATTACAAGATGCAAGAATAAGAGGAGGGTCTGCCTTGCCCAATTGGGAGCTATATTACCAGGCGTCAAGTTTGATGTGGGTAACGGAATGGATAACACTAAGGAACAGTAGATTACTGACTTTAGAAGACCATGACTTGCTATTGGGATGGCATGCCTTTCTCTGGTATAAGGGAACTAAAAAAAAGGGGCATTTTAGAAGACATTATATTTGAGAGGCATTGTTTTTGAACTGGGAAAAGATAAAAAGACAATACTACTTAAAAAATTCCAATATGGATATCAATTATTGAAGCTTTTTCTTATCCAATAATATATAAAAAGGAACAAACAATTAGATATGGTGAGATATTGAATGAAAAGGGTGAAATTAAATCTATGCAAGCATTGGAAGAACAAGGTGTAAAAATGAATTGGTTTTCATATTTGCAAATACAATCTAGGTTTGATAAAGACTCTAAAACAGAAGGTATTTATGATAAGTTGACTGATTTAGATAAAATTTTGATGGGTACTGATGAAATTTAAAAACTTTATGGACATCTATTAGAATTTAAATTGGAGGAGGAACAAGTTAAAGCAACAATGATTGCTTGGGGGTAAAATTTTGGATATGGGATTGATTTAGAAAAATGGCAAAAATTGTGGTCTCAAAATTATCAAATGACAGTGTCAACTGCATATAAAGAAAATTTGTATAAGATGTTTTACAGGTGGCACCTACCCTGACGAGACTTGCGAGAATGTTTAAGAATATATCAGATAAATGCTGGAAATGTCATCAGATACCTGGTTCATATTACCATATGTGGTGGACATGTTCAGATGCAAAGAAATATTGGACTAAAATCCACACATGGTTGGAAAAAATAATAAAACAACGTAAAGACTTTAAACCAGAGATCTTTTTATTGGGAGTCATACCGGACATATAGAATAAATAATTGAAATATTTGATTGTAAATGTTTTAACAGCTGTTTGAATTGTATTTGTGAAGAACTGGAAAAATGACAAAATACCTATGCAGGAGGAAGTTATTAAAAAATTATGGACTGTGCTGAAATGAGTAAACTGACATTTGAAATTAGAGAACAAGAAGACAAGCAATTTTATATGATATGGGATTTGTTTTATCAATGGTTGAATAAAAAGATATGGTAAGGTAGCAGAATAGATAATTTTGTTATAGAGGTTTAATACACTGATACAAAATATAATGTAGACATATATAACCATTGGATGATAACATAATATAATATTGATGGAATAAATAGCAGGATAATAAATAATTGATAAATAGATAAGCATATGTTAGTTTGATAATGTGAGATTGATATAAATTGTGAACAATGATTATGAAAGGATCACACAAAAGATTCTAAACCAACTGACACACTGTATGTACAAAATGGAAGATGGTTTTATGTTTTTTTTCTATGTATTGTCTGTGTATGTTTATCTTAAAATAAAAAAAAATGTGTAAAAAAAATGGCAGAAGAAAAAATGCTGTCCATATGAAACATATAGAAATCATTAATTCTGACAACAGAGGATTGATGGAAGACTAGCTTGATCACTAAGATTTATTATACTGGCCAATTACAAAAAAAATGCCCATGCTGCTACATTTGCAACCATTCTTCAAGTTTTTTTAACTGAACACCTTCTGTCTTTCAACATAGTAAGATAGCAAGACATTGAGAATTCATGTTTTTTTGTTAGGAGATAGGAGATATTGAATCAAGTCTTGCCCTATGTTACTTATTTATGTAGCAAATTTGAGTTGCTGAAAGCAACTCTAGGCAGCTTATAAGCAATAAAACACAATGTAGACAAAAAATAAAATATGATGCACCGCCCCCCTCTTCCCAGTGACAACACACAGTCAAATAAGCCATTTGGTGGGCTCCATCCCACTCTGGGTTCCCCCTGTCCATTGGAAAAACCATACATGGCTGTGTATGTTCTTCCACAGGCCTGTGTAAACAAGGCATTACGAACTCTTGCTGATCAGATTATGGAGGCTGAAGCTCCCTTCCCATCATTTTAGGAGATTTCAATCAAGCAAATTTAAGGAAAGAGCTCCCAAAATATTTCCATGTAAATTGTTCCACCAGAGACAAAAATATTTTAGACCACTGCTACACAACATTAAAAGATGCTTATAGGTCTTTACCATGAGCATCTGTGGGACACTCTGATCACTGCATGATTCACCTTGTACCTACAAGTACAAGACAGACAAAGACTTAAAACCATTAAATCAACAATTAAATCAGTGAAGATTTGGTCTGATGAGGCAAAGCTGAAGCTCCAGGCTTGCCTTGATTGCCTTGCCTTGATTGATCGGAATGTTTTTGAAGATACCTCTGCAGACCTAGATGAGCTCACAGATACAGTAACATCATATGTCAGTTACTGCAAGACTTATGTGTACCAACAAGGAACTTGCAAATATATAATAGCAATAACCTTGGTTCACAGCTAGACTTAAGCAGCTACATCATTCCAAAGAGGAAGCCTACAGAAAAGGTGACAGAATGCTATACAACCAGGCCAGAAACATATTAACAAGAGAGATCAGAGCAACAAAAAGAAGCTACTCTGAAAAGTTAAAGAATCAATTCTCAAACAATGAACCAGCAAACATATGGAAATCTCTTAAAAACATCACTGGCTCCAGCAAACCTCCTTCCCAGCCAGAAGGAAATCAACAACTACCAGATGACCTGAATGTGTTTTACTGCAGTTTGAAAAGAAACTACAGCCACCTATCTCCACAACCCACATCTCAAACACACCAACAAGAGCTATGCCTCCTACAACTGGCCCCAATCCATTGGGCTCACAACCTCTGGTGATCACAGAAAAAGAAGAGCAAGATCTATTACACAGACAGAAGTCAGGAAAAGCACCAGGGCCAGACAAGTTTTTATTTATTTATTTATTTATTAAATAATTTTATATACTGCCCTTCTCCCGAAGGACTCAAAGCAGTGAACAGCCAACTAATGTATATATAACTTACAAATATAAATACAATTTAAAAAGAAATAAATTATAGGCTGCCATTTAAAAATTTAAACCCCCCGATTAAAATAAGCTAAAATTTTCATACCCAACCAATCAAATCTAACATCCCTTATTTAAAATGCCATTTGAAGCCAGGTCAGGCCGGCCTGCTCAAAGAGCCAGGTTTTCAGATCACGTCTGAATGCCCTCAGGTCAGTGGTTGTCCGTAGCCCTGGGGACAGCCCATTCCAAAGGGTGGGTGCCCCCACAGAGAAGGCCCTATTCCTCAGGGTCACCAGGCGGCACATAGATGCTGTCGGGACCCAAAGGAGACCCTTTCTGTGGGAGCGCACCGGTCAGTGGGAGACTACTGGCAGAATGCGGTCTTGTAAATATCCTGGTCCGATGCCATGGAGCGCTTTAAAGGCCAAAACCAATACTTTAAAGCGAACCCAGAAGGCTACCAGCAACCAATGCAGCTCGCGCAGGAGAGGCATCACATGGGAATATCTCGATGCCCCCATAACCACCCGCGCGGCCACATTTTGTACCAGTTGGAGCCTCCGGGTGCTCCCTGCAGGGAACCCCATGTAGAGGGCATTACAGTAGTCCAGGCGGGAGGTGACCAGGGCATGGGTGATCATGCATAAGGTGTCCCGATCAACAAAGGGCCGCATCTGGCATATCAGGCGAACCTGATAAAAAGCCCCCTGGAGACGGCTGTGATGTGATCTTCCAAAGACAGCCGTACATCCAGGAGGACACCAAGATTGCGAGCCCTTTCTGTGGGGCTCAAGATCTCATCCCCAATAGCCAGCAACGGAGTCAGCTGACTATATCGGGCCACCGGAAACCACAGCCACTCAGTCTTGGAAGGGTTGAGTCAAAGCCTGTTCCCGCCCATCCAGTTCCGCACAGTTTCTAGGCAGCGGGATATGACCTCCACAGCATAGTTGGGGTGGTTTGGGATGGAGATGTAAAGCTGAGTGTCATCAGCATAGAGATGACATTTCACCACAAAACCACGGATGATCTATCCCATCGGCTTCACATAAATGTTGAACAGAAGAGGGGAGAGGACCGACCCCTGAGGCACTCCACAAATGAGGAACCTAGGAGTGGACCTCTTCCCCCGTCAACACAAATTGCGAGAGGTCCGAGAGAAAGCAGGAGAACCACCGCAAAACGGTGCCCCCAATTCCCAACCCCTCCAACTGCCGCAATAAGATACTATGGTCGATAGTATCAAAAGCTGCTGATAGATCTAATAGGACCAGGACAGAGGAATAACCTCTTTCACGGACCCTCCAGAGATCATCGACCAACGCGACTAATGCTGTTTCGGTATTGTACCTGGGCCTGAAGCCCGATTGGAACGGATCTAAGTAGATTGCTTCCTCCAGGTACTGAGGAAGCTGACGTGCCACCACACTCTCAACAACCTTCACCAGAAAGGGAAGGTTGGAGACAGGACAATAGTTATTTAAAAGAGCCGGATCCAGGGAAGGTTTCTTGAGGAGGGGTCGCACCACCGCCGTTTTCAGGGTGGTATGAAGAGCCCCCTCCATCAACGAAGCATTGACAATCCCCTGGAGCCAGCCTCGTGTCACCTCCCTGGAGGGAGAAACCAACCAGGAAGGGTACGGGTCCAGTAAACATGTGATGGCATTCAGCCTCTACAGTAATCTGTCCATACCCTCGGTGGTCACAGGATCGAACTCCTCCCAGATAACCATCTCAAGACCTGCCCCGGACACCTCCCCCGGGACCACCCAACTGGAGTCCAGCCCATCCCGAATCTGAGCGATTTTATCGTGCAGGAATGGGAAAACTCTTCTGCCCTACCCTGAAAGAGGTCCTCCCGCGCTCTCGGCTCAAGCAGAGAGTGGGTTACTCTAAACAGAGTGGCAAGCCGATTTTCTGCCGATGCAATAAGGGCGGAGAAATGTGAACGTTTCGCTGCCTCTATCACCACTAGGTAGGTCCTAATATAGGACCTCACCTGTGTCCGGTCAGACTCAGCACGACTGAGAAATGGGATCTGTGCCAAGTCAGAAGTCGCAAAGGCACAACTCGGTCCAGAGCCTCAGCGGCCAACCTATCCCAGATGGCCACCAAGTCTGTGGCCGAGTTATGAGCCAGAGTTTCAGGAAATGGCCCAAGCTCCACCTGGAACCGTTCAGGATCCATCAGGCGCCTGGGGCGGAACCATCTCCTCGGTTCCGCCTCCCTGCAATGGGGGGTGGCGGCCAGAAGTCAAGTCTAAGAAGAGAATGATTTGACCATGACAAGGGCTTTATAACTAGATCCCCGGAATGATCATTCAACCACTGACCAGAGGCAAAAATCAGGTCCAGTGTGTGTCCCCCTCTGTGAGTGGGGCCAGAAACTATTGGGTCAGATCCATGGCCATCATGGAAGCTAGGAACTCCCAAGCCACGCCAGAGGTTTCCCTGAGCGAAGGCAGGTTGAAATCACCCATGACTAAAAGCCTAGGGGTCTCAACCGCCAGCCCGGCTATCACCTCGAGGAGCCCGGGCAGGGCCAATGACACGTGGCAGGGAGCCAGGTACATTATCAAAAGGCCGATCTGTACCCCCTTCCCCCACTTCACAAAGAGAGACTCACAACCAGATGTCTGAGGAACAGTGGCCTCCCTAGGACAAAGAACTTCTCTAATAATCGCCACCACCCCACCACCCCTTCCCTGAGATCTTGGTCGATGGAATGTTTGGAAACCTGGTGGAACACCACCCTCTGGGCCCAACCAGGTTTCGGTGATGCCAGCCAGGTCCATGCCCTCCTCCTGGATAAGGTTGTAAATCAGGGAGGCCTTATTAACAATGGACCTGGCATTGCACAACATCAACCGGGTACTCAGGGCCTGAGACTCTGCACAACCAGGCCTGCCAGACGGGTCAGGACAGTCAGAGCGCGCTACCGCTTGGAGACAGCAGGTATGCGATCCCCTAACCTGATATGGCCCTTTACCCCCGTCATATCTGCCCCTCCCACTTATGGTGCCGATGGAACCCACCCCCTGCTTTTCAAATTCTGACTGCCCCACAACTCATGACCCTCTGGGCCCTCCCAGATGTGCACTCCAGCCTGGCTGACTCCAACACCCCCCGGGTTATCCCCCAAACCCGGTCCGGGTATCCTCCCTAACCCCAATAACTCCCCATCCCCCAACCCCCTCCTAGTCATCCTTCCCGACACTGACAAAACTCTAAATAAAAATTTAAAAAGTTTTAACCCACCCTACAACTCCTTTTCTGATGGCCATGCCACCTCTCCGGATCCCAGATACCGTCCTTGAGGTAGGCTGTTGAGAGACCGGAGGGCCACTTCAGGGAATGGGGGACCCTCCCCAGAGCCCGTAAATCTGCCAAAGAATAGCTAATTGGTCTTTTAGCCACCATCACTGCTGGATCAAGGACCACCGTCTTCGTGCCGCAAGCCAACCCCGGACCAGACCCCCACCGACTCCACCATCATTGGGGTCGCACAGCCACCATCGGCGACATCATCGGGGCCGCCGTCTCTGTACCTGGGGCCATCTTTGTCAAGACCACAGGCGTCATTCAGGCAGGCCAGTATCGCTGTTGCCACTGCCATTGGCGCCCTTGGTGCCATCGTCCGCTCCGCCGTCCACGTCACCTCCGAGGCCGGAAAGGTCTCCCAGTCGATGCAGACGCTGTCTCCACAGCTGCCAGTGGGGCTGACACCCTCCATGACAAGGCGGCCACCACCTACAACAGCTGCGGAGACCAGAACAAGATTGTCCAAGTCCTTGGAGTAGCAGATGAAAGCAGGACAGTTGGAAGCAAAGCACGAGGCTGCAGCAGAACTATCAGCCACAGGATGACCCACTGCGGGTCGCCCAGGGCAGCCGTGGCAGCAGCAACTCCGCCACCACCCACGGCCACCTCGGCGCCACCCGCCGCCCACGACCATCGCAACACCCTCCGCCGCAGCTGTGATGGTTAAAAACTGGCAGTCCATACCCAGATTGCCAGGGTCACTAACATCCACGGAACAGTCCCAGAAGGAGTGATGGGCCATAACCAGACCATTGTCCACAAGGCCTTTGTCCAGAAGGTGAGCGTGGCAATCGTGGAGCTCACAGGAAACCCGCTGGCATCGGTGCCACCTCTGCCCCCTGCGGCCACTGCGGTGCAACCCACCACCACTGGCCGTCACGGTGCCACCCCTAGCCATGGTAGAACCAGATGGAATGGGGTCTCGTTTCGCGGTGGGGCCTCCAGCCGCAAAACGACCGTGACGAGGCCTCCCCCCCGCGGACGCCGCAACACCGCTCGCCGTCACCATCCACAGTAGCCGCAGCGGCCGCAATAGGACCATTTCTGAGGCAGCCGGCACCAAGGCAGGGGATCTCTGACAGATAACTCCTTCTTGCTTACAAGTCTGTGCTGACCAATTGGCCACCAATGTCACCCAAATCTTCAATAGATCACTAGAAGCCCATCATCAAGGAACTGAATGACTACAGACCAGTTGCTCTGTAGTTATAAAATCTTTGAAAGACTTGTGCTGTCCCACCTGAAAACCAACACGGATCCACTGTTAGATCCCATGCAGTTTGCATACCGAGCAAATAGATCGACAGATGATGCTGTTAACATGGCTCTGCATTACATCCTACAACACCTTGAATCTCCAAATTACCTACGCAAGGGTCCTCTTTGTAGGCTTCAGTTCAGCATTCAATACCATCATTCCAGACACTTTTCTAAGTAAATTAAACCAATTAGCGGTATCTGGACATACTTGTAGGTGGATCATAAGCTTCCTAGCAGACAGGAAGCAGCAGATGAAGCTAGGCAGAATCACATCTGATACCTGTACAATCAGCACAGCCCCCCCCCCCCCCCAAGGCTGTGTGTAATCTCCACTTTTCTTCTCCCTATATACCAATGACTGCATCTCAAACAATCCATCTGTTAAAATATTGAAGTTTTCTGATGACACAACAGTGATTGGTCTCATTCAAGACAACGATGAATCTGCATACAGACAGGAGGTTATACAACTTGTTCCTTGGTGTAACAGGAACAATCTGGGATTGAACACACTCAAAACCATAGAAATGGTGGTAGAGTTTAGAAGAAACCCTCTCATACTACCACCTCTTACAATACTAGACAACACAGTATCAATAGTAGAGACCTTCAAATTTCTAGGTTCTACTATATCACGTGACCTAAAATGGACACCTAACATCTAATATATCATCAAAAAAACACAACAAAGAATGTTTTTTTTGCACCAACTCAGAAAGCTTAAACTGCCCAAGAAGCTGCTGATACAGTTCTACAGAGGAATTATTGAGTCTGTCATCTGCACCTCTATAACTGTCTTGTTTGTTTCTGCAACCCAACAGGACAGACACAGACTTCAGAGAATAATTAGGACTTCAGAAAAAACAATTACTACCCACCTGACTTCAATTGAGGACCTGTATACTGCCCGAGTCAAAAAGAGGGCTGTGAAAGTATTTACAGACCCCTCACATCCGGACATAAACTGTTTCAACTCCTTCCCTCAAAATGATGCTATAGAGCACTACACACCAGAACAACTAGACACAAAAACAGTATTTTCCCAAAAGCCATCACTTTGCTAAACAAATAATTCCCTCAACTATTACAAGTCTGCACTACTATTACTGTTAATCTTCTCCTTAATCACTTCTTATCACCCATCCTCTCCCACTTGTGGTTGTAGGACTGTAACTTTGTCGTTTGTATCCTTATTATTTATATTGACTGTTTCCTAGTATGATTTGATTGTTGATTGTACCCTATGACTATCATTAAGTGTTGTATGTTATGATTCTTGATTCTTAATGAATGTATCTTTTCTTTATGTATACTGAGAGTATTTATAACCAAGACAAATTCCTTGTGTGTCCAATCAAACTTGGCCAATAAAGTATTCTATTCTATTCTATTTTATTCTATTCTATTCTACATTCAAGCCTTATGAAAGAGTATCAAAGTGAGGGCCAATCTCATCTTTGAAGGGATGATGTCCCTAAGTGTGGGAGCCACAAAGGAGAAAGCCTTTTTTCTGGGTCCTGCCAAATGTTGTCATTTTCATGGATATATATATATGTATGTATGTATGTATGTATGTATGTGTATGTTTTCGGAGGTTTTCGTGGGTATTTGTATGTACGCGGGAGAAAACCAATAGAACCAAAGATCCATATATGTATGTGTGTGTGTGTGTAAGGTTTTAAGCTGATAATTTAAATAATAAATAAGGGAGACTAGGATAGATCTATTTCGAGCTACGTAGTTCTCGTCAGCTAGCCATACCTTTACTGGGATTCGAACCTGGGAAGTATTACATGTGAGGCAGTTGTAATTGCCATTAGGCCACAGGTTCTCATCCAGATCAATGATACACAAATATATATATATGTTTCATGTTGCTCCATGAAAAATTAAACAATACTCTAAAAAAAAAATCACTATTATTGTTTAGCTAGGCTAAAATATCAAAGGCTTTGCCTATAGGCATTTAAATTCAACAATAATTAAGGTGTCTTGTTATACTTTGTAATACAAAGTATATATATATATATATGTGTGTGTGTGTGTGTGTGTGTGTGTGTGTGTGTGTGTGTGTGTGTGTGTGTAAGGTTTTGAGCTGATAAATAATTAAATAAGGGATTATTTATCAGCTCAAAACCTTACATACATGTAAACAAAAGACAACGAAACAAATAGCTTTCTGTCACTATGGTCTCTGGTGATGAGCCGAAAGATAGAAAAGAAAGCAGTAAGCTTTCTCCCTTAATTGGGGCTTAACAGGGTGTTGTAACGCAAAGTATACACGCACACACACACACACACACACACAGACGTACACTACAGAAGTATTATTAATTTAACAAATATTAATATTAATATGTGTACTTAAATTAACGATACCTAGTTATCCCACTGTTCATATAATGATATTGATGTATATTTTTTTAAAAAATTTTTTAAAAGGATCAACAGCCAACAATAAAGGAAGTAGCACCCAGGAAATATGTCACAAACATATAGTGAGGTAGCCATGCAAGTTTCAGAGACGATATCCAGGTGACACTATGCATGAAGACAATGATTCATTGGTGGAACACACAACGTAATGAAATAGAGCCATGGATATTCTGACAGTCACACTTAGTAACCACAATTTTTCTCTTCTTCATGTATCATTTCAAGATTTTCTATTGTGGTTTGTCACACTCTACCTTAGACTATTTACAATATATTGGCATGTGTTCATTTAAAAATAATAATTAAAACCTTATTTGATCATGAAAAAGAAAAGTTTTTTTTCTTTTAACGACCCTGTGATTCCTTGCATCGGGGTGGAATCAGGGTGACTGAATGGAATTGAGCATTTACTGGCCAGATGTCCTTCCTGATGCCTACATGGAGCTCACAGCAGATATATTCTCTTTGCACCCAGAGAGAAAAGCATCTGCTCCTACTTAGGATCAAACTCACAGACCCCTGATTGTGAGGATCTGTAGGACACCATGTTGCTCCATGAAAAATTAAACAATACTCTAAAAAAAAAATCACTATTATTGTTTAGCTAGGCTAAAATATCAAAGGCTTTGCCTATAGGCATTTAAATTCAACAATAATTAAGGTGTCTTGTTATTAATTAACTTGGAACCATAGGGAGATTGGCACCAGGGATAATAATGATCCTGTCTGATTCATTGCTTCAAGTTCCTTCCTGCCTTTCTCCTTTGCCAGAATATATGTTCCAATCCTGGTGATATCCAATTTATATCCAAGATATAAATTGCCCATTTCCCAACCATGACTCTTTAAATATAAAGGATTAAGGAGAATCTCACATAATGGATTAAACCATAGATAAACCATTGGGGTAAATGAATCCTATAGATATTATAAAACACACAAATATTTTCACCATCCCAAGAGCATGAAGATGTTAGTTCTTTTGATGTTCCTGATGCACAGAGTAGCTACTCTAAGAAGCCCTGCAAGTGAAGCTTTCCCTGTTCCACATGAGTGGTACCAGCCTGGTGAGCTTGTCATTGGTGGGATGGTGTCTCACATTTTTTACCACTTTTATGAAATTGAATTTAAGGAACACCCTTCTCTAAAACCTTATGACTTACCTCTGTAAGACTTTTTATTCTTCCCATGTATTTTCTTATCCCCCAAATCACTGATATTAGTAAAGCTTATACATATATACAAATCAGCTTTTATATATACATGTATGTATGTATGTATGTATGTATGTATGTATGTATGTATGTATATGTATATATAAACTGATATGTATATAAGAAACTGAGCCTTCTTTGTCTTTCAAACATATTGTATTGTTGGAAAAGAAAGCATGTTTTTAAAATTATATTAAAGTCCTTCTCATGAAAGGCATGGAAGTTTGGTGCAAGATATCTCTTGAAGGACATTAAATAAGCTTGAAGTAATTTTAAAATTGTTCTGCATGATCACCCTCATAAAACCTAGATGCCTTAAGTGATACTAGCTAAAGTTGTTCCTATTCTACTTTGTATCAAAATTGGTAGAATTATATTTGTAAACTAGAAAAGTCACTACTTTTATTTGTTGTAGTATATAATTGTTGCAAATCATGAAAACACCATTAAAAAATGTAAAATTGAACGCTGTGGAAATCATTGAGTATTTTAGAAAGATTATTTGAATACTTCTTGCAAAAGGGATTGTTTGTTATTCATATAGAAATGATGCCACCTTAGAAGAATTGTGAAATTGTTTTTTCAATGGTTTTAAATTTATTTGCAGTGTCATAACCAAATTCTACCAGCATGCCCTCGCCTTGGCCTTTGCTGTGACGGAGATCAATGAAGACTCCAAGATCTTACCTAATGTCAGTCTCGGGTTCCACATCTATGACAGTTACTACAGTTCAAGAATGACCTATCGCACCACTCTGGACCTGCTTTTCAAATCCCAGGAATTTGTCCCTAACTATAGATGTGACAGCCAGAAGAATCTTATGGCCATTATAGGAGGATTGGGTGCTCCTACTTCATCCTTAATGGCAGAAAGTATAAATCTCTTCAAGATTCCGCAGGTAATTTTGGCAGGAGGCCAAAAGAGAGTCTTTGACTTTGTTTGTAATGAATATCTGAGATTAAGTTTTTATTGTGCCTTTCTGCAGAATTTCAATTAAATCAATATTTTCTCCCATTTGAAATTCTTCCCACAATCCAATAGGCTCGCTCAAAGTAATCCAAAAATATAATCAAAATCTTTGATTTGATAGATTAGAAAAGTAAAATTTAAATTCCAAATTACATTACAAAATTAATCTTATTGGAGAAGGTCATCTGATCTTCTGGTTTAACCACTACCTCTCATGAAATGTGGAGCTGTGTTAAGAGAAGGAGTGAAAATGCTGGCTAGCACATAGTACACAATTACTACATACACTCTTCAAGGTTTTAGGAAGATCTGCTATCAGCCACTTTTCTTCCATCCTCAATTCAATGCTAGCCAGCATTCTCACTGCTGCCCTAAACTCATTTCCAGATTCCACCAACTCACCTAAAGTAGGTGACAAGCCTTCTTGCTATGTCTGGGCTGGAGTCTGTTAATAGTAATTGAATGTAAAATTCAACTGATTTGCCTGGAAATTGTTGAAGGATTGGGGCTTTAAGTGACTTTTGGAGATGTCTATAATAATTGCAGTAAATAATTGCTGTAACTTGACTGTTTCTATTCCTCCAGAATGTCATGGGCATAGTATTTCACGCTTAAGTATTTTACTGTACCATAGGACAGAGAAAGGCTGGAGGTAATGCAATAAATCTAATTCTTAAAATCTTGTTTCTAGGCTTGGAAGAGTTCACATGCAGATTTCCAGCTGCTGTTAGGGATGAGTTATCTGAAACTCTATAGCAGCAAACAAAATTTAGTTTGTAGTCCATTATGTTCATTAAATGAGAAAATATTATCTTTTAAATATTTCACCTTGGGGTTTTATTGTTGTATTGGATGGCAGAAAGTAATCCAATTACTCTAGCTCTTTTTAAGGTAGGAAGAATTCACATGCTCAGATACTTAGCAGATTTCAATCTGTTCATAGACATGACCTAACTGGAACTCTATAGTAGCAAACTAAATTTAGTTTGTAGTCCAGTTTATTCCTTAATGATAAAACATTTCAGCTTGGGGTTTTATTGTTGTATTGTTCATCAAAACTTCCATAATGTACATAGAGTGTAAGAAATTTTCAATTGTTCAGTTTCCATTCAAATGTTATTTTATCATTTTCTTCCACTGTTTCTCATGAATAATAAATTTCCTTTCCTTTCCTTTCCTTTCCTTTCCTTTCCTTTCCTTTCCTTTCCTTTCCTTTCCTTTCCTTTCCTTTCCTTTCCTTTCCTTTCCTTTCCTTTCCTTTCCTTTCCTTATTTTACTTTAGTTGACCTATAGTACATTTGCACAAGAAGAGTTTCACAGTACCAAATTATCTTCACTTTACTGCATGGTCCCCAATGAAGACTATCAGTACATTGGAGTTATACAACTTTTCCTCCATTTTGGATGGAAGTGGATTGGAGTCTTTGCTTTTGAAACTAAAGGAGAACGTTTTTTGCACAAACTGCAGCCATTGCTTTCACAGAATGGGATCTGTCTTGCTTTCACACAAACAATTCCACAACACATCCACTTAGAAGATTTCCCAGAATTATTAGATTCAATCTCAATTGTTTCAAATAAATTGATGGATCAGAAAGCAAATGTTTTTCTTGTCTATGGAGAATCATTCACAGTTGTGTGGCTCAGAACTGTCATGTTTCTACGTGATCCTGAAAATAAAAAGAATGCATTATTTAGGAAGGTTTGGATCCTGATGAATCCAATTG
The DNA here is from genome assembly GCA_023653725.1 of Bungarus multicinctus. NCBI lineage: Eukaryota > Metazoa > Chordata > Lepidosauria > Squamata > Elapidae > Bungarus > Bungarus multicinctus. The sequence goes on along the minus strand of CM042840.1, from coordinate 140,177,232 downwards.
ATCTCATTCTGACGGGAACTCAAAGGAGTTGGGATCTCCAGGTGTATCATGGGGCTCTTTCCTTTACTGTGCATTCAAGAGAAGTTCAAGGCTTCAAAGAATTTCTTCAAGTAATCAAACCGTCAACACACAAAGATGGATTTCTTCAAGAAGTTTGGCAACAACTGTTTGACTGTATATTTTCAAAGGCAGACTTACCTTCAAATATCAATGAAACTTGTAGTGGGGCAGAGAGTTTGGAGAATCTCCCTGCACCATTTTTTGAATGTCAGATGACTGGCCAAAGCTACAGTATCTACAATGCAGTTTACGCAGTGGCACATTCTCTGCAGGAGGCAGTGAGATCAAGACCCAGATGGAGAAAAATTCAAAGGGCTGAATTTCCAAATCTGCAGCCTTGGCAGGTAATTTCCCATGCCATACCTATATATATATATATTTTTAGTGAATAGTCATTCTCAACCACAATCTGATATGAGTTGCTTGCCCTGGCCTATGGCCAGAAATCATTACAGATTCTAAAGTAACCACATTTTTGTATAAAAGATCACTCCATATTATAGAATAAAATAGATTTAAAAATAATATAAAGACGCATCTGAAAGCAGTCTCTGTATTTTTGCCAAGCACATACTTCTGAAATGGGAACATTTCATTTTTTGTTAGTTTTCTGAAATTTAATCAAGACAGGTTTATCTGCCTAGGAATATAGAGTTTATGAGTTTTCCTATAGTAAGATAGGATTATTATTTCCATAAAATTATGTTGTTTTTTAGATGCATGGTAAATTAACAGAAGAATTTCTGTGTTTGCTGGTTTCAAAATATTTAATTAATAAACTGAGTTCCATATCTCAGGTATTGATTGTTCTTTCTATGTTGACATATCCTTCTTCTCTATCTGAATCCAAGGAATGTTGTATAATTTCTTTGGAAAAAGAGTTAAAGAAAGAGAACGCACTGTTTCTTTTTAACTCCCTCTTTCATCTCCTTTGTATAGCTCCACAAGTTTCTTCAAGAGATTTCTTTTAACAACTCAGCTGGAGAAAGAGTCTACTTTAAAAACAGAAGAGAAGGTTCAGGTGGTTTTGACATCATCAACATGATCACTTTCCCAAACAGATCCTTTCAGAGAGTTAAAGTTGGAAAGTTACACACCAATGCTCCAAAAGGAAAGGAAGTTGTCATTGAGAACACAATTGTTTGGCACCCTGGTTTTAACCAGGTATGAATAGCAGTAGAACTTATACTTATGTATCACTTCATAGTGTTTTATAACACTCTCTAAGTGGTTTACAGATTCAACATATTTCTCCTTCAATAATCTGGAACCTCATTTTACTGACCTTGGAAAGATGGAAGGATGGAATGGGGAGGATTGAACTCTTGGCAATGGGATGAGTTAACCTGCAATACTGCATTCTAACCACTTTGCCACCATGGCTGAATCTTGTTTATATACAAAGGAACACATTCTGTCTGTAAAATGTTAATATTGTTAAGGGTGTATTCACATAGTACAATGCAGACCATTTCCATAGTGTAATCAGGATTCTTTCATATCAGTGGCTACACTTTTATCTGCAGGCTGTTCCTGTTTCTTTGTGTAATGACCACTGTTCCCCTGGTTACTGGAAGAGAGGGGCTGAAGCCAGTCAGTTTTGTTGCTATGACTGTGTTCCATGCCCAGAAGGAAAGTTTTCTAATCAAACTGGTAGGTTATCAGTTTCACTATATATTTTTCTTCAACATGTTATTTCATAAATGAAACATTCATTATATAGGATTCAAAAGAGTAGCATGGTGGTCTAGAGGTGGAGCTCTCGCCTAAAAATCAGAAGCTTGTGATCATAGATAGAAACAGATATTTTTATCTCTGGGCACAGTAAGTAATTGTCTGCTGTGAACATAAGGTAGGTACCAGGAAGAGCATACAGCTTCAATCAGTTCTTCCAGTCCCACCTCAAAGCAAAGAATTGTAGGGTCATTAATAGACAGATAAAAAGACATAGAGATGGAGATGATAGAGATAGAGACTGAGATAAAGACAGAGATGATAAAGAAAGAGATATATTTGAGAAATTTCTTTATCTGTTCCTTTTGGCTGAATTCATGTATGATTTGTGAGCAAATTTAAAGACAATACAGAAATAAAAACAGTCAAGTTAAATTTAAACTTAAACTTTAAATAAACAATAGTGTAAAGCTGAAGAAACAACATTCTGAGTCCTGTTAACTGATAAATCTCAGTTTAGCTGTAACAAATGCACATTTCTTTTCCACACGATCTGCCCTTTTCCAAGTTTTAACTTCCATGAAAACCTGAAACTATGTGAAAGCGCTAGTTAAAAGAAGTCTTATGAATGGATTAGATATTCAATCACCAAGGAATACAGTCTGGGTGTTTGGAAAACCAATTAATGTTCTTCACATAGAAGACAAAAGGTGCCTAATGTCAGGATAAAATACAGGGATCTGTTAACATCCCTTTATCAGAAAGGTACATTATAGGAAAGAATAAGAACTCAGGCTATTCATATTTTTCAAAAATATGAAGTGAATAGTTAATAAATTTATTTGCTTTTCTTTCCAGATATGGATGACTGTTTTGAATGTTCACAAGATCAATATCCAAATAAAGAAAAGAAAGGCTGTATCCTGAAACTGGTGGTCTTTCTAAATTTCAAAGAAACCTTAGGAATTGGTTTAGCCTCAGCAGCTCTTTGTTTCTTCTTCTTGACATCATGGGTGCTTGGAACTTTTATTAAGAACAGGGATACTCCCATTGTCAAAGCCAACAACCGGTCCCTCACTTATACCCTGCTTGTCTCTCTTTTGCTCTGTTTTCTCTCATCTTTGTTCTTCCTCAGTCAGCCTGGCAAGGTGATCTGCTTTCTCTGTCAATCAACTTTTGGCATCACCTTCTCAGTGGCCATTTCTAGTGTACTGGCCAAAACCATCACTGTAGTTGTGGCTTTCATGGCCACTAAACCAGGATCTCAGATGAGGAAGTGGGTGGGGAAAAGATTGGCTTTTTCTGCTGTTCTTTCCTGTTCTCTTATCCAAATATGTATTTGTATAGTTTGGTTGTCAACCACTCCCCCATTCCCCGAACTGGACATGTATTCACAGTCTCAAGAAATGATTTTACAATGTAATGAGGGTTCAGCTTCCTTCTTCTACTGTGTCTTGGGCTACATGGGTATCTTGGCTGTTGCCAGTTTTATTGTGGCTTTCCTTGCCCGTAAATTACCTGACAGTTTTAACGAAGCCAAGTTCATCACCTTCAGCATGTTGGCCTTTTGTAGTGTGTGGATCTCCTTCTTTCCAGCCTATCTGAGCACTAAAGGAAAAGCCATGGTAGCTGTGGAGGTCTTCTCCATCTTGTCCTCCAGTGCTGCATTACTGGGATGCATATTTTTGCCAAAGTGCTATATCATTGTTTTCCGGTCTGATCTCAACCACAGGGAGCAACTCATAAAGAGGAATTAGCACATCATTTAATATTTGTGGCTTTGATAAATTGCTGAGAAAGAAAGATTGCGGAGGAAAAAAGCGCTGTCCATATGAAACATATATAAGTAATTAATTGTGGCAACAGAGGATTGATGGAAGACTAGCTTGATCATTAAGATTTATTATACTGGCCAATTGCAAAGGAAATGCCCATGCAGCTGCATTTTCAACCATTCTCCAAGTTCTTTAATTGAACATCTTCTGTCTCTCAACAGACTAAGATAACAAGACATTGAGAATTCATTTGTTTTGTTAGGAGATAGGAGATATTGAATCAAATCTTGTCCTATGTTACTTATTTATGTAGCAAATTTATATAGCTACCGAGGTTCTCACAGCAACTCTAGGCAGCTTATAAGCAATAAAACACAATGTAGACATATATATATATATATATATATATATATATATATATATATATATATATAATGCACACACACACCCCTTCTCAGTGACAACACACAGTCATATAAGCCATTTGGTGGGCTCTATCCCACTCTGGGTTCCCCCTGCCCATTGCAAAAACCATACATTCAAGTCTTATGAAAGAGTATCAAAGTTAGGGCCAATCTCATTTTTGAAGGAATGGTGTCCCAAAGTGTGGAGCCACAAAGGAGAAGGCCCTTTTTTTGGGTCCTGCCAAATGTTTTCATTTTCATGGATATATATATGTATATATATATATATATATGTGTGTATGTGTATATGTATATGTATATATATATATATATATATGTGTAAGGTTTTTAAGCTGATAATTTTAAATAATAAATAAGGGAGACTAGTATAGATCTATTTCGAGCTAGTTAGCTCTCTTCAGCTAGCCATACCCTTACTGGGATTCGAACCAGGGAAGTATTACATGTAAGGCAGTTGTAATTGCCACTACACCACTGGCTCTCTCCTTATCAGCTCAGGCAGGGGAATAAGTATATACTTTGTATTACAACACCCTGTTAAGCCCCAATTAAGGGAGAAAGCATACTGCTTTCTTTTCTGTCTTTCGGCTCATCACCAGAGACCATACCGACAGAAAGCTATTTGTTTCGTTGCCTTTTGTTTACATGTGTGTAAGGTTTTTAAGCTGATAATTTTAAATAATAAATAAGGGAGACTAGTATAGATCTATTTCGAGCTAGTTAGCTCTCTTCAGCTAGCCATACCCTTACTGGGATTCGAAGCTTAAAAACCTTACACACATGTAAACAAAAGGCAACGAAACAAATAGCTTTCTGTCGGTATGGTCTCTGGTGATGAGCCGAAAGACAGAAAAGAAAGCAGTATGCTTTCTCCCTTAATTGGGGCTTAACAGGGGTTGTAATATATTATATATATATATATATATATATATATATATACACATATATACAAACACACACGCACACACACTCACACACACACACACTACATAAGTATTATTAATTTAACTAATATTAATATTAATAGGTGTACTTAAATTAAGGATACCTAGATATTTCACTGTTCATATAATGATACTGTTCATAGAACGATCTCTACATGGGGCTTCCCTTGAAGTGCACCCGGAGGCTGCAGCTGGTGCAGAATGCGGCCGCAGCTGGTGCAGAATGCGGCCGCGCGGGTGGTGTTGGGGGCTCCTCGGGGCTTCCATGTTACACCACTCTTGCATGAGCTTCATTGACACCCAGTAGTCCTCTGGGTGTGCTTCAAGGTCTTGGTTTACTATCTTTAAAGAGCTCCATGGCTTGGGACCAGGATATTTGTGGGACCGCCTCCTGCCATTATCGGCCTCCCGTCAGCCAGTACGCTGCCATAGAGTCGGCCTCTCGGCTGGTGACCCTGAGGTGCGGGCCTTCTCGTTGGGGCTGGTGACCCTGAGGTGCGGGCCTTCTCGTTGGGGGCACCCTCCCTCTGGAACGAATTACCCCCAGAGATGAGGATCATCCCTGATCTCCTGTACCTTCCGGCACACGTTGAAAACTTATCTATTTCATCAAGCTAGTCTGGCCTAGGTGGTTTTAGGGGTTTTTAGGATTTAAATTTGGTTTTTATCTAGTTTGGCTTTTTAACTTCTTATAAATTTCAGCCTTTCATATTTGGTCTTTTAACTGTTCTTAATTTTGTATTGTCCTCTGTATTTTAATTTGGCTGCGCACCACTCTGAGTCCTGTCAGGGAAATAGGGTGGTATATAAGTACAATAAATAAATAAATAAAAAAATTTAAAAAAGGATCAACAACCAACAATAAAGGAAGTAGCACCCAGAAAATATGTCTCTAACATATAGTGAGGTAACCATGAAAGTTTCAGAGACGATATCCAGGTGACACTATGCATGAAGACAATGATTCATTGATGGAACACACAACCTAATGAAATAGAGCCATGGATATTCTGACAGTCACACTTAGTAACCACATTTTTTCTCTTCTTCATGTAACATTTCAAGATTTTCTATTGTGATTTGTCACACTCTACCTTAGACTACTTACAATATATTGGCATGTATTCATTTCAAAAAATAATTAAAGCCTTATTCGATCATAAAAAAGAAAAGTTTTTTTTCTCCTTTTAACGACCCTGTGATTCCTTGCATCAGGGTGGAATCAGGGTGACTGAATGGAATTGAGCATTTACTGGCCAGATGTCCTTCCTGATGCCTACATGGAGCTCACAGCAGATATTTTCTCTTTGCACCCAGAGAGAGAAGCATCTGCTTTTACTTAGGATCAAACTCACAGCCTCCTGATTGTGAGGATCTGTAGGACACCATGTTGCCTTCATGAAAAAGTAAAAAAAATCACTATTATTGTTTAGCTAGGCTAAAATATCAAAGGCTTTGCATATAGGCATTTAAATTCAACAATAATTAAGGTGTCTTGTTATTAATTAACTTGGAACCACAGGGAGATTGGCACCAGGGATAATAATGATCCTGTCCGATTCATTGCTTCAAGTTCCTTTCTGCCTTTCTCCTTTGCCAGAATATATGTTCCAATCCTGGTGATATCCAAGATATAAATTGCCCATTCCCCCATCATTTAAATATAAATCAATGGATTAAGGAGAATCTCACATAATGGATTAAACCATGGATAAACCATTGGGTAAATGAATCCTATAGATATTATAATACACACAAATATTTTCACCATCCCAAGAGCATGAAGATATTAGTCCTTCTGATGTTCCTGATGCACAGAGTAGCTACTCTAAGAAGCCCTGCAAGTGAAGCTTTCCCTGTTCCACATGAGTGGTACCAGCCTGGTGAGCTTGTCATTGGTGGGATGGTGTCTCACATTTTTTACCACTTTTATGAAATTGAATTTAAGGAACACCCTTCTCTAAAACCTTATGACTTACCTCTGTAAGAACTTTTATTCTTCCCATGTATTTTCTTATCCCCCAAATCACTGATATCAGTAAAGCTTATACATACATACAAATCAGCTTTTATATATAAATGTATGTATGTATGTATGTATGTATGTATGTATGTATGTATGTATGTATGTATATGTATATGTATATGTATATGTATATATATATGTATATGTATATAGAAACTGATATGTATATAAGAAACTGAGTCTTCTTTGTCTTTCAAACATATTGTATTGGTGGAAAAGAAAGCATGTTTTTAAAATTATATTAAAGTCCTTCTCATGAAAGGCATGGAAGTTTGGTGCAAGATATCTCTTGAAGGACATTAAATAAGCTTGAGGTAATTTTAAAAATGTTCTGCATGATCACACATAAAACATACACACCTTAAGTGATACTTGCTGAGGTTGTTCCTATTCTACTTTGTGTCAAAATTGTTAGAATTATATTTACTTTTATTTGTTATAGTATATAATTGTTGCAAATCATGAAAACACCGTGTAAAATTAAATTCTGTGGAAATCATTGAGTATTTTAGAAAGATTATTTGAATGCTACTTGCAAAAGAGATTGTTTGTTATTCATATAGAAATGCTGCCACCTTACAAGAAATGTGAAATTGTTTTGTCAATGGGTTTTAAATTTATTTGCAGTGTCATAACCAAATTCTACCAGCATGCCCTCGCCTTGGCCTTTGCTGTGACGGAGATCAATGAAGACTCCAAGATCTTACCTAATGTCAGTCTCGGGTTCCACATCTATGACAGTTACTACAGTTCAAGGATGACCTATCGCACCACTCTGGACCTGCTTTTCAAATCCCAGGAATTTGTCCCTAACTACAGATGTGACAGCCAGAAGAATCTCATGGCCATCATTGGAGGATTAGATGCTCCTACTTCATCCTTTATGACACAAAGTATAAATCTCTTCAAGATTCCACAGGTAATTTTGGCACAAGGCCGAAAGAGAGTCTTTGACTTCATTTATAATGAATATCAGATATCAGGATTTTTTTCTTTGTTGTGCCTTTTTGCAGAATTTCAATTAAATCCATTTTTTTCTCCTTTCTGCAATTCTTCCCACAATCCAAAAGGCTTGCTCAAAGTAATCCAAAAATATAATCAAAATCGTTGATTTGATAAATTAGAAAAGTAAATTTTAAATTCCAAATTACAGTACAAAATTAATCTTATTGGAGAAGGTCATCTGATCTTCTGGTTTGGCCACTACCTGTCATGAAATCTGGAGCTGTGTTTAGAGAAGGAGTGAAAATGCTGGCTAGCACATACTACACAATTACTACATACACTCTGCAAGGTTTTAGGAAGATCTCCTATCGGCCACTTTTCTTCCATCCTCAGTTCAATGCTAGCCAGCATTTTCACTGCTGCCCTAAACTCATGTCCAGATTCCACCAACTCACCTAAAGTAGGTGACAAGCCTTTTGCTATGTCTGGGCTGGAGTCTGTTAATAGTAATTGAATGTAAAATTCAACTGATTTGCCTGGAAATTGTTGAAGGATTGGGGCTTTAAGTGACTTTTGGAGATGTCTATAATAATTGCAGTAAATAATTGCTGTAACTTGACTGTTTCTATTCCTCCAGAATGTCATGGCATAGTTTTTCACGCTTAAGTATTTTACTGTACCATAGGACAGAGAAAGGCCAGAGGTAATGCAATAAATCTAATTCTTAAAATCTTGTTTCTAGGCTTGGAAGAGTTCACATGCAGATTTCCAGCTGCTGTTAGGGATGAGTTATGTGAAACTCTATAGCAGCAAATGAAATTTAATTTGTAGTTCATTATGTTCATTAAATGAGAAAATATTATCTTTTAAATATTTCACCTTGGGGTTTTATTGTTGTATTGGATGGCAGAAAGTAACGCGATAACTCTAGCTCTTTTTAAGCTAGGAAGAATTCACATGCTCAGATACTTAGCAGATTTCAAGTCTGTTCATAGACATGACCTAACTGGAACTCTATAGTAGCAAACTAAATTTAGTTTGTAGTCCAGTTTATTCCTTAAGTGATAAAACATTTCAACTTGGGGTTTTATTGTTGTATTGTTCATCAAAACTTTCATAATGTACATAGAGTGTGAGAAATTTTCAATTGTTCAGTTTCAATCCAGGAATCATTTTTCCATCATTTTCCACTGATTCTCATAAATAATTATTTTATTTTATTTTCCTCTTCCCTCCCTTCTTTCCTTTGCTTCTTCTTTCATTTCTTAAATTTCCTTTAGTTGACTTATGGCTCTTTTGCACAAGAAGAATTTCACAGTACCAAATTATCTTCACTTTACTGCATGGTCCCCAATGAGGACTATCAGTACACTGGAATTATACAACTTTTCCTCCATTTTGGATGGAGGTGGATTGGAGTCTTTGCTTTTGAAACTAAGGGAGAACGTTTTTTGCACAAAATGCAGCCATTGCTTTCACAGAATGGGATCTGTCTTGCTTTCACACAAAGAATTCCACAACACATCCACTTAGAAGATTTACCAGAATTGTTAGATTCAATCTTAATTTTTTCAAATAAATTGATGGATCAGAATGCAAATGTTTTTCTTGTCTATGGAGAATCATTCACAATTGTGTGGCTCAGAACTGTCATGTTTCTACGCGATCCTGAAAATAAAGAAAGTGCGTTATTTGGGAAGGTTTGGATCCTGATGAATCCAATTGATCTCATTCTGACGGGAACTCAAAGGAGTTGGGATCTCCAGGTATACCATGGGGCTCTTTCCTTTACTGTGCATTCAAGAGAAATTCAAGGCTTCAAAGAATTTCTTCAAGTCATCAAACCGTCAACACACAAAGATGGATTTCTTCAAGAAGTTTGGCAACAATTGTTTGACTGTATATTTTCAAAGGCAGACTTACCTTCAAATATCAATGAAACTTGTAGTGGGGCAGAGAGTTTGGAGAATCTCCCTGCACCATTTTTTGAATGTCAGATGACTGGCCAAAGCTACAGTATCTACAATGCAGTTTATGCAGTGGCACATTCTCTGCAGGAGGCAGTGAGATCAAGACCCAGATGGAGAAGAATTCAAAGGGCTGAATTTCCAAATCTTCAGCCTTGGCAGGTAATTTCCCCATGTCATGGGGAAACAAACTATTTGTTTTAGCAAATAGTCATTCTCAACCCATCAACTGATATGAGTTGCTTGCTCTGGCCTGTGGACAGAAATAAATACAGATCCTAAAGCAACCACATTTTTGTATAAGAGATCATTCCATGAATAAAATAGATTTAAAAATAATACAGAGAAGCATCTGAAGGCAGCCTCTGTTTTTTTGCCCAACACATATTTCTGAAATGGGAACATTTCATTTTTTATTAGCTTTCTGAAATTTAATCAAGACAGGTTTATCTGCCTAGGAATATAGAGCTCATGATAGTTTTTCTATTGTAATAGAGATGCATTATTTCCATAAAATGATGTTGGTTTTTAGACATAGGGTAATTTGCCAGAAGAATTTCGGTGTTTTCTAGATTCAAAGTACTTAACTAATAAAGTTGGTTCCATATCTCAGTTATTGATTGTTCTTTCTGTTTTGACATATCCTTCTTCTCCAATGATATGTTTTATAATTGTGTTCTACAATCCAAGGAATGTTGTATAATTTCTTTGGAAAAAGAGTTAAAGAAAGAGAACGCACTGTTTCTTTTTAACTCCCTCTTTCATCTCCTTTGTATAGCTCCACAAGTTTCTTCAAGAGATTTCTTTTAACAACTCAGCTGGAGAAAGAGTCTTCTTTAAAAACAGAAGAGAAGGTTCAGGTGGTTTTGACATCATCAACATGATCACTTTCCCAAACAGATCCTTTCAGAGAGTTAAAGTTGGAAAGTTACACACCAATGCTCCAAAAGGAAAGGAAGTTGTCATTGAGAACACAATTGTTTGGCACCCTGGTTTTAACCAGGTATGAATAGCAGTAGAACTTATACTTATGTATCACTTCATAGTGTTTTATAACACTCACTCAGTGGTTTACAGATTCAACCTATTTCTCCTCCAATAATCTGGAACCTCATTTTACTGACCTTGGAAAGATGGAAGGATGGAATGGGGAGGATTGAACTCTTGGCAATGGGATGTGTTAACCTGCAATATTGCATTCTAACCCGTGTGCCACCATGGCTCAATCTTGTTTATATACAAAGGAACACATTCCCTCTGTAAAATGTTAACATTGTTAAGGGTAATTCACATAATACAATGCAGACCATTTCCATAGTATATTGGGATTCTTTCATATCAGTGGCTATACTTTTATCTGCAGGCTGTTCCTGTTTCTTTGTGTAATGACCACTGTTCCCCTGGTTACTGGAAGAGAGGGGCTGAAGACAGTCAGTTTTGTTGCTATGACTGTGTTCCATGCCCAGAAGGAAAGTTTTCTAATCAAACTGGTAGGTTATCAGTTTCACTATATATTTTTCTTCAACATGTTATTTCATAAATGAAACATTCATTATATAGGATTCAAAAGAGTGGCATGGTGATCTAGAGGTGGAGCTCTCACCTAAAAATCAGAAGCTTGTGATCATAGATAGAAACCGATATTTTTATCTCTGGGCACAGTAAGTAATTGTCTGCTGTGAACATAAGGTAGGTACCAGAAAGGGCATATAGCTTCAATTAGTTGTTCCAGTCCCACCCCAAAGCAAAGAATTGTAGGGTCATTAACAGACAGATAAAAAGACAAAGAGATGGAGATGATAGAGATAGAGACCGAGATAAAAACAGAGATGATAAAGAAAGAGATATATTTGAGAAATTTCTTTATCTGTTCCTTTTGGCTGAATTCATGTATGATTTGTGAGCAAATTTAAAGACAATACAGAAATAAAAACAGTCAAGTTAAATTTAAACTTAAACTTTAAATAAACAATAGTGTAAAGCTGAAGAAACAACATTCTGAGTCCTGTTAACTGATAAATCTCAGTTTAGCTGTAACAAATGCACATTTCTTTTCCACACGATCTGCCCTTTTCCAAGTTTTAACTTCCATGAAAACCTGAAACTCTGTGAAAGCGCTAGATAAAAGAAGTCTTATGAATGGATTAGATAATCAATCACCAAGGAACACAGTCTGGGTGTTTGGAAAACCAATTAATGTTCCTCACATAGAAGACAAAAGGTGCCTAATGTCAGGATAAAATACAGGGATCCGTTAACATCCCTTTATCAGAAAGGTACATTAAAGGAAAGAATAAGAACTCAGGCTATTCATATTTTTCAAAAATATGAAGTGAATAGTTAATAAATTTATTTGCTTTTCTTTCCAGATATGGATGACTGTTTTGAATGTTCACAAGATCAATATCCAAATAAAGAAAAGAAAGGCTGTATCCTGAAACTGGTGGTCTTTCTAAATGTCAAAGAAACCTTAGGAATTGGTTTAGCCTCAGCAGCTCTTTGTTTCTTCTTCTTGACATCATGGGTGCTTGGAATTTTTATTAAGCACAGGGATACTCCCATTGTCAAAGCCAACAACCGGTCCCTCACTTATACCCTGCTTGTCTCTCTTTTGCTCTGTTTTCTCTCATCTTTGTTTTTCCTCAGTCAGCCTGGCAAGGTGACCTGCTTTCTTTGTCAATCAACTTTTGGCATCACCTTCTCAGTGGCCATTTCTAGTGTACTGGCCAAAACCATCACTGTGGTTGTGGCTTTCATGGCCACTAAACCAGGATCTCAGATGAGGAAGTGGGTGGGGAAAAGATTGGCTTTTTCTGCTGTTCTTTCCTGTTCTCTTATCCAAATATGTATTTGTATAGTTTGGTTGTCAACCACTCCCCCATTCCCCGAACTGGACATGTATTCACAGTCTCAAGAAATGATTTTACAATGTAATGAGGGTTCAGCTTCCTTCTTCTACTGTGTTTTGGGCTACATGGGTATCTTGGCTGTTGCCAGTTTTATTGTGGCTTTCCTTGCCCGTAAATTACCTGACAGTTTTAACGAAGCCAAGTTCATCACCTTCAGCATGTTGGCCTTTTGTAGTGTGTGGATCTCCTTCTTTCCAGCCTATCTGAGCACTAAAGGAAAAACCATGGTAACTGTGGAGGTCTTCTCCATCTTGTCCTCCAGTGCTGCATTACTGGGATGCATATTTTTGCCTAAGTGCTATATCATTGTTTTCCGGTCTGATCTCAACCACAGGGAGCAACTCATAAAGAGGAATTAGCACATCATTTAATATTTGTGGCTTTGATAAATTGCTGAGAAAGAAAGATTGCTGAGGAAAAAGTGCTGTCCATATGAAACATATATAAGTCATTAATTCTGACAACAGAGGATTGATGGAAGACTAGCTCGATCATTAAGATTTATTATACTGGCCAATTGCAAAGGAAATGCCTATGCAGCTGCATTTTCAACCATTCTCCAAGTTTCTTTAATTGAACATCTTCTGTCTCTCAACAGACTAAGATAGCAAGACATTGAGAATTCATTTGTTTTATTAGGAGATAGGAAATATTGAATCAAATCTTGTCCTATGTTACTTATTTATGTAGCAAATTTATACAGCTACCGAGGTACTCACAGCAATTCTAGGCAGTTTATAAGCAATAAAACACAATGTAGACAAATATATATATATATATAAATGATGCACACACACACCCTTCCCAGTGACAACACACAGTCATATAAGCCATTTGGTGGGCTCCATCCCACTCCGGGTTCCCCCTGCCCATTGGAAAAACCATACATTCAAACCTTATGAAAGAGTATCAAAGTGAGGGCCAATCTCATTTTTGAAGGAATGGTGTCCCAAAGTGTGGAGCCACAAAGGAGAAGTCTCTTTTGGTGGGTCCTGCCAAGTGTTTTCATTTTCATGGATATATATATATATATATATATATATATATATATACATACATACATACACGCACAAACACTCACACACACACACACTACATAAGTATTATTAATTTAACTAATATTAATATTAATAGGTGTACTTAAATTAACGATACCTAGATATTTCACTGTTCATATAATGTACCGTTCATACAACGATCTCTACCTGGGGCTTCCCTTGAAATGCACCCGGAGCTCCAGTGGGTGCAGAATGCGGCCGCGCGGGTCATGTTGGGGGCACCTCAGGGCTCCCATGTTACACCGTTCTTGCGTGAGCTGCATTGACTCCCGGTGGTCCTCTGGGTGCGCTTCAAGGTCTTGGTTACTATCTTTAAAGCGCTCCATGGCTTGGGACCAGGATATTTGTGGGACCGCCTTCTGCCATTATCGGCCTCCCGTTGGCCAGTACGCTCCCATAGAGTCGGCCTCCTCGGAGTGGCGCCGGTTGGACGGCTGGTGACCCCGAGGGTGCGGGCCTTCTCATTGGGGGCACCCTCCCTCTGGAATGAATTACCCCCGGAGATGAGGATCATCCCTGATCTCCTGATCTTCCGGCGCGCGTTGAAAACTTATCTGTTTCATCAAGCTGGTCTGGCCTAGGGGTTTTTAGGATTTTAATTTGGTTTTTATCTAGTTTGGCTTTTAAACTTCTTATAAATTTCAGCCTTTCATATTTGGTCTTTTAACTGTTCTTAATTTTGTATTGTCCTCTGTATTTTAATTTGGCTGTGCACCGGCCTGAGTCCTGTCAGGGAAATAGGGCGGTATATAAATACAATAAATAAATAAATATATAATTTTTTTTTAAAAAGGATCAACAACCAACAATAAAGGAAGTAGCACCCAGGAAATATGTCGCAAACATATAGTGAGGTAGCCATGAAAGTTTCAGAGACGATATCCAGGTGACACTATGCATGAAGACAATGATTCATTGATGGAACACACAACCTAATGAAATAGAGCCATGGATATTCTGACAGTCACACTTAGTAACCACATTTTTTCTCTTCTTCATGTATCATTTCAAGATTTTCTATTGTGATTTGTCCCACTTTATTTATTTATTTATTTATTTATTTATTTATTTATTTATTTATTCGATTTATATACCACCCACCTCTCCCCAAAGGGACTCGGGGCGGTGAACAGCCAATAAAAACACATATACAGAGCACAAATACAAGACACAACATAATAATATTAAAATTTAAAAAACTGAATATAATGTGGCTCTAATTAAAATATAAACAAGTATTAAAAGAGATTAAAACCAGGTTAAAATTTAAAAAACCCCTAGGTCAGTCCGGCCTGCCAAAATAAGTGCGTTTTGAGTAACCGACGGAAGGCCATGAGATCAGGGTCGGCCCTTACCTCCGGGGGTAATTCATTCCAGAGAGGGGGTGCTCCCAATGAGAAGGCCCGCGCCCTCCGGGTCGCCAGCCATCCAGCCGGCGGGACCCCGAGGAGACCAACTCTATGGGAGCGTACCGGTCGGCAGGAAGCCGATGGTGGCAGGAGGCGGTCTCGCAAGTATCCCAGTCCTGAGCCATGGAGCGCTTTAAAGATAGTGACCAAGAATTTGAAACACACCCGGAGGGCCACCGGGAGCCAACACAGCACGCGCAGAAGTGGCGCAACATGGGAGCCCCTCTACCTTAGACTACTTACAATATATTGGCATGTATTCATTTAAAAAAATAATTAAAGCCTTATTCGATCATGAAAAAGAAAAGTTTTTTTCTTCTTTTAACGACCCTGTGATTCCTTGCATCGGGGTGGAATCAGGGTGACTGAATTGAATTGAGCATTTACTGGCCAGATGTCCTTCCTGATGCCTACATGGAGCACACAGCAGATATATTCTCTTTGCACCCAGAGAGAAAAGCATCTGCTTTTACTTAGGATCAAACTCACAGCCCCCTGATTGTTAGGATCTGTAGGACACCATGTTGCTCCATGAAAAAGTAAAAAAAAATCACTATTACTGTTTAGCTAGGCTAAAATATCAAAGGTTTTGCATATAGGCATTTAAATTCAACAATAATTTAGGTGTCTTGTTATTAATTAACTTGGAACCACAGGGAGATTGGCACCAGGGATAATAATGATCCTGTCCGATTCATTGCTTCAAGTTCCTTCCTGCCTTTCTCCTTTGCCAGAATATATGTTCCAATCCTGGTGATATCCAAGATATAAATTGCCCATTCCCCCACCATGGTTCTTTAAATATAAATCAATGGATTAAGGAGAATCTCACATAATGGATTAAACCATGGATAAACCATTGGGGTAAATGAATCCTATAGATATTATAAAACACAAAAATATTTTCACCATCCCAAGAGCATGAAGATATTAGTCCTGATGTTAGTGATGCACAGAGTAGCTACTCTAAGAAGCCCTGGAAGTGAAGCTTTCCCTGTCCCACATGAGTGGTACCAGCCTGGTGAGCTTGTCATTGGTGGGATGGTGTCTCACATTTTTTACCACTTTTATGAAATTGAATTTAAGGAACAACTTTCTCTAAAACCTTATGACTTACCTGTGTAAGAACTTTTATTCTTCCCATGTATTTTCTTGTCCCCCAAATCACTGATATCAGTAAAGCTTATACGTACATACATAACAGCTTTTATACACACACATACACATATGTGTGCGTGTGTGTGTGTATATATGTGTGTGTATGTATGTACGTATGTATGTATGTACGTATATATAAACTGATATGTATATAAGAAATTGAGCCTTCTTTGTCTTTCAAACATATTATATTGTTGGAAAAGAAAGCATGTTTTTAAAATTATATTAAAGTCCTTCTCATGAAAGGCATGGAAGTTTGGTGCAAGATATCTCTCGAAGGACATTATATAAGCTTGAGGTAATTTTAAAAATGTTCTGCATGATCACCCCTCATAAAGCATATACACCTTAAGTGATACTTGCTGAAGTTGTTCCTATTTTACTTTGTGTCAAAATTGTTAGAATTATATTTACTTTTATTTGTTATAGTATATAATTGTTGCAAATCATGAAAACACCATGTAAAATGTAAAATTAAATTCTGTGGAAATCATTGAGTATTTTAGAAAGATTATTTGAATGCTACTTGCAAAAGAGATTGTTATTCATATAGAAATACTGCCACCTTACAAGAAATGTGAAATTGTTTTGTCAATGGGTTTTAAATTTATTTGCAGTGTCGTAACCAAATTCTACCAGCATGCCCTCGCCTTGGCCTTTGCTGTGACGGAGATCAATGAAGACTCCAAGATCTTACCTAATGTCAGTCTCGGGTTCCACATCTATGACAGTTACTACAGTTCAAGAATGACCTATCGCACCACTCTGGACCTGCTTTTCAAATCCCAGGAATTTGTCCCTAACTACAGATGTGACAGCCAGAAGAATCTTATGGCCATTATAGGAGGATTGGGTGCTCCTACTTCATCCTTAATGGCAGAAAGTATAAATCTCTTCAAGATTCCGCAGGTAATTTTGGCAGGAGGCCAAAAAAGAGTCTTTGACTTTGTTTGTAATAAATATCTGAGATTAAGTTTTTGTTGTGCCTTTTTGCAGAATTTCAATTAAATCCATTTTTTCTCCCTTTTGAAATTCTTCCCACAATCCAATAGGCTCACTCAAAGTAATCCAAAAATATAATCAAAATCTTTGATTTGATAGATTAGAAAAGTAAATTTTAAATTCCAAATTACAGTACAAAATTAATCTTATTGGAGAAGGTCATCTGATCTTCTGGTTTAACCACTACCTCTCATGAAATGTGGAGCTGTGTTAAGAGAAGGAGTGAAAATGCTGGCTAGCACATACTACACAATTACTACATACACTCTGCAAGGTTTTAGGAAGATCTGCTATCGGCCACTTTCCTTCCATCCTCAGTTCAATGCTAGCCAGCATTTTCACTGCTGCCCTAAACTCATTTCCAGATTCCACCAACTCACCTAAAGTAGGTGACAAGCCTTCTTGCTATGTCTGGGCTGGAGTCTGTTAATAGTAATTGAATGTAAAATCCAACTGATTTGCCTGGAAATTGTTGAAGGACTGGGGTTTTAAGTGACTTTTGGAGATATCTATAATAATTGCAGTAAATAATTGCTGTAACTTGACTGTTTCTATTCCTCCAGAATGTGTTTATCACGCTTAAGTATTTTACCATACCTGGGGCAGAGAAAGGCAGAAGGTAATGCAATAAACCTAATTCTTAAGATCTTGTTTCTAGGCTTGGAAGAGTTCACATGCAGATTTCCAGCTGCTGTTAGGGATGAGTTATGTGAAATTCTATAGCAGCAAATGAAATTTAATTTGTAGTTCATTATGTTCATTAAATGAGAAAATATTATCTGTTCAATATTTCACCTTGGGGTTTTATTATTGTATTGGATGGCAGAAAGTAACGCGATAACTCTAGCTCTTTTTAAGCTAGGAAGAATTCATATGCTCAGATACTTAGCAGATTTCAATCTGTTCATAGACATGACCTAACTGGAACTCTATAGTAGCAAACTAAATTTAGTTTGTAGTCCAGTTTATTCCTTAAGTGATAAAACATTTCAACTTGGGGTTTTATTGTTGTATTGTTCATCAAAACTTTCATAATGTACATAGAGTGTGAGAAATTTTCAATTGTTCAGTTTCAATCCAGGTATCATTTTTCCATCTTTTTCCACTGATTCTTATAAATAATAATTTCCTTTTCTTTTCCTTTTCCCTCCCTTCTTTCCTTTGCTTCTTCTTTCATTTCTTAAATTTCCTTTAGTTGACTTATGGCTCTTTTGCACAAGAAGAATTTCACAGTACCAAATTATCTTCACTTTACTGCATGGTCCCCAATGAGGACTATCAGTACACTGGAATTATACAACTTTTCCTCCATTTTGGATGGAGGTGGATTGGAGTCTTTGCTTTTGAAACGAAGGGAGAACGTTTTTTGCACAAACTGCAGCCATTGCTTTCACAGAATGGGATCTGTCTTGCTTTCACACAAACAATTCCACAACACATCCACTTAGAAGATTTCCCAGAATTGTTAGATTCAATCTCAATTGTTTCAAATAAATTGATGGATCAGAAAGCAAATGTTTTTCTTGTCTATGGAGAATCATTCACAATTGTGTGGCTCAGAACTGTCATGTTTCTACGCGATCCTGAAAATAAAGAAAGTGCATTATTTAGGAAGGTTTGGATCCTGATGAATCCAATTGATCTCATTCTGACGGGAACTCATAGGAGTTGGGATCTTCAGGTGTACCATGGGGCTCTTTCCTTTACTGTGCATTCAAGAGAAATTCAAGGCTTCAAAGAATTTCTTCAAATCATCAAACCGTCAACACACGAAGATGGATTTCTTCAAGAAGTTTGGCAACAATTGTTTGACTGTATATTTTCAAAGGCAGACTTACCTTCAAATATCAATGAAACTTGATAGTAGTGGGGCAGAGAGTTTGGAGAATCTCCCTGCACCATTTTTTGAATATCAGATGTCTGGTCAAAGCTACAGTATCTACAATGCAGTTTATGCAGTGGCACATTCTCTGCAGGAGGCAGTGAGATCAAGACCCAGATGGAGAAGAATTCAAAGGGCTGAATTTCCAAATCTTCAGCCTTGGCAGGTAATTTCCCCATGTCATACCTAAATTTTGTTTTAGCAAATAGTCATTCTCAACCATCAACTGATATGAGTTGCTTGCTCTAGCCTGTGGACAGAAATAAATACAGATCCTAAAGCAACCACATTTTTGTATACTAGATCATTCCATGAATGAAATAGATTTAAAAATAATACAGAGAAGCATCTGAAGGCAGCCTCTGTTTTTTTGCCCAACACATATTTCTGAAATGGGAACATTTCATTTTTAATTAGCTTTCTGAAATTTAATCAAGACAGGTTTATCTGCCTAGGAATATAGAGCGCATGATAGTTTTTCTATTGTAATAGAGATGCATTATTTCCATAAAATGATGTTGGTTTTTAGACATAGGGTAATTTGCCAGAAGAATTTCTGTGTTTTCTAGTTTCAAAGTACTTAACTAATAAAGTTGGTTCCATATCTCAGTTATTGATTGTTCTTTCTGTTTTGACATATCCTTCTTCTCCAATGATATGTTTTATAATTGTGTTCTACAATCCAAGGAATGTGGTATAATTTCTTTGGAAAAAGAGTTAAAGAAAGAGAACGCACTGTTTCTTTTTAACTCCCTCTTTCATCTCCTTTGTATAGCTCCACAAGTTTCTTCAAGAGATTTCTTTTAACAACTCAGCTGGAGAAAGAGTCTACTTTAAAAACAGAAGAGAAGGTTCAGGTGGTTTTGACATCATCAACATGATCACTTTCCCAAACAGATCCTTTCAGAGAGTTAAAGTTGGAAAGTTACACACCAATGCTCCAAAAGGAAAGGAAGTTGTCATTGAGAACACAATTGTTTGGCACCCTGGTTTTAACCAGGTATAAATAGCAGTAGAACTTATACTTATGTATAACTTCATAGTGTTTTATAACACTCTCTAAGTGGTTTAGAGATTCAACATATTTCTCCTCCAATAATCTGACACCTCATTTTACTGAACTTGGAAAGATGGAAGGATGGAATGGGGAGGATTGAACTCTTGGCAATGGGATGAGTTAACCTGCAATATTGCATTCTAACCACTATGCCACCATGGCTCAATCTTGTTTATATACAAAGGAACAATTCCGTCTGTAAAATGTTAACATTGTTAAGGGTGTATTCACATAATACAATGCAGACCATTTCCATAGTGTAATCAGGATTCTTTCATATCAGTGGCTATACTTTTATCTGCAGGCTGTTCCTGTTTCTTTGTGTAATGACCACTGTTCCACTGGTTACTGAAGAGAGGGGCTGAAGCCAGTCAGTTTTGGTGTTATGACTGTGTTCCATGCCCAGAAGGAAAGTTTTCTAATCAAACTGGTAGGTTATCAGTTTCACTATATATTTTTCTTCAACATGTTATTTCATAAATGAAACATTCATTATATAGGATTCAAAAGAGTGGCATGGTGATCTAGAGGTGGAGCTCTCACCTAAAAATCAGAAGCTTGTGATCATAGATAGAAACAGATATTTTTATCTCTGGGCACAGTAAGTAATTGTCTGCTGTGAACATAAGGTAGGTACCAGGAAGGGCATACAGCTTCAATCAGTTGTTCCAGTCCCACCCCAAAGCAAAGAATTGTAGGGTCGTTAATAGACAGATAAAAAGACATAGAGATGGAGATGATAGAGATAGAGACCGAGATAAAGACGGAGATGATAAAGAAAGAGATATATTTGAGAAATTTCTTTATCTGTTCCTTTTGGCTGAATTCATGTATGATTTGTGAGCAAATTTAAAGACAATACAGAAATAAAAACAGTCAAGTTAAATTTAAACTTTAAATAAACAGTAGTGTAAAGCTGAAGAAACAACATTCTGAGTCCTGTTAACTGATAAATCTCAGTTTAGCTGTAACAAATGCACATTTCTTTTCCACACGATCTGCCCTTTTCCAAGTTTTAACTTCCATGAAAACCTGAAACTATGTGAAAGTGTTAGATAAAAGAATTCTTATGAATGGATTAGATGTTCAATCACCAAGGAACACAATCTGGGTGTTTGGAAAACCAATTAATGTTCCTCACATAGAAGACAAAAGGTGCCTAATGTCAGGATAAAATACAGGGATCCGTTAACATCCCTTTATCAGAAAGGTACATTAAAGGAAAGAATAAGAACTCAGGCTATTCATATTTTTCAAAAATATGAAGTGAATACTTAATAAATTTATTTGCTTTTCTTTCCAGATATGGATGACTGTTTTGAATGTTCACAAGATCAATATCCAAATAAAGAAAAGAAAGGCTGTATCCTGAAACTGGTGGTCTTTCTAAATTTCAAAGAAACCTTACGAATTGGTTTAGCCTCAGCAGCTCTTTGTTTCTTCTTCTTGACATCATGGGTGCTTGGAATTTTTATTAAGCACAGGGATACTCCCATTGTCAAAGCCAACAACCGGTCCCTCACTTATACCCTGCTTGTCTCTCTTTTGCTCTGTTTTCTCTCATCTTTGTTCTTCCTCAGTCAGCCTGGCAAGGTGACCTGCTTTCTCTGTCAATCAACTTTTGGCATCACCTTCTCAGTGGCCATTTCTAGTGTACTGGCCAAAACCATCACTGTGGTTGTGGCTTTCATGGCCACTAAACCAGGATCTCAGATGAGGAAGTGGGTGGGGAAAAGATTGGCTTTTTCTGCTGTTCTTTCCTGTTCTCTTATCCAAATATGTATTTGTATAGTTTGGTTGTCAACCACTCCCCCATTCCCCGAACTGGACATGTATTCACAGTCTCAAGAAATGATTTTACAATGTAATGAGGGTTCAGCTTCCTTCTTCTACTGTGTCTTGGGCTACATGGGTATCTTGGCTGTTGCCAGTTTTATTGTGGCTTTCCTTGCCCGTAAATTACCTGACAGTTTTAACGAAGCCAAGTTCATCACCTTCAGCATGTTGGCCTTTTGTAGTGTGTGGATCTCCTTCTTTCCAGCCTCTCTGAGCACTAAAGGAAAAACCATGGTAGCTGTGGAGGTCTTCTCCATCTTGTCCTCCAGTGCTGCATTACTGGGATGCATATTTTTGCCTAAGTGCTATATCATTGTTTTCCGGTCTGATCTCAACCACAGGGAGCAACTCATAAAGAGGAATTAGCACATCATTTAATATTTGTGGCTTTGATAAATTTCTGAGAAAGAAAGATTGCTGAGGAAAAAAGTGCTGTCCATATGAAACATATATAAGTCATTAATTCTGACAACAGAGGATTGATGGAAGACTAGCTCGATCATTAAGATTTATTATACTGGCCAATTGCAAAGGAAATGCCCATGCAGCTGCATTTTCAACCATTCTCCAAGTTTCTTTAATTAAACATCTTCTGTCTCTCAACTGACTAAGATAGCAAGACATTGAGAATTCATTTGTTTTGTTAGGAGATAGGAAATATTGAATCAAATCTTGTCCTATGTTACTTATTTATGTAGCAAATTTATACAGCTACCGAGGTACTCACAGCAACTCTAGGCAGCTTATAAGCAATAAAACACAATGTAGACAAAAATATATATATAAATGATGCACACACACCCCCTTCCCAGTGACAACACACAGTCATATAAGCCATTTGAATGGCTCCATCCCACTCCGGGTTCCCCCTGCCCATTGGAAAAAGCACACATTCAAGCCTTATGAAAGAGTATCAAAGTGAGGGCCAATCTCATTTTTGAAGGAATGGTGTCCCAAAGTGTGGAGCCACAAAGGAGAAGGCCCTTTTGTTGGGTCCTGCCAAGTGTTTTCATTTTCATGGATATATATATATATATATATATATATATATATATATATATATATATATATATATATATATATACACGCACAAACACTCACACACACACTCACTACATAAGTATTATTAATTTAACTAATATTAATATTAATAGGTGTACTTAAATTAACGATACCTAGATATTTCACTGTTCATATAATGTACCGTTCATAGAACTATCTCTACATGGGGCTTCCCTTGAAGTGCACCCGGAGCTCCAGTGGGTGCAGAATGCGGCCGCGCGGGTGGTGTTGGGGGCCCCTCAGGGCTCCCATGTTACACCGCTCTTGCCTGAGCTGCATTGACTCCCGGTGGTCCTCTGGGTGCGCTTCAAGTTCTTGGTTACTATCTTTAAAGCGCTCCATGGCTTGGGACCAGGATATTTGTGGGACCGCCTTCTGCCATTATCGGCCTCCCATTGGCCAGTACGCTCCCATAGAGTCGGCCTCCTCGGAGTGGCACCGGTTGGATGGATGGCGACCCCGAGTGTGCGGGCCTTCTCGTTGGGGGCACCCTCCCTCTGGAACGAATTACCCCTGGAGATGAGGATCATCCCTGATCTCCTGATCTTCCGGCGCGCGTTGAAAACTTATCTATTACATCAAGCTGGTCTGGCCTTGGGGTTTTTAGGATTTTAATTTGGTTTTTATCTAGTTTGGCTTTTAAACTTCTTATAAATTTCAGCCTTTCATATTTGGTCTTTTAACTGTTCTTAATTTTGTATTGTCCTCTGTATTTTAATTTGGCTGCGCACCGCCCTGAGTCCTGTCAGGGAAATAGGGCGATATATAAATACAATAAATAAATAAATAAATAATTTTTTTTAAAAAAGGATCAACAACCAACAATAAAGGAAGTAGCACCCAGGAAATATGTCGCAAAAATATAGTGAGGTAGCCATGAAAGTTTCAGAGACGATATCCAGGTGACTCTATGCATGAAGACGATGATTCATTGATGGAACACACAACCTAATGAAATAGAGCCATGGATATTCTGACAGTCACACTTAGTAACCACATTTTTTCTCTTCTTCATGTATCATTTCAAGATTTTCTATTGTGATTTGTCCCACTTTATTTATTTATTTATTTATTTATTTATTTATTTATTTATTCAATTTATATACCGCCCGCCTCTCCCCAAAGGGACTCGGGGCGGTGAACAGCCAATAAAAACACATATACAGAGCACAAATACAAGACACAACATAATAATATTAAAATTTAAAAAACCCCTAGGCCAGTCCGGCCTGCCAAAATAAGTGCGTTTTGAGTAACCGACGGAAGGCCATGAGATCAGGGGCGGCCCTTACCTCCGGGGGTAATTCATTCCAGAGAGGGGGTGCTCCCAATGAGAAGGCCCGCGCCCTCGGGGTCACCAACCATCCAACCGGCGGCACCCCGAGGAGACCAACTCTATGGGAGCGTACCGGTCGGTAGGAAGCCAATGGTGGCAGGAGGCAAATATCCCGGTCCCGAGCCATGGAGCGCTTTAAAGATAGTGACCAAGACTTTGAAACACACCCGGAGGGCCACCGGGAGCCAATGCAGCACGCGCAGAAGTGGCGTAACATGGGAGCCCCTCTATCTTAGACTACTTACAATATATTGGCATGAATTCATTTAAAAAAATAATTAAAGCCTTATTCGATCATGAAAAAGAAAAGTTTTTTTCTTCTTTTAACGACCCTGTGATTCCTCGCATCGGGGTGGAATCAGGGTGACTGAATGGAATTGAGCATTTACTGGCCAGATGTCCTTCCTGATGCCTACATGGAGCACACAGCAGATATATTCTCTTTGCACCCAGAGAGAAAAGCATCTGCTTTTACTTAGGATCAAACTCACAGCCCCCTGATTGTGAGGATCTGTAGGACACCATGTTGCTCCATGAAAAAGTAAAAAAAAATCACTATTATTGTTTAGCTAGGCTAAAATATCAAAGGTTTTGCATAAAGGCATTTAAATTCAACAATAATTAAGGTGTCTTGTTATTAATTAACTTGGAACCACAGGGAGATTGGCACCAGGGATAATAATGATCCTGTCCGATTCATTGCTTCAAGTTCCTTCCTGCCTTTCTCCTTTGCCAGAATATATGTTCCAATCCTGGTGATATCCAAGATATAAATTGCCCATTCCCCCACCATGGTTCTTTAAATATAAATCAATGGATTAAGGAGAATCTCACATAATGGATTAAACCATGGATAAACCATTGGGGTAAATGAATCCTATAGATATTATAAAACACAAAAATATTTTCACCATCCCAAGAGCATGAAGATGTTAGTTCTTTTGATGTTCCTGATGCACAGAGTAGCTACTCTAAGAAGCCCTGCAAGTGAAGCTTTCCCTGTTCCACATGAGTGGTACCAGCCTGGTGAGCTTGTCATTGGTGGGATGGTGTCTCACATTTTTTACCACTTTTATGAAATTGAATTTAAGGAACAACCTTCTCTAAAACCTTATGACTTACTTGAGTAAGAACTTTTATTCTTCCCATTTATTTTCTTATCCCCCAAATCACTGATATCAGTAAAGCTTATACGTACATACATAACAGCTTTTATACACACACATACACATATGTGCGTGTGTGTGCGTGTGTGTGTGTGTGTGTGTGTATGTATGTATGTATGTATGAATGTATGTATATGTATATATAAACTGATATGTATATAAGAAATTGACCTTCTTTGTCTTTCAAACATATTGTATTGTTGGAAAAGAAAGCATGTTTTTAAAATTATATTAAAGTCCTTCTCATGCAAGGCATGGAAGTTTGGTGCAAGATATCTCTTGAAGGACATTAAATAAGCTTGAGGTAATTTTAAAAATGTTCTGCATGATCACCCCTCATAAAACATACACACCTTAAGTGATACTTGCTGAGGTTGTTCCTATTCTACTTTGTGTCAAAATTGTTAGAATTATATTTACTTTTATTTGTTATAGTATATAATTGTTGCAAATCATGAAAACACCATGTAAAATGTAAAATTAAATTCTGTGGAAATCATTGAGTATTTTAGAAAGATTATTTGAATGCTACTTGCAAAAGAGATTGTTATTCATATAGAAATACTGCCACCTTACAAGAAATGTGAAATTGTTTTGTCAATGGGTTTTAAATTTATTTGCAGTGTCGTAACCAAATTCTACCAGCATGCCCTCGCCTTGGCCTTTGCTGTGACGGAGATCAATGAAGACTCCAAGATCTTATCTAATGTCAGTCTCGGGTTCCACATCTATGACAGTTACTACAGTTCAAGAATGACCTATCGCACCACTCTGGACCTGCTTTTCAAATCCCAGGAATTTGTCCCTAACTACAGATGTGACAGCCAGAAGAATCTTATGGCCATTATAGGAGGATTGGGTGCTCCTACTTCATCCTTAATGGCAGAAAGTATAAATCTCTTCAAGATTCCGCAGGTAATTTTGGCAGGAGGCCAAAAGAGAGTCTTTGACTTTGTTTGTAATAAATATCCGAGATTAAGTTTTTGTTGTGCCTTTTTGCAGAATTTCAATTAAATCCATTTTTTCTCCCTTTTGAAATTCTTCCCACAATCCAATAGGCTCGCTCAAAGTAATCCAAAAATATAATCAAAATCTTTGATAGATTAGAAAAGTAAAATTTAAATTCCAAATTACAGTACAAAATTAATCTTATTGGAGAAGGTCATCTGACCTTCTGGTTTGGCCACTACCTCTCATGAAATCTGGAGCTGTGTTTAGAGAAGGAGTGAAAATGCTGGCTAGCACATACTACACAATTACTACATACACTCTGCAAGGTTTTAGGAAGATCTGCTATCGGCCACTTTCCTTCCATCCTCAGTTCAATGCTAGCCAGCATTTTCACTGCTGCCCTAAACTCATTTCCAGATTCCACCAACTCACCTAAAGTAGGTGACAAGCCTTCTTGCTATGTCTGGGCTGGAGTCTGTTAATAGTAATTGAATGTAAAATCCAACTGATTTGCCTGGAAATTGTTGAAGGACTGGGGTTTTAAGTGACTTTTGGAGATATCTATAATAATTGCAGTAAATAATTGCTGTAACTTGACTGTTTCTATTCCTCCAGAATGTGTTTATCACGCTTAAGTATTTTACCATACCTGGGGCAGAGAAAGGCAGAAGGTAATGCAATAAACCTAATTCTTAAAATCTTGTTTCTAGGCTTGGAAGAGTTCACATGCAGATTTCCAGCTGCTGTTAGGGATGAGTTATGTGAAATTCTATAGCAGCAAATGAAATTTAATTTGTAGTTCATTATGTTCATTAAATGAGAAAATATTATCTGTTCAATATTTCACCTTGGGGTTTTATTATTGTATTGGATGGCAGAAAGTAACGCGATAACTCTAGCTCTTTTTAAGCTAGGAAGAATTCATATGCTCAGATACTTAGCAGATTTCAATCTGTTCATAGACATGACCTAACTGGAACTCTATAGTAGCAAACTAAATTTAGTTTGTAGTCCAGTTTATTCCTTAAGTGATAAAACATTTCAACTTGGGGTTTTATTGTTGTATTGTTCATCAAAACTTTCATAATGTACATAGAGTGTGAGAAATTTTCAATTGTTCAGTTTCAATCCAGGAATCATTTTTCCATCTTTTTCCACTGATTCTTATAAATAATAATTTCCTTTTCTTTTCCTTTTCCCTCCCTTCTTTCCTTTGCTTCTTCTTTCATTTCTTAAATTTCCTTTAGTTGACTTATGGCTCTTTTGCACAAGAAGAATTTCACAGTACCAAATTATCTTCACTTTACTGCATGGTCCCCAATGAGGACTATCAGTACACTGGAATTATACAACTTTTCCTCCATTTTGGATGGAGGTGGATTGGAGTCTTTGCTTTTGAAACTAAGGGAGAACGTTTTTTGCACAAACTGCAGCCATTGCTTTCACAGAATGGGATCTGTCTTGCTTTCACACAAACAATTCCACAACACATCCACTTAGAAGATTTCCCAGAATTGTTAGATTCAATCTCAATTGTTTCAAATAAATTGATGGATCAGAAAGCAAATGTTTTTCTTGTCTATGGAGAATCATTCACAATTGTGTGGCTCAGAACTGTCATGTTTCTACGCGATCCTGAAAATAAAGAAAGTGCATTATTTAGGAAGGTTTGGATCCTGATGAATCCAATTGATCTCATTGTGACGGGAACTCATAGGAGTTGGGATCTTCAGGTGTACCATGGGGCTCTTTCCTTTACTGTGCATTCAAGAGAAATTCAAGGCTTCAAAGAATTTCTTCAAGTCATCAAACCGTCAACACACGAAGATGGATTTCTTCAAGAAGTTTGGCAACAATTGTTTGACTGTATATTTTCAAAGGCAGACTTACCTTCAAATATCAATGAAACTTGTAGTGGGGCAGAGAGTTTAGAGAATCTCCCTGCACCATTTTTTGAATGTCAGATGACTGGCCAAAGCTACAGTATCTACAATGCAGTTTATGCAGTGGCACATTCTCTGCAGGAGGCAGTGAGATCAAGACCCAGATGGAGAAGAATTCAAAGGGCTGAATTTCCAAATCTTCAGCCTTGGCAGGTAATTTCCCCATGTCATACCTAAATTTTGTTTTAGCAAATAGTCATTCTCAACCCATCAACTGATATGAGTTGCTTGCTCTAGCCTGTGGACAGAAATAAATACAGATCCTAAAGCAACCACATTTTTGTATACTAGATCATTCCATGAATGAAATAGATTTAAAAATAATACAGAGAAGCATCTGAAGGCAGCCTCTGTTTTTTTGCCCAACACATATTTCTGAAATGGGAACATTTCATTTTTAATTAGCTTTCTGAAATTTAATCAAGACAGGTTTATCTGCCTAGGAATATAGAGCTCATGATAGTTTTTCTATTGTAATAGAGATGCATTATTTCCATAAAATGATGTTGGTTTTTAGACAAAGGGTAATTTGCCAGAAGTATTTCGGTGTTTTCTAGTTTCAAAGTACTTAACTAATAAAGTTGGTTCCATATCTCATTTATTGATTGTTCTTTCTGTTTTGACATATCTTTCTTCTCCAATGATATGTTTTGTAATTGTGTTCTACAATCCAAGGAATGTTTTATAATTTCTATTGGAAAAAGGGTTAAAGAAAGAGAAACTTTAATCATTTCCAAATTCATTGTTTCTTTTTTAACTCCCTCTTTCATCTCCTTTGTATAGCTCCACAAGTTTCTTCAAGAGATTTCTTTTAACAACTCAGCTGGAGAAAGAGTCTTCTTTAAAAACAGAAGAGAAGGTTCAGGTGGTTTTGACATCATCAACATGATCACTTTCCCAAACAGATCCTTTCAGAGAGTTAAAGTTGGAAAGTTACACACCAATGCTCCAAAAGGAAAGGAAGTTGCCATTGAGAACACAATTGTTTGGCATCCTGGTTTTAACCAGGTATGAATAGCAGTAGAACTTATACTTATGTATCACTTCATAGTGTTTTATAACACTCTCTAAGTGGTTTACAGATTCAACATATTTCTCCTCCAATAATCTGGAATCTCATTTTACTGACCTTGGAAAGATGGAAGGATGGAATGGGGAGGATTGAACTCTTGGCAATGGGATGAGTTTACCTGCAATATTGCATTCTAACCACTGTGCCACCATGGCTCAATCTTGTTTATATACAAAGGAACACATTCCCTCTGTAAAATGTTAACATTGTTAAGGGTGTATTCACATAATACAATGCAGACCATTTCCATAGTATATTGGGATTCTTTCATATCAATGGCTATATTTATATCTGTAGGCTATTCCTGTTTCTTTGTGTAATGACCACTGTTCCCCTGGTTACTGGAAGAGAGGGGCTGAAGCCAGTCAGTTTTGTTGCTATGACTGTGTTCCATGCCCAGAAGGAAAGATTTCTAACCAAACTGGTAGGTTATCAGTTTCACTATATATTTTTCTTCAACATGTTATTTCATAAATGAAACACTCATTATGTAGGATTCAAAAGAGTGGCATGGTCGTATAGAGGTGGAGCTCTCACCTAAAAATCAGAAGCCTGTGATCATAGATAGAAACAGATATTTCTATCTCTGGGCACAGTAAGTAATTGTCTGCTGGGAACATAAGGTAGGTACAAGGAAGGGCATACAGCTTCAATTAGTTGTTCCAGTCCCACCCCAAAGCAAAGAACTGTAGGGTCATTAACAGACAGATAAAAAGACATAGAGATGGAGATGATAGAGATAGAGACAGATGTAGAAAAGACAGAGATGATAGAGATAGAGATAGAGGTAATTGAAAAATTTCTTTATCTGTTCTTTTTGGCTGAATTCATTTATTTATTTAATTTATTTATTTAACATATTTATATACCGCCCTTCTCCCGAAGGACTCAGGGCAATGTACAGCCAACCATAAAACTTTTTACAATTATAAATGTTAAAAGAGAATTAAATATCTTGAGGCTGCCTAAAATTATACTCTCCCCCAATAAATTAATAAAACCCCAAATTTTAAAATCCCAATTTAAAACTCGAATATTAAAATTACACTAAAAATCCCATTTCAGCCCAGGCCGACCTGCTCAAAGAGCCAAGTTTTCAATGCATGTCTGAAAGCTCTCAGGTCGGTGTTATTGTGTAACTCAGGAGGCAGACCATTCCAGAGGGCGGGAACCCCCACAGAGAAGGCCCTATTTCTAGGAGTCGCCAGATGGCACATAGATGCCGTCGGCACCCGAAGCAGGCCCTCTCTGTAGGAGCGCACAGCTCGGTGGGAGATTACCGGCAGAACACGGTCCTGCAGATAACCTGGTCCAATGCCATGGATCGCTTTAAAGGTCAAAACCAGAACTTTAAAGCAAACCCAGAAAACCACCGGCAACCAATGCAACTCGCGCAGGAGAGGCGTTACATGACAGTTTCGTGACGCCCCCATAACCACCCACGCGGCCACATTTTGTACCAGTTGAAGTCTCCAGGTGCTCCCCACAGGGAGCCCCATATAGAGAGCATTACAGTAGCCCAGGCGAGAGGTGACAAAGGCATGAGTGACCGTGCGTAAGGCATCCCGATCCAGAAAGGGCCGCAACTGGTGAATCAGGCAAACCTGATAAAAAGCCCCTCTGGAGACGGCCGTAATATGATCTTCTAAAGATAGCCGTGCATCCAGGAGGACGCCCAAATTGCGAGCCCTCTCTGTGGGGGGTAAGATCACTCCCCCAATAGCCAGCGACGGAGTCAGCTGACTATATCGGGGCACCAGAAACCACAGCCACTCAGTCTTGGAAAGGTTGAGCTGGAGCCTGTTCCTGCCCATCCAAATCCGCACGGCCTCCTGGCACTGGGACATAACCTTCACAGCATATTTGGGGTGGTTTGGGGTGGAGATGTAAAGCTGAGTATCATCAGCATGACACTGCACCCCAAGACCATGGATGATTTCCCCCAGTGGCTTCACATAAATGTTGAACAAAAGAGGGGCGAGAACTGACCCCTGAGGCACCCATAAATGAGGGGCCTAGAGGTGGACCTCTCCCCTCCATCAACACAAATTGCGAGCGGTTGGAGAGGAAGGAGGAGAACCATCATAGGACAGTTCCTCCAATCCCCAACCCCTCCAACCGCCGCAATAAGATACTATGGTCGATAGTACCAAAAGCCGCCGAGAGATCTAACAGGACCAGGACAGAGGAATACCCCCTGTCACAGGCCCTCCAGAGATCATCAACCAACGTGACCAATGCTGTTTCGGTACTATGCCTGGGCCTGAAGCCCGATTGAAGCCCGATTGGAAAGGATCGAGGTAAGTCGCTTCCTCCAGGTACTGAGGGAGCTGATGCACCACCACACTCTCAACAAGCTTCACTAGAAAAAGAAGGTTGGAGACTGGACGATAGTTATTTATAACACCCGGATCCAGGGCAGGCTTCTTGAGGAACGGACGCAGTAGGAAGCGACCCCTCTCTCAACGAAGTGTTGACAATCCCCTGAAGCCAGCCTCATGTCACCTCCCTGGCGGTCGAGACCAACCAGGAGGGACATGGGTCCAACAAATATGTGGTGATATTCAGCCCTCCCAGCAACCTGTCCACACCCTCAGCGGTCACAGGGTCAAACTCCTCCCAGATAATAGTCTCAAGACTTGCCCTGGACACCTCCCCGGGGACTACCCAATTGGAGTCCAGCCCACCCCGAATCCGAGCAATTTTGTTATGCAGAAATCAAGAAAACTCCTCTGCCCTGCCCTGCAAGAGGTCCTCCCATGCTCTCGGCTCAAGCAAGGAGCGGGTCACTCTAAACAGAGCGGCAGGCCGATTTTCTGCCAACGCAATAACGGTGGAGAAATGCGAACGCTTCGCCGCCTCTATCGCCACAAGGTAGGTCCTAATATAGGACCTCACCTGTGTCCAGTCGGACTCGGCGCGGCTAGCCCTCCAAACACTCTTTTCTGGCACTTCATCTCCCTCAGCTCCTCCATAAATCACGGAGCTGGATGGGATCTGTGCCAGGTCAGAGGTCGCAAAGGCACAACTCGGTCCAGAGCCTCGGCAGTCAACCTATCCCAGGTGGCCACCAAGTCTCCAGGCGAGTTATGAGCCAGAGTTTTAGGAAATGGCCCAAGCTTCCTCTGGAGCCGCTCCGGGTCCATTAGCTGCCTGGAGCGGAACCATCTACACGGCTCTGTCTTCCTGCGGTGGGGGGGGGGGGGTGTTACAGAAGTCAAGCCTAAGAAGAGAATGATCTGACCATGACAAGGGTTTGATAACTAAGTCCCCGAAGCTACAGTCATTCAACCACTGACCAGAGACAAAAATGAGATCCAGCGTGTGTCCCCCCATATGAGTGGGGCCAGAAACTAATTGGGTCAGGTCCATGGCCACCATGGAAGCCATGAACTCCCGAACGACCCCAGAGGTTTCCCCGAGCGAAGGCAGGTTCAAATCCCCCATGATTAAAAGCCTAGGGGTCTCAACCACCATCCCGGCTATCACCTCGAGAGGTCCGAGCAGGGCCAATGATATGTGGTAGGGAGCCAGGTATGCTATCAAAAGGCCCATCTGAACCCCCTACCCCCACTTCACAAAGAGAGATTCACAACCATCTGTCTGAGGAACAGTGGCCTCCCTAGGACAAAAGACCTCTCTAATAAGCACCGCCACCCCACCATCCCTTCCCTGAGACCTAGGCTGATGAAATGCTAAGAAACCTGGTGGGCACATCTCCTTCAGAGGAATACCACCCTCTGGGCCCAACCAGGTTTCGGTAATACTTACCAGGTCCACGCCCTCTTCCTCAATAAGATCGTAAATCAGGGGGGCCTTATTGACAATGGACCTGGCATTGCACAGCATCAGCCGGGTACACAGGGTATGAGACTCTGCACAACCAGGCCTGCAGGACGGGTGAAGAAGGTCGGAGCATGCTACCGCTTGAAGACAGCGACTGTGCGATCCCATAACCTGATAAGGCCCTCTACCCCCGCCATATCTGCCCCTCCCACTTACTGTGCCAATAGAACCGCCCCCTGGTAACCCACTCCCTGTCCGCCCCCTCAACGCATGACCCTCTGAGCCCTCCCAGACATGCGTGCCAGCCTGGCTACCTCCAAATCCCTGCAGGTTGTCCCCCAAACCCGGTTCGTATTTTCCTAACCCCACTAAAAAACCTCATTAAAAATTTACAAACCCGAGAACTCTCCCCAACATGTTTCCTGCGGCCATACCATCTCTCGGGATCCCAGGATCCATCATTAAGTTTAGAAATTTTAGAAAATTCATGTATGATTTATGAGCAAACTTAAAGACAATACAGAAATAAAGACAATACAGAAATAAAAACAGTCAAGTTAAATTTAAACTTAAACTTTAAATAAACAATAGTGTAAAGCTGAAGAAACAACATTCTGAGTCCTGTTAACTGATAAATCTCAGTTTAGCTGTAACAAATGCACATTTCTTTTCCACACGATCTGCCCTTTTCCAAGTTTTAACTTCCATGAAAACCTGAAACTATGTGAAAGCGCTAGATAAAAGAATTCTTATGAATGGATTAGATGTTCAATCACCAAGGAACACAATCTGGGTGTTTGGAAAACCAATTAATGTTCCTCACATAGAAGACAAAAGGTGCCTAATGTCAGGATAAAATACAGGGATCCGTTAACATCCCTTTATCAGAAAGGTACATTATAGGAAAGAATAAGAACTCAGGCTATTCATATTTTTCAAAAATATGAAGTGAATAGTTAATAAATTTATTTGCTTTTCTTTCCAGATATGGATGACTGTTTTGAATGTTCACAAGATCAATATCCAAATAAAGAAAAGAAAGGCTGTATCCTGAAACTGCTGGTCTTTCTAAATTTCAAAGAAACCTTAGGAATTGGTTTAGCCTCAGCAGCTCTTTATTTCTTCTTCTTGACATCATGGGTGCTTGGAATTTTTATTAAGCACAGGGATACTCCCATTGTCAAAGCCAACAACCGGTCCCTCACTTACACCCTGCTTGTCTCTCTTTTGCTCTGTTTTCTCTCATCTTTGTTCTTCCTAAGTCAGCCTGGCAAGGTGACCTGCTTTCTCTGTCAATCAACTTTTGGCATCACCTTCTCAGTGGCCATTTCTAGTGTACTGGCCAAAACCATCACTGTGGTTGTGGCTTTCATGGCCACTAAACCAGGATCTCAGATGAGGAAGTGGGTGGGGAAAAGATTGGGTTTTTCTGCTGTTCTTTCCTGTTCTCTTATCCAAATATGTATTTGTATAGTTTGGTTGTCAACCACTCCCCCATTCCCCGAACTGGACATGTATTCACAGTCTCAAGAAATGATTTTACAATGTAATGAGGGTTCAGCTTCCTTCTTCTACTGTGTCTTGGGCTACATGGGTATCTTGGCTGTTGCCAGTTTTATTGTGGCTTTCCTTGCCCGTAAATTACCTGACAGTTTTAATGAAGCCAAGTTCATCACCTTCAGCATGTTGGCCTTTTGTAGTGTGTGGATCTCCTTCTTTCCAGCCTATCTGAGCACAAAAGGAAAAACCATGGTAGCTGTGGAGGTCTTCTCCATCTTGTCCTCCAGTGCTGCATTACTGGGATGCATATTTTTGCCAAAATGCTATATCATTGTTTTGCGGCCTGCGCTAAACCACCGAGAACAACTTGTAAAGAGAATGTAGTACACCATATGTTCCTTCTGACAATGGAAAATGATTAACAACAAAGTGTAAGGAGTCTGCTAGCTACGGTAGACATCATTATTTCTATCATACGATATTTTATGTAGGGTTGGGGTTATTATTAGAATTCATTGTTGTCTATTCCAAATGAAATGCTCCTTTTCCACATTTTCCAACATTCTCCAAGATTATTTAACCTAGCCCTTTTTCCTTTGAATACATCAAGCTAACAAGATTTTGAACATCTATCTTTTTATCTAAGTATCTTTTTAGATATTTAGGATATTTACTTAAGGATGCCTAAAGGTTTGTAGCTTCCAGTTTGTTCTTTTTATATCTTCACTTCATCAACCACTGTATAAATATGGGGACAAGCTAATGAATATTTATATACATGTATTTAATATCATAGGGGATCCATTTTGAATAAATTGCTCTTCTTTGAAATGTAACAGTTAGAAATTTTTTGAACATTTAACACATGTTTAACTGTGTTTTTAAAAAAGTTTTCATGATCACTCTCTATCCATCAATATACTTCTACTGTCACTCTCTATCAATCAATATACTTCTACTGTACCTAATTATCCAATTTTAAAATGTTGCTATTTAGGGGCATTATATAAAATATAATCTCCCTTCTAATTCATTCCATTAAAAGTATATGCCAGGGGTCTTCACACTTAACAGCTTTAAGACTTGTGGACTTCAACTCCCAAAATTCCTCCTCCAGTCATGTTAGTTCAGGAATTCTGGGAGTTGAAGTCCACAAGTCTTAAACTTGCCAAGTTTGAAGACCCTTAGTATATGCTGACCACTGACAATAATACATTTTGATTTAATTTGGTTTGATGTGGGTGTGTCTTCCACTAGAGTTTTAGTTGAGACCCTTTCCTTTACGCAATTTCTAATAAAATACAAAAGCAGGCCAGAAAGCAGGAGACCATGAGTTCAAGTCCCACTTTAACCATGAAAGCCAAATGGGTAACTTTAGGACAATCCTTCTCTCTCAGCCCAACCCACCTCCCAAGTTTATTGTTTTTTGTGGGGAAGTAAGAAGAGGAAAACGTGTTGGGTGTATTCAATGCCTTGAGTTATTTGTAAAAAATAATAAAACCTGGATATGCATGTGTGTGTTTTAATTCCATGCTGTCAGTATTGCTGTTGATTCACATTAACATTCTCTACCTGGAAATGTGGATGAACTCCCCCTCCAAATGGCTATCTGGTTTAATTGGCATTCCTTAATAGGTAAAAAAAAGTTTCCTCTTCTCTATTAAGTGACTGTTCATTTCACATGGTAAATGGGAGTCATCCATTGAAAGAATTTGAAAAATGAACTTTATTTTTATCATAATTCTTCTTTATTTAGTATTCTCAATATTAAACCACCAGACACTTATTATTTCACCAATAATGAAGTAATTATTTTCTACAGGAATCATGATATTTTCTTAGTAAGGCCCAGACTTGTTGAGCAAAAGCGTCTTTAAATTCAACAACAATCAAGATACAAGCACCAGTTTTATTTTGACTTATCTCTTGAATCACAGGGAGATGGGCATAAGGGGGGGAAAGGGGCCAGTTGGATGAATTGCTATAGATTCCTTTCTACCTGTCCTTTTTGCAAGAAGGCTTTTTCATATCCCAATGATAGCTAAGATTTGAATATGTACTTATATGGATCTTCAAATAGATAGTGATGGATTTTGTTATTAGGCAATAATAGCTCAATCATTGGATGATTGAATATTAATAATCAATATTAGCTCAATCATTGGATGAATATTGGATTACTTTTCTATGGATTTGATAAAAGAGACGGACACTTTCACCATAACCAAAGAGTCAAAATGTTGTTCCTTCTGATATTTTTTGGGAATACATACATTGTCCTGAGCTGCCCTGCAGGAAAATGTACATTGGGACTCTTATGTATAAATAAAATGTTTGTGTGTGTGTGTGTGTGTGTGTTGACTTCTCATGTCCTCCAAGCAATTCAGTTTCCATGTCAGCAAATTCCAGAGAAAGTTGAAATTAGCTCAGCCATCTAAAGAGTTGAGCTAGTTTATGAGAAACTCTCTTGGGACTTGAACTCTCGAAGGACTGGAACTAATGTTCTTCTCAACATTGAGGCTGAGGAAACATCTAAAGCTAAGTCATTGCAGAGTCATTTTCTTAAAAAATAAATAATGGCATAATAAAATGTCTGTCAAATTGGGCATTAGTTATCCTACTGTGGCATGCTTATGGCCAGCAGATATGAACATTCATATTCCTAGTTTCTGATTCAACTCAAGAATTAACACAAGCCCTAGCAGGACTGGTGTCAGTCAATTAGATGGACAGTCTGTGTTATAATTATACACCAGATATACTTATACATATATCAAATTATAACATATGTTATAATTATACACCAGACTTGATGTCTATGAACATTCTCAGTCATGGCTGTTCCAAAAGTGCTTTTTCAAAATGCAACTGGATTTGCTTTTTCTTGAGGAAAAACAAGGAAAATTCCAGTTGCTTTTTGAAAAAGCATCTTTAGGATCACTTAATGATAGAGTTATTAGCACTCAAAGAAGAACGGCTGAAGAAGGAAGGCTGAAATGCTCTCTTGGTAGTTTTACTAATCTCCCCCTTCTTCATATCTAAATTTTCTGATGAGGCAGTTAGTGAACTACAATCCTCTTTCTGATTTTTAAGAAAATATCCTCTCTATGACTATATTGCAGGAATTTTGGTCCTGTGTTTTTTTCCAAGTACGTATTCCAGTATTAAAAAAAAATAGACATTTCAAAATGCAAATCATGGTCAAATTTCAAACTAATGCACATAGATAAATTCACACTGAAACTATTTGGGATTTGATTCCTAGATCATTTAATGATAGTATGTGAACCGTACAGCTGACCTCAATTCCATAGTATTCAAATATAGATAGATAGATAGATAGACAGAGAGAGAGAGAGAGATAAAGTCTGAAATAAAATAAAAAATAAAAAGATAATACAAGTGAAACTAAAAAAAATAGAATATCGTGCAAAAGTTCATTTATTTCAGTAATGCAACATAAAAGGTGAACCCAATATATGAGATAGACTCATTACATGCAAAGCAAGATAGTTCAAGCCATGATTTGTCATAATTGAGATGATTATGGCTTACAGCTCATGAAAACCCCAAATCCACAATCTCAGACAATTAGAATATTGTGAAAAGGTTCAATATTCTAGGCTCAAAGTGTCCCACTCTAATCAGCTAATTAAGCTATAATACCTGCAAAGGGTTCCTGAGCCATTAAATGGTCTCTTAGTCAGATTCAGTAGGAATCACAATCATGGGAAAGACTGCTGATCTGACAGTTGTGCAGAAAACCATCATTGATACCCTCCATAAGAAGGGAAAGCCTCAAAAGGTAATTGCAAATGAAGTTGGATGTTCCCAAAGTGCTATATCAAAGCACATTAATAGAAAGTTATGTGGAAGGGGAAAGTGTGGAAGAAAAAGGTGCACAAGCAGCAAGGATGACTGCAGCCTGGAGAGGTTTATCAGGAAAAGGGCATTCACAAGGAGTGGACTGAGGCTGGAGTCAGTGCATCAACAGCCACCACACACAGATGGATCCTGGACATGGGCTTCAAATGTCGTATTCCTCTTGTCCTGAACAACAAACAATGTCAGAAGCATCTTACCTGGCTTAAAGAAAAACAGAACTGATCTCTTGCTCAGTGGTTCAAAGTCCTCTTTTCTGATGAGAGCAACTTTTGCATCTCATTTGGAAACCAAGGATCCAGAGTCTAGAGGAAGAATGGAGAGGCACACACTGATGCTTGAAGCCCAGTGTGAAGTTTCCACAGTCTGTGTTGATTTGGGGAGCCATGTCATCTGCTGGTGTTGGTCCACTGTGTTTTATTAAGTCCAGGGTCAATGCAGACGTCTACCAGAAGATTTTGGAGCACTTCATACTTTCTTCCACAGACGAGCTTTATGGGGATGCTGACTTCATTTTCCAGCAGGACTTGGCACCTGCCCATACTGCCAAAAGCACCAAAACCTGGTTCAATGTCCATGGGATTACTGTGCTTGACTGACCAGCAAACTCACCTGACCTGAACCCCATAGAGAATCTATGGGGCATTGCCAAGAAAAAAATGAGAGACATGAGACCGAACAATGCAGAAGAACTGAAGGCCACTATTGAAGCATCCTGATCTTCCATAACACCTCAGCAGTGCCACAGGCTGATAGCTTCCATGCCACGCCGCATTGAGGCAGTAATTGCTGCAAAAGGGGCCCAAACCAAGTACTGAGTATATATGGATGTTTATACTTGTCAGAGGTCCGATATTCTTCTATGTATAATCCTTGTTTTATTGATTGCATGTAATATTCTAATTTTCTGAGATTGTAGATTTGGGGTTTTCATGAGCTGTAAGCCATAATCATCACAATTATGACAAATAATGGCTTGAACTATCTTGCTTTGCATGTACTGAGTCTATCTCATATATTAGTTTCACCTTTTAAGTTGCATTACTGAAATAAATGAAGTTTTGCACGATATTCTAATTTTTCGAGTTTCACCTGTATTTCAGATAAATGGATTTCCAGCTTTTCTTGAAAGCCTCCAGTGAAGGAGCACCTACAACTTCTGAAGGGAAGCCATTCCACTAATTGATTGTTCTCACAATTCTTATTTTTTTAAAAAAACCACACACAAACATACAATATAAATGTAAACATGTTTTAGTTTATTTTTTTCAAATATCCCTATCCACTCTTGTTTCTTCCTTTTCCCTTTGTGGGTGGCGGAGGAGTGTCAATAATGTTCTATTTAACTTTTTCTTGTATCTAGTTTCCAAAGGATTTTCAAATCAAGAACTGTTAATCTGTAACAAATAGTTGATGTTTGACTGTTTCATCAAAAATTTTGTAGGAAAATGGATTCTTGATCCATTAATTAACAATTTTTTGTCCTTATTCCTATAATTAAAGCAATGTTGTAGCTTCCAACTCTATTTCTCCACTATTTTCAAAGCAGGTTAAGCACCAATCACTTATTATGTCACTCCAGAGAAGCAAAGTTGTTGATCAGACATATAAAGAAAAAAAAAATACTGGGTTCAATGGCAATTATATCCTTATGAATTACTATGATCACTCTATTATTCTAGCAGGCCAAAATATCAAATGTTCTGCACAGAAGGGAATAGAAATAGAGAAAGAATCCACATGGAGATACTTCAAGAGCCACATGGAGGAAGGAAGTGGTAATGCTCACTCTGTAAGTTCCATTTGCACAAAGTTCTCTGTTTTATCTGCCATACATTTTCCTTGATGATAGACTTGAGTATTTTCTCCATACACAGAGAATCATAAAATCAATCCTCGTGATGTTCCAGATGCACAAAGCTCTGAGCTGCCCTGCAAGTGATGCTTTCCCTATTCCACATGAGTGGTATCAACCTGGGCATCTCATCATTGGCGGGATGATGTCTCAATTGATTTACCATTTCTATCAAACTCTATTCAAACAACATCCTTTTCTCAACCTTTATGATTCACCAATGTAAAGGTTTTTCTTTGAATCATCTGACCAAAGAATC
The DNA here is from genome assembly GCA_023653725.1 of Bungarus multicinctus. Classification (NCBI taxonomy): domain Eukaryota; kingdom Metazoa; phylum Chordata; class Lepidosauria; order Squamata; family Elapidae; genus Bungarus; species Bungarus multicinctus. The sequence continues at coordinate 140,136,293 of CM042840.1, read as the reverse complement.
ATGTATATGACTGTTTGTATAGAAAATGTAGAGTTTTTCCATGTAAATGTAAGAATTCTTTGTGTTTTAAAAGTTTTCTAGTGGTGAGAGAAGAAGGAACTATCTGTATGTTTCTTTCATTAACAACATTCTTGTAGGTAAAGCATATTTGATTGTATGGAAAACATCAAAAAGAAGAATGCTAAAAAAAAAAACCTAGCTCTGCCACATTTTTACAAGACATAAACAAAGGTGTTTTCCCAAAAGACAATTGGACATTCTTGGTTTTTTTTCTTTGAAAACATTTCATTTCTCATCCAAGAAGGTTCTTGTTCTGTCTCAGTTTTGGTTGAATTCTGGAAGCTTTTTGGATGAGAAGTAAAATACTTTCAAATAAAAAAACCCTAAGAAAGTCCAGTTGCCTTTTGGAAAAGCACTTTTGGGACAACCATGACCGGGATGATTGAGGATCTCCATAGACATAAATATGGGAACTTAGTTAAATCTATTGGCATTCTACTTTACTGAACAGGCAAGGAATGGTAGGATATACTAAAGATGCTTTAATATTTCTATCTGTTGCAGCCAAAGTGGACACACACTTTAGATATTGACTCTGGGTGAACTAAGAATTATGAACACTCATGGAATATTCCTTCAGAACTGAAAGATTCAGATGAGCAAGATGTATGGGTTTAGAGACAATCTCACTCTTAATCTATAATTATTTCTAATTCAGTAAAGTTCCTAGAAAACTAAATCAACAGAGAAAACAAGCCACAGCATTCTAGGTTAAACTGAATGCTAAAGTTAAAACATCAGAAATTAACATGCACTGTGTGCACAATAAGCAAGCTGTATTTTTGAGGATTAATTTTATTATTGAACAACTACAGTGCTCTAGGTCAATCCGAAATGCTAATAATCCTCAAAACTGAATATTTAAAAAAGTAAAAGTGTGGTTATGGCTTTCTTAGGAGAATATCTATGTGTGCACAATTATTGGACAACTATTAGTGTGCAGAATTATTACACAACTAAAAGAAAAATGAAAATTTTCCCATCTCAATAGTTTATTTTCATCTGCTAACGTGGGAATAATAAACAAACAACTCAAAATTTACAAATGACAATTCAAAAAAAAAGTCAGTGACCGATATATTCACCCTTCTTTTCAATAAGAGTCATAAGCCTTCCATTCATGGAGCCGGTCAGTTTCTTGATTTGTTGACAATCAACTTTTTGTGCAGTAGCAACCACAGTCTCTCAGGCATTGTTCAGAGTGTTGTACTGTTTTCTTTTACCGTAAATCTCCCATTTAAAAAGGGCTCACAAGTTCTCAATAGGATTTAGGTCAAGTGAGGAAGGGGGAGCATGTCATTATTATTTCATCTTTAAGGCCTTTACTGGCTAGTCACACAGTGGAGTATTTTGATGCATGTGATGGAGCATTGTCCTGCAAAAAAGATCATGGTGGTTTTGAAAGATGCAGACTTTTTCCTATACCACTGCTTGAATAAAGTGTCTTCTAAAAACTGGCAGTAGGTTTGAGAGTTGATTTTGAGTCCATCTTCAACCTGAAAAGGACCAACTAGCTCATCTTTACTGATACGAGGGCATACTTGTACCCCTCCTCCACCTTGCTGGTGTCTGAATCAAAATGGAGCTCTGTGCCCTTTACTTATCCAGCCACAGGCCCATCCATCTGGTCCATCAAGAGTCACTCTCATCTCATTAGTCCATAAAATCTTTGAAAAATCTGCCTTCAGATATTTCTTGACCCAGTCTTGCCATTTCAACTTATGTGTCTTGTTCAGTGGTGGTCATGTTTCAGCCTTCCTTACTTTGGCCATGTCTCTGAGCACTAAATACCTTGTACTGTTGGGCGCTCCAGATAGTTTGAAGTTCTGGAATATGACAGCACTGGAGGATAATGGATTCCTGGTAATTTCATATTTGATTCTTCTCAAATCTCTGGCAGTTAATGTGCATTTTTTTTTTTTACACATTTCTTGCGACTCTGTTGATTATTTACAACAAAACATTTGCTGGTTCTGTGAGCATGCTCCAATTTCTTAACAATTTCAATAGTGCTGCATCCTTCTGAAAGACTATTTACATTTTTTTTAACTTTTCAGAGTCAGTTAAATCTCTTTTTTAGCCCATTTTCTCTGAGGAAAAGAAGCTGCCTAATAATTATGCACACCTTAATATAGGGTGTTAATCTCCTTAGGTCACACATTCCCTCATTACACAAATACACATCACCTGATATGCTTATGCCAAATAAGCATTCAAGTTTATACAGTTTGGAGATGGAAAATATGAATAAAAATGATGATATGGTCAAAATACTCACTTGCCTAATAATTGTGCACACGGTGTAGTATGCCTTATGATGAGCAACTTTCTAGAAAAATATAAAGGAAAAAGATTGTGTGCAAAATATATTTGGAGTGATTACAAAATTATTTAATACTTAAGTCAGAAACAGTCTTTCCAGTAGTCATTACAAACAGTACCATACTATAAAATAATTTGCAAAATTATTATTATTTTGAAAAGGTGTGCTTAATCTATTTTCAGTATAATAACCAAATTCTACCAGCACATCCTTGCCTTGGTCTTTGCTGTGAAGGAGATCAAGGAAGATCCCCAGATCTTACTAATGTCACTATTGGATTCCACATCTATGACGGTTACTACAATCCAAGTGGTATCGCACCACTCTGGACCTGCTTTTCAAATCCCAAGTATTTGTCCTTAACTACAAATGTAATAGACAGAAGAATCTGATGGCTATCATTTGGGGGATTAGATTCTGATACATCATCTAATGTAGCTGAAGTTGTAGGTTTCTACAAGGTTCCACAGGTCAGCATGGAGGAGATGAGCAGAAAATTTTTGTATTTTGTTGTTATGGCATAATTATTGAGATTAAGATATTAGATTTGTATTGAGATATTATACAGTTCTTAAGGTATAATACTTAACATTGTTTTATGAAGCTACAATGCCAATGAGTATATGCTATAGAGTAATTCCATACCAGAGGGAAGATCTGAATGTAGCACACCATGGTCCTGTTCAACCAAATAAACTATTATAATTTGTTTGAAATAATTCATAGAAATTCCATTCTATATTAATATTTCAAAAGAAATAGAGAACAAATTCCTTCTTTTTATATATTACAGAAAAACTAGATACAGAAAGATCAAATTTGATCTAACAACAAAATATTACTCTGTTTTCTTTTAGCTGACATACGGTTCATTAGCCCAAGAGGAGTTTCCGACCAGTAAGCAATCTTCACTTTATTTCATGGTCCCAAAAGAGGATCATGAATATGTTGGGATTATTCAACTGCTTCATCATTTTAGATGGACATAGATTGGGATTTTTACTATGGATAACGATAACGGAGAAAGTTTCATACAGAAAATGCAGCCCATCCTTTCACAAAATGGAATCTGCTCATCGTTCATACAAAGGCTTTCACAACTTGTCCATTTAGAACACTGTATAGAACTTTATCATGTAGTCTCAAGTATTTCCACTAAGTTGAGGAATAGCAATATAACTACATTTCTCATCTATGGGGAATCAAGGACAGTTTTGTGGCTTAGAAGTGTCATGTTTGTAGCAGATCCTGAAAACAAGCAGACCATATTATTTGGAAAGGTGTGGATCATGACTGCACAGATTGATTTTGTGCTCTCAGGCTTTCAAATCAGTTGGGATCTCCAGATGTTCCATGGGGCTATTTCCTTCAATGTTCATTCAAGAGCAGTTGTAGATTTCAAGGAATTTCTTCAAACCATCAAACCTCATTCAGGCTGCAGAGATGGGTTTCTGCAAGACTTTTGGGAACAATCATTTGATTGTTCATTCCCAAAATCAGAACTACAAGAAATGTCCAATAGGCAGTGCCTGGAAGAGAACAAACTGGAGGATCTTCCTGCGCCTGTGTTTGAAATGAAAATAACTGGCCAAAGCTACAGTGTCTACAATGCTGTTTATACTGTAGCTCATGCTTTGTAAGCGCTACTCACAGTTTAAGTTTCAATAAGAAAAAAACAATGATGGGTAAAAAGTCTGACCTCCCATATCTGCAGCCTTGGCAGGTATTCTCTCTGCAGTGGAAAATTCTTTTATTTCAGTGATCAATTTGATCTAGAATTACCATTTGAACCTATGGTGGAAAGTCTTCATATTTTCTGCTTATAACATCCAGTTAGTTATGAACATCAAAAAAAATATTATATTGTTAAGTAACATAATTGTTAAGGGAACCTGGCTTCTCCATGAATCTTGCTTGTCAGAAGGTGGCAAAAGCCATCAATGTGAAATAAGTCACTGTTTCAGTGCCATCGTAACTTTCTTTCTCTTTTTAAAGATAAATTTTATTCAGTTTTCAAATTTTAAAAACATAAAATAAAATTATATACATCGTTATGTCAACATCAAGACATCATTTCCATTTCCTTATCATGTTTCTATATATTCTTTCTTATTACATTACCATTGCATATTTCTTTCCTTATTGTTATTATATATTTCCATTTTCTCCACAAAAGATATATACATAATCTCCTATTCTTTACCTAATTACCATTTTAGCTTCTTTTTATTCTTAAGCCATTTGTACCAGGCATCCCAGACTATATAATATGTCAAATCCTCTTTATGTCTTAGTTTCAAAGTCAGCCTGTCCATCTCTGCACAGTCTAATATTTTTTTTATAACAACATCGTCCAATGGTACATTTTCCTGCTTCCAAAATTGTGCGTAAGAGATCCTAGCAACTGTTAAAATATGTAGCATAATATATCTGTCTTTTTTGTTGTATTTCTCTGTTGTTATGTCTAATAAAAATAATTCTGGTTGGGGTTCAATTTTGTATTTTATTACTTCTTCTAAACACAGTCGAATTATATTTCAATATTTCTTGACTTCTGGCAAGTCCACCACATATGAAAATAAGTGCCCCTTTTTTTCTTACACTTCCAACAATTTGGATTTTGTGAAACATTTTTGCTAGCCTAGCAGGGGGTAGGTGCCCTCTATAAAACATTTTGTACAGGTTTTCTCTGTACACTGTAGACATAGTTAATTTGTAATTTAGTCCCCACATTTTTTCCTAATGTTCCAAATCTATATTGTGTCCAACATTTTTCACCCATACTACCATTGTTTCGTTAACCACCTCCTCTTCCATCTTAATGTCTAAAAGGAAATAATATATTTTCAATATCATCTTTTTCTTCCATTCCTTGTAGGATTCCAGCTAATTGATGCTTTTTCATATAAAATCCATATTGTTCTTTATCTTTTTTGTATCTCGCCTGTATTTGCATGTATGGCCACCAGTCTATGTCTATATTTTCTGTTGTAGTTCTTCTGTTGTTTTCAGACTTCTTGTCCATCTAATAAGTCTTTATAATTCCTCATTTTCACCAGATCCATTGAATTTGGACAAATTTGTGCTTCCAGAGTTGACAGACAGCATAATGTTTTGACATAATTTTATTCAATATTTGAATTAGTGAGTATCTGATCAAGTGTCTCTGAAAATATGAATGTTGCTTGCTTTTCCCATCTCATAAAAAGCTATGCCACCACCCTTTGCAAATTGTGGCCTTCTATTAACAATATTCTTTTGTTTTCCAAATTAATCTAGTCTTTAATCCATACTATAGCTGCCTTGTAGTACATTTCCAATCTGGGAGTCCAAAGCCACCCCTTTCTCTTTTGTCCTGTAATAATTTCATTTTAATCCTAGCTTTCAATTGTCACTAAACAAGCTGTTGTAAATAGAGGACTACCTGTATTATCCTTATAACTCTCTCCTTTTCTATTCTCTTTTTGATAGCTCCATCGTTTCTACATGGCATTTCTTTTAACAATTCGGCTGGAGAGAAAGTTTTCTTGAATGAAAAGGGGGAAGTAATGGGTGGATTTGATATCATTAACATCATCACATTTCCAAATCGGTCTTTTCACAGAGTTAGAGTCGGAATAATAGACCCGAGTTTTCCAACAGGCAAAGAATTATTCATTGATGAAAATTTGATTGTCTGACACCCAACTTTTAATCAGGTATGGACTCATCTGTGGACTGTATGTTGAGCCATTATGATTCCAGCTAGAGGCCTTGATATCTTAAACTATACTGAGCAAAGCCTCTTTAGAAATCTAATTTCTATGTTTATAAGAAAAAATTGCATACTTTGAACAAATGTGGTGCACAATCAAGTATTTATCAAACTAATAAGATGATATTACAATGTAAAAGTCCGGTTTCCATATTTGATTGCAATTGCCTTTCTAATCATTAGAACTGCATCATTTCTATAACATTGTCATCACATATATATATATTCACTCAACTTGCCTTTTTCAAAGAGGTCCTTTTCCTCATCACTGTAATATCAACAACTTTTAATGTATAATATAAATGTAGGTAATATTCACTAGCCCTCTGGGAAGTAAAGAATTCTTCCCTCCAATAAAAGAGAATGATTAATAACTCATGAATGAAGGGGTCCCAGTATAATGTTGAAGAATCTACTCTTGAGTTGATCACTGGTCAACCTTTTGTCCCGGTGACTGAATCAGATTGGATTTGCAAGATTAATGAATTATTTTTTTTTGTTAAATCTCCTTTTGCAAAAACCTTTTATGTTTTCAACAGGTTCTTCCAATTTCTCTGTGTAATGACCATTGCTCCCCTGGATACTGGAAGAAGGAGGCTGAAGGAAAACAATTCTGTTGCTATGACTGTGTTCCATGTCCTGAAGGGAAGATTTCAAATCAAAAGAGTAGGTTAGACATTCCAGCAAGTTTTCACTAGATTGATTTAAGAAAACAAAGAGGAGAGGTTGTTCAATGGCAAATGATGCTGGAGAAGGTCATTAAGCTTCAATGGTTTGAGTCCAAGCACTGTGTGGTATGGTGAGCTTCCGTCGCTCACCTCAGCTTCTGCCCACCTAACAATTGGAAAGCTGGCACTTCAGGTGGATGGTGAGAATCGTGCTGGCACTGCATTTCCCATTCGTGAGGCAGCTTTGGTGAAGGGACAGTGCCACATATGATGCTGCAGGAAAGCTGCTCAACTTTCTTTCTGATGCAGAACTAGCTTGCCTCTTTGAAGATGTTTTGCTTCTCATCCAAGAACGTTCTCCAACTCTGACTGGATGGTGGGGAATGGAAGAATTTATATTCCTTGCAGATAGCTGGTCATTTGCATTCTTTTAGAGAGTTATTGAGTCCACTTGGAGATTTGTCTGTGTCCTCAGGGTCACTTGAGTAATGCAAATGGGATAGAACCTTATTGGAACTGCTGCTGTGTTTCTTTCTGCAGGTGTGTTTCTTTCTGCTATGTGCACTTTTACTTTTGAAGACAAGAGAAGGCTTTTGGGGATGAGTCTGAGTTGTGTATTTCTCAAAGTGAAGCACAAGTGGTTCCTGTTGTCTGCAATTTTTGCTGGAAATCATATTACTACACCATTTGAAGGGTGTTCATCGGAAAGTTCATAGCTAAATGTCAATGGAGGTTCTCAGTCATCCAGATTATGGTTGTCCCAAAGGTGCTTTTTAAGCACAGAATATAAATCCCACCATTCTCCACTATCTAGTTAGAGCTAAAGAAGCTTCTTGGAGGAGAAGCGAAACATATTCAAAGAAAATCCAGAAAGTCCTCTTGAAAAAGCACCTTTGGGACAACCAAGACCTGGGTGACTGTGAATCTTCATAGAGAAAGAGCTAGCAGTCTTAGGCAGCCAAACTACTGGTCTGTATTAGCATTATAGTCTCCTACCTAATGAAACATCACCATATACTAAATAAATAAGTAAATTTAAGCGAATTGTAATACACTTCCCTAGTGTGCAAATAACTAATATTCTTCTAGATGAATTTTCATTTTTGTACCTGTGACTCTCTTGTTCAGGTCAATACACTCTGTTACTAGAGACTTACATATATCCTCATGATTTTCTTTTCCATGTTCTGGAAAAAATGGGGAAAATCCAAATGGCCTACATTGCAATAAAATTTTAAGTGATACAAATGGTTGCATTTCAAAGAATAATTATTCATTTGAGGAATAATTGTATTTTCATAGAAACATGATCCATCTTGTAATCAGTGGAAAAAAATCAAAAGAAATAACAACTGGCACCCATTCAGAAAGAAATGTGAATATTATGGAATACCTAAATGATAAATTCCTTGATTTTCCTTCCAGATATGGATGACTGTTTTGAATGTTCAGAAGATTATTATCCCAATAAAGAAAAGAATGGATGTATCCTGAAACCGCTGGTTTTTCTAACTTTTGAAGAAAACTTAGGAATTGGTTTAGCCTCAGCAGCTCTTTATTTCTTCTTCTTGACATGGGTGCTTGGAACTTTTATTAAGAACAGGGATACTCCCATTGTCAAAGCAACAACCGGTCCCTCACCTACACCCTGCTTGTCTCTCTTCTGTTTTATTTCTTCTTTGTTGTTCCTCAGCCAACCTGGCAAAGTCACCTGCCTTCTCTGACAATCGATGTTTGGTATCACCTTCTCAGTGGCCATTTCTACTGTACTGGCTCAAACTATCACCGTGGTAGTAGCTTTCATAGTCACTAAACCTGGTTCTCAGATGGGGAAGTGGGTGGGGAAAAGATTGGCCTTTTCTACTGTCCTTTCCTGCTCCCTTATCCAAGTATTGATTTGTATAATTTGGTTGTTGACATTTCCCCCATTCCTGAATTGGACATATATTCACAGCTCCAAGAAATGACTTAACAGTGCAATGAGGGTTCAGCTTTCTTCTTTTACTGTGTCTTGGGCTACATGGGAATCTTGGCCATTGCCAACTTTATTGTGGCTTTCCTTGCCCGTAAATTACCTGACAGCTTTAATGAAGCTAAGTTCATCATCTTCAGCATGTTGGCCTTTTGCAGTATCTGGATCTCCTTCTTTCCAGTCTATCTGAGCACAAAAGGAAAAGCCATGGTAGCTGTGGAGGTCTTCTCCATCTTGTCCTCTAGCACTGGATTACTGGGATGCATATTCTTGCCAAAATGCGACATCATTGTTTTTAGGCCTGAATTATACCACAGAGATCAACTTATAAAGAGAATGTAGTACACCATGAATAGACAGCCTGCTATATACAGGAAATGATAGATGTCATTATTTCTATCAAACAAGATTTTATGTAGGGGTGGGGTTATTATTAGAATTCACTGTTGCATATTCCAAAGGAAGTGCTCATTTTGCTACATTTTCCAACATTCTCCAACATTATTTAACCTAACCCTTTTTTTCTTTGAATACATCAAGCTAACTAGATTTACAGCATCTATCTCTTTAGATTCTTAGGATATTTGAAAGATTTACTTTAAGGATGCCTAAAGATTTTCAGCTTCCAGTTCTATGTTTTTATAGCTTCACTTCATAAAGTACTGTATAAATATGGAGATAAGCAAATGAATATTTTATAGACATGTGTAAGATAGTATCATAATGGATCATATGATAGATAGTATCTATCATATTTTGGATTGATTGGTCTTCTTTGAAATGTAAAAGTTAGAAAATTTTGAACTTTTAACATACATTTAACTGTGTTTTTAAAAAACACTTTTCATGAAAGTTGTCATGCTCTTGGTAGAGTCGGACTCTGAGGGAGAGAAGGACAGCGGACAGGGAGTGAAGGTGTAGCTCTGTAGGTTGTGGAGGAGGTTGGGGAAGAGCAGAGGCCAGCTGGGCAGTCAGAGGAAGAACTAGGCCTATCCTCTCTGCATCCTAGGATATGCAGGGTGGAACGGAGAAGGAAACAACCTGGCTTGTGAGAGAGGAAGTGGCCACGATCCACCTCATTGGTTGCAGCTGGGGAGACAAGTATATAAGAGAGATGATTAAAACACAGGTTGCCAGAAGCAAAGTGTGTTTTATTTTGGTCTGAAGTTATCTTGGTTGGCACCCTTCCAAAAGACTGTTCCTTGTTATTTCCTTGAATTTGTTAAATACTTCTGTTCCATTGTGGAAATTTCATCATTGTAGTTTGGGGTTGACTTCTGCCCCCCCCCCTCCCCATCAACACAAATTGCGATCGGTCAGAGAGGAAGGAGGAGAACCACCGTAAAATGGTGCCTCCCACTCCCAACCCCCCCAACCAATGCAATAAGATACTGTGGTCGACAGTATCAAAAGCCACTGAGAAGTCTAACAGGACCAGGACAGAGGAACAACCCCTGTCCTGGGTTCCTCCAGAGATCATCCACCAATGCGACCACAGCCGTTTCCGTGCTGTGCCCAGGCCTGAAACCTGATTGGAGGGGGTCTAGGTATACCGCTTCATCCAGGTACTGAGGGAGCTGACGTGCCACCACACTCTCAACAACCTTCGCAACAAAGCGAAGGTTGGAGACCGGACTATAATTCAACAATAATGCTGGATCCAGGGATGGTTTCTTGAGGAGGGGCCACACCACCGCCTCTTTCAAGGCAGCGGGTAAAAGCCCCTCTCTCAAGGAAGCATTGATAATCCCTTGGAACCAGCCTTGTGTCACCTCCCGAGTGGCCAAGACCAGCCAGGAGGGGCACGGGTCCAATAAACAAGTGGTGGCGTTAAGCCCCCCCAGTATCCTGTCCACGTCCTCCAGAGTAACAGGATCGAACTCATCCCAAATGACCTCCCCAAAATCCACCTCCGTCCCCCCGCCCGGAGATGCCCAGTCAGAGTCCAACTCATCCCAGATCTGAGTGATTTTGTCCTGCAGAAACCTAGAAAAATCTTCAGCCCGTCCCTGTAAGGGATCCTCCCGCGCCCCCACCTCCAAAAGGGAGCGGGTCACCCTAAACAGGGTGGCTGGGTGGTTTTCCGCAGATGTAATAAGGGTGGAGAGGTAAGACCGCCTCGCCGTCCTTATCGCCACTAAATACGCCTTAATATAGGATCGTAATAGTGTTCGGTCAGATCCAGAGCAGCTGGCCCTCCAACTACTCTCTAGGCGTCTTTTGTGGAGCTTCATCTCCCTTAGCTCCTTGGAAAACCAAGGAGCCACTTGGGATTGGCACCGGGTCAGAGGCCGCAAGGGCATGAGCCGGTCAAGGGCCCCAGCGGCCACGCTATCCCAGGTGGCTACCAAGCCCTCGACCGAGTCATGTGTGTGAGCATCGGGAAACAGCCCAAGCTCCATCAGGAACCTATCTGGGTCCATCAGGCGCCTGGGGCAGAACCATTTTGTCAGTCCTGCCTCCCTGCGACGAGGGGTTGCAGAATGGAAGTCCAGCCTAAGGAGCGAATGATCAGACTATGACAGGGGCTCTATAGAAACATCTCCTATACCTAGATCATCCTGCCACTGATCAGAGACAAAAACCAGATCCAAGATGTGACCCCCAATATATGTGGGGTCCCAAATTAATTGGATCAGGCCCAAGGCTCTCATGGAAGCCATGAACTCCTGAGCAATCCCCGAGGCCCCACCGGCAGATGGCAGGTTGAAATCCCCCATGACCATAAGCCTGGGGGTCTCAACTGCCAACCCGGCTATGACCTCAAGGATCTCAGGCCGATGTCACATAGCAGGGAGCCAGGTATGTGAGCAACAAGCCCACCTGAACCCTGGGACCAAACTTCACAAAAAGGGACTCACATCCAGTCGTCTGAGAAACAGTGGATTCCCTAGGACAAAGATCCTCCTTAATAACCACCGCAACCCCCCCACCCCTCCCCTGGGCCCTTGGCCGATGAAAGACCCGAAACCTGGTTGGGGACATCTCCATCAGAGAAACTCCTCCCTCTTGGCCCAACCAGGTTTCGGTAATACCCACCAGGTCCGCTCCCCCCTCACAGATCAAATCATAAATGAGAGGGGCCTTGTTAGTGACAGATCTGGTGTTACACAACATCAGCCGAAGGCCCAGGGCCCGATCACTCAGACCACCCGGGGAATGGGACATGACAAGGGGGTCGGAGCGCCCCACCACACACAAACAGCGGGGGCGCGCTCCCAATACAGGATGTGGCCAAATCTGCCTCTCCCGCTCACCGTGCTAATAGATTGTATTTCACCCTCCCCAGAACAGCCCCCCATCCTCAATATGGCCCCACCCGACCCCAGCACCTCCCGGCAGTGCTCGACCCGTGGCCTGGCCCCAGCCCCAAGCGAGTTGTCCCCCAACCCCCACCCGGCCATCCCTAACCCCAATAAAAATCTAGATAAAAATTTACAAGAACCCTCCCTCAAGCGCTTCTTGCGGCCACACCATCTCTCTGGATCCCAGGATCCGTCCTTGAGGAATGTCTTAGAAAGTTTGGAGGGCCACATTTCTCAAGGCCACATTTCACAAGTCTTCCGAAGAATATCTTAGTGGCGTCTTTAACTGGGCCTCCCCTGACCGACGCCGGCAACACAGGGGGCCCACTGGTCGGCACCAAGGTCTAATCCGAAAATGTTCGGGTAGTGTCCATGTCCCCCCCGGCCTCCATCCTCGCCTCCGCTGTTGACACCAAGGGGACAGAACGTCGAACCCATACCCAGCTGGTCCCCGTGGTCGCTGGAGCCACCAAAGCCTCAGCTGCTACCGCCGAAACCGCCGCCACTGCCATCAAGTCAGAAGAACCCAACGATCAAGGCCAGATGTCATCCAAGGCCGCCGTGGTGCCACCCATGGCCGCCTCTGCAGCCAGGGGCAGGCTCCTCCCCATGCGACTGCCGCAGTGCCACCCACAGCAGTCACGATGGGCAAGGCCCATCCCATGGCCAGAGCCCAGTCGGGGAAAGACCTCAGTCGTGGCTGCCCAGACCTCTCCTCCGCAGCCTCCGTGGCCTGCAGTCTCATTCGGGCCCAGCTGCGGCAAGACCGCCATCACCCAACTCCCACCGCGGCAGTCAGAAACCGTCCCCAGCAGGGCCTCCGACGCCCGAGGTCCGCCCCAGCAACAGTCAGGGCGGCCGGGCGGCCACGAACAATGGCTCCACCGACAGCCCCACCGCAGGCTCCCTCGCCGACTCCGACATCTCTGCCAGGTCCACACTGCCTCACAACAGTCGCGGCAGCTGAAACTTGGCCGCGCAGTGCCCCCGCTGGTCGAAAATCATCCGGCTTTGGCCTCAGTTTCGGCTATAGTCTCCAGCCTCCAGCCTTCGGCACCAGGCTTGACGTCCTCGTGTGGCCCCTTCGGGATCGCCAACGCCCCCCCGGTCCTTTAGCCACCCCTGCCACCGGTGAGGACCTGGGGGGAAGGGAAACCTACCCCGAAATTCGGCCGCTGTGACGGAGCTCCTCCGGGACACGTCTTCTGGCCGCCATTTTGAAACGCTCAAAAACTAGACTCAATTCCAATTTATTCAATTCCAAATCCTAATATACATCTCCACCCCAATCTACCCCAACGATACTGTGGAGGTTATGTCCCGGTGCCTGGAAGACGTGCGGATTTGGATGGGTGGGAACAGCTCAACCCTTCCAAGACTGAGTGGCTGTGGTTTCCGGTGCCCCGATATAGTCAAATGACTCCATCGCTGGCTATTGGGGGAGAGATCTTAATCCCCACAGAAAGGGCTCACAATCTAGGCATCCTCCTGGATGCACGGCTGTCTTTAGAAGATCATATTACAGCCGTCTCGAAGGGGGCTTTTTATCAGGTTCATCTGATTCGCAAGTTGCAGCCCTTTCTTGATTGGAATGCCTTACGCATAGTCGCTCATGATCATCTCCTGCCTGGACTACTGTAATGCCCTCTACATGGGGCTCCCTGAGGGGAGCACCCGGAGGCTTCAACTGGTGCAAAATGCGGCCGTGCGGGTGGTCATGGAAGCGTCAAGAAAGTCCCATGTGACGCCTCTCCTGAACGAGCTACATTGGTTGCCAGTGGCCTTCCGGGTTCGCTTTAAGGTTCTAGTTTTGACTTTAAAGCGCTCCATGGCATTGGACCATGTTACTTGCAAGACCGCATTCTGCCAGTAGTCTCCCACCGACCGGTGCGCTCCCACAGGGAGGGTCTCCTTCGGGTCCTGACGGCATCTATGTGCCGCCTGTTGACCCCGAGGAACAGGTCCTTCTCTGTGGGGGTACCCGCCCTCTGGAATGGGTTGCCTCCTGAGTTATGGACGACTACTTACCTGAGAGCATTTAGACATGGGTTGAAAAGTTGGCTCTTTGAGCAGGCCGGCCTGGGCTGATTTTAAATTGGGGTTTTAAATTGGGGTTTTTAGAAATTGGGGTTCTAGAAATTGGGGTTTTAGAAATTGGGAGTTTTATATCTTAACTATTGGGGTTTTTAAGTATAAATTTTAGTAGCAGTCGTGTATTTAATTTCTTTTTAACTTTTGTAATTTGTATTATATTATAGTTAGCTGTACACTGCCCTGAGTCCCTCGGGAGAAGGGCGGTATATAAATTCGATATAAAATAAAAATAAAAAAATAAATATCTTCTTCCATTTTTCTTAGTATATTCTCATATGTTATTTTACAATGTTATCTAAAATTCTCATCTCCTTTCTATCATCATTTCTCATATTATTATTTTTTCCTGTCACATTTGTCATTTTATCAATCCTTATCTGTAAATATAGTTATCCCCTCTAGTTAATAATTCGAGCTAACCACCTTCATTCTTCCTTAATATCAATCTTCCTATCTAGTATAAAACTCAAATATATATATTTTTCTCAGATTCCGCATTATATTTTCTCTATGAATCATCTATACATTACAAAATACTATTTTCAATATATTCTTATACATCCCAACATATTACCTTGTGGAATCCCCTTCCTTATCCCTTTTTTTTTCACCCATTATCTCTCACTCTTTGAACAATGTACCTTCTTTTCATCCTTGTTTGTTTCCTGTTCCTCTTTATTTTCTGGTCCTTTCTCTTAATTCCCTTTTTCCCCATTCTTATTCCCCTCCGTTTCTCATTCCAGGTATTAAACTTTTCTGTTTCCCTCTTTTGATTTTTCCTTTGCACTTCCTTTTTCTGCTTTTCCCTTCTCTCTTTAACTATTTTCCAAACCATTCTCCCTTTTATCGTCCCATCAGACCACAAATTTTTAATTCTAATTCCTTTCCCCCCCTGCTTGAATAATTGTTGTTCGTCTTGTTCTTCTAAGTTGGCTTCTTCTTTATAGAACTCCTCCCCCTCTGGTTTATTGTGTTCTTGTGTATGCTGAGTCACCATTTCTAATTTCTGTAATACATAATTACACATTTCAAGATTAATTTTCAACATGTCCTTTATATCTTGCATATCCGATCTTATGTCTTGTGAGTCCAGTCTTATATCAACAAGTAGCTCCTCCATTATATCTTCTCCTTTTTTCTTTTTCTTTCCTCTTTCTTAATAGTTGAAATCTTCTTCTTTGATAGATATATTCAATTCCAGAGTCCAGTACCTTATTTCAGCCAATATCTGTCAAAGCCAACAACCAATCCCTCACTTACACCCCCCTTGTCTCCTTGTCTCTCTTCTGCTCTGTTTTATTTCTTCTTTGTTGTTCCTCAGCCAACCTGGCAAAGTCACCTGCCTTCTCCGACAATCAACTTTTGGCATCACTTTCTCAGTGGCCATTTCTAGTATACTCGCCAAAACCATTACTATGGTTATTGCTTTCATGGCCACTAAACCAGGATCAAATTTGAGAAAATGGGTGGGGAAAAGATTTGCCTTTTCTATTGTCCTTTCCTGCTCTCTCTTCCAAGTATGCATTTGTATTTTTTGGTTGTTGACATCTCCACCATTCCCTGAGATTGACATGCACTCAGAGTTCCAAGAAATAATTCTACAGTGTAATGAGGATTCAGCTTTCTTCTTCTACTGTGTCTTGGGCTACATGGGCATCTTGACCATCACCAGTTTTATTGTGACTTTTCTTGCCCGTAAATCACCTGACAGCTTTAACGAAGCCAACTTCATCACCTTCAGCATGTTGGCCTTTTGCAGTGTGTGGATTTCCTTTTTTCCAGCCTATCTGAGCATAAAAGGAAAAGCCATGGTAGCTGTGGAGGTCTTCTCCATATTGTCCTCTAGTGCTGCATTACTGGGATGCATATTCCTGCCAAAATACTAAATCATTGTTTTGCAACCTGAACTAAACCACAGACAGCAACTCATAAAGAAAAATTAATATATTATATGTTCTTTCTGGCTCCCCTGATTAAAAGATCAAAGGGGGTTTGTCCACAATTTCAGGAAAGAACTGGATATTTGAAATCCATACTCTTTCTTTCATTAAAGGGGGAGTGTTATAAGCATTCAAAAATGAAGACAACAGACTTTTGATAATCTGAGTTATAGGATGCTTTATTAGGGAAAATACTGCAGTATTGGACTCAGGTCACTCTAGAAAAGAAACATTTTCTAAGAGGAAGGAGACACTCTCCTTTCAGTGAATACAACTTATATAGGTTTATCAAATCCCATGATTACATAATACTTCCTTTTTCCATATATGGACATTATACAACCTTGAATGGAAAACTTCCAATATTTTCAGATGTCCTGTTTTTCACATTCCAGAAAAATTATAAGGAAACATTAATATTTCTTAAGGTGACATTTATAATGTCAGAGTGCCCTAGCACAAATGTCCTCTATCCTATGCCAAAGACAAACTTCGCAATCCAACATATTTGTTTCACAAAAACATATTTCTAAACTTTTCTCTCCTTTTAAAAGGTCAGGTTACGGACACAAAATGGCTACAGTCTGGTTCTGTAGTTTCTCAAGTATAATATCCAAATTTTACTTACTCCTCCCTTTCTTTTTGTTACCAATTTATACTTTAGAATTATCATCAAGATCCCTTAACATAAGCCTAACTTCTTGTTGACTATATATCTTGCTTTTTTTTCTCAGGTTTCTTAATCTTGCAACAGCAGACATATCATTACAATCTGTAAAAGAAGTATCACTAAACACTAACATTGTCCTCTATATTTCTTCACTTGTTCATCCTTAGTATGGGCAATTGCCATAAAAGTCATAAAACAACCAATTGCACACCATTGTATTAATTGGTATCAATGCATATACCTATGCTCTACAAAACATTAACCAACCTCTAGGTAAATACAACACATGTGTCATTCCACCTACGTCTTCAACCTCCATTCAATAAAAAAAAACTTCTTCAGTAGGTACATAAGTATAAATTGTTTTGTCATCTGCATGTTTATACTTAATACAATCATAAGCTGAAAAATTTCCTGATCAGCTTTCCTGGTTAGTCCATTTGTTGGCCTCACAGGAAATCCAAACAAAGTATCACCTTTTACAAATATACAAAATATCATCGTGATAAACTCTACCATAAAAATTCTTCTGACACTGGAACTTTTATAAAACAAATAGACATGATGTCTGTAACTGTAGTCCTTCCTTTCACACAAAAAGAAAAACTATTCAAAGCTACTCTCATTAATTCCAGAACAACATTTGCACTTCTCACATTAGGCTCTGTTCCTTTCAGTATCTTACACTTCTCTGTAGAATTCTTGGTACCTGTAAACATCTAATTGTACATCTACCTTTCCAGGTAAATGAAATTTTGCACTAACTAAACTGTCACACAAAAACATCAACTTCTTAGAGTACTTCTTAATTCAATGAATGGCATAAATTAACATTTCTTCCAGAGCTCTAAGTCTCATATAGGAAGGAGAATAATTTCCATACAGGTCAAAACAACGATCATATAGAAATCCTCTTAGACAAGTCCTCATGTCATATGTCATATGTGCGGTTACATGCTAGATATTTCTCAAATATGAACCATCATCTAAGGTGGATCTTATACAGATTCCAACCTCAGCCATAGGTTTCATCAATGTCAGTGATATCTGCCCTTCATATTCTATACTGTCGGGTTCAGTTTGGAAACATAACCGTTGCCACATTAATGAATAACCAGGTAATATCCCAGAAGCCTCCATACCTACCCCACATAAGGCAATAATCACTATCCACATCATATTCACAAATGGACTAGGCCCCCACCCACCTTAACATATGTAGTTTTAAACTTCAAAACTTACAACCAGTCTTTGGGGACTTACATCCA
This sequence comes from Bungarus multicinctus, assembly GCA_023653725.1. Lineage (NCBI taxonomy): Eukaryota > Metazoa > Chordata > Lepidosauria > Squamata > Elapidae > Bungarus > Bungarus multicinctus. Next base: position 140,118,239 of record CM042840.1, on the reverse strand, counting down.
CTTCTTTATCTTCTTCCGCACACAGAGGATATAATACCTGTGTACAACAGTCTATTATTTCATGTCTTAAAATAATCAACAATACAAAGAAAAAATGTATTACATTCAACCAAATAATCAATTCTTCCACCCAAAGTTCCACAAACCTAAGCTAAACTAGACATGTAATTATCTATTCCCACTATCTAAAAGAAATAGAAAATAAAAAGTCCAGTCTTTCCGAAGCTTTATTCCACTGGAAACAGGAACTGGATCCACAAATCCCTGTAGATACAAATGATGTGTCCAGCCTCACTCACATGTCTGTACAGCAGACTCAGTAGTCAACAGTACGTGTAACGGTCCTTCCCAGATAGGCCTCAGCTTCCCAAAAGCTTTCCACTGCTTTATCAGGACCCAGTCTCCACTCTTAAAATCATGTACTCAGAATTCAAACGGAGGTGTTTGCGTCAAAAGTCCTCTAGACCTTAAAAGAGAAAAACACTGGGACAATCCCTGTATATATTTTCTAAACAAAATAAAATATCTTCAAATACAATTCTAAACATACCCACACTTCCAGTATAAGGTATGCCACACATCATTTCATACAATCTTTCAACATCTTTTCTCAAACAAGTACATACTCACAATAGAGCTAGAGGTAAACATTTCATCCAGGGTAATTAAACTGCTAACATTAATTTCTTTAATGTATTGTTTTATAGTTCCCATTCTTCACCCCACCTGAGGAAAAAACCCAACAGGTCTATTGCTAATCCATTTCCAATTCTTTCCTATATCCTTTTTACCACATGAAAAGTAAAATGTGTACCTCTATCATTATAAATGCACTATCAATGCATATCTATATCTATCTATCTATCTATCTATCTATCTATCTATCTATCTATCTATCTATCTATCTATCTATCTATCTATCTGTTCCAATATTAACTTCACTTGTGCATTCACTCTCGCACACAGAACAGCTTCCAGCCATTCAAATGATCAACAATCACCAACAGATATTTCAAAGTACTCACCATTGACATTGTAGTACAAGCAACTCACATTCTTTAAAATGGCCAAATAGCCAAATCTCTTCCTCCTATCAGGATTATATGCATTCACACAATATATATATGTCTCATCTGCTAATCTATTTCCCAAAATCTCTTTCTGGAAAACTTCTCTTAGCCAACAACTACAGCCACTGCATACTCACTGCATTTTCTAGAAGCTTCAAAGCTTGCACCAAAGCAAACACTTCACATACCTAAGCAAAATACGCAACAGATAAGCATTCTTTACTTCAAGAAGATCAATCAATACACGAATTAATACCTCCCTCTATTGGGCTATCTTCCAAATCCTCTCTCACTTTTGTCAGTAAATCTAGAACTCCAATACAATCATGTATAGTCCTATATCTTCCATTCCTGTCTCTCTCTCAAAAGGAATTCAACTGAATTTAAATTCCTGTCAGTTGAAAAAAATTCTCAACAATAAAGTGCTTCAAAAATCTAACATATGTAAGCCACATATGCTTCCTGCATTAAAACACTAAAACTACTAAAGCACTATTAAATCCATCAATTGTCAATCAAAAACAGAACTATAAGTTTCTGCTTCCCAGCTCACACTTGAGCTAGAACAAACACCTTCAGCTATACCCCTTCCACAGGTACAAACAAATGGAAAGGCAAAAAGTCAACACAAGAGCTCTCTTAGTTCTCAGCATAGATTATCTAACTATCCTCTCAATTCTCTCTCTGGATTGATTCTCTATACCTAATCAAATGTCCTAAATCAAACTCCACAGATTACAATTCCTTCCTTAAACCTCTTAGGCCCTATTGTCCTAAGACTCTAACAAAGCATTTACACATCTTTCTCAAGATCTCTCTTCTTCTCAGCTAAGACCATTATACTCACAGGCGGTTCAAAACCCCCAAGGACCTGCTCTAAGCTTGTCCAAACAAACTAGGGCTTTCTAAGAACCCCTCTCGATAAAACATATCATTGATACTGTCAAGTTCAATGTGCATCTGGATCAGCCCTCAATACTGGGCAAGTCCAAGCGTCTTTCAACTCTACCACACTAAAACAACTGTATTCATATGGAATTCCCCCTAACAAAGTATAGGGATTCTGGCACAATAATCAAAGTGATTATATGAAACCAACCACTAGACATCAGAAACCATCAGGTTTCTCTACAGGCAATATGAATATATTGTACGGAAACATCACAGGCTCAATTAGCCCATCCCCTAACAGGAACTCTCTCACTAGCTTCAAGCCACATCTCCCTTCCAGGGAAATATCACATTGCTTCCACCTCACTGTCTCAATATATCACTAATATCACAAGTGTAATAGTCAAAACACTTCTATTCTCTTTTACTTCCCACACAATAGGATCTATAAATCTCTCCTGTTCACCAGTCAATAACTGAACAGTACACTTATCTTCAGAAAGATAAGCACAAGCTAATAAGGACAAAGCATCTCATCCTAAAAGGTCCATACCTGCTTCAGGTATACATATAGCATCCAATGTTATCTCAGAGTGTCCTCCTTTTAGAGACACATCTTCAACACTAGCAACATCAAAAGGCTCTCCCTTAACACTAGATACATCATACCTGGCCAAAAAACAAATTCTGGCTACGTATCTATCAGGAAACCACAACTGTTTCCTCAAATCTCATCTTTACATCTGATGAGATGCAAGTGTTAAAAGCCTTTGACCCCCCCGTAATCTCCAATTAGGGTATACAGCCTCTGCTGCATTTCTCCACTTGTCCGGGCAATTTTCTCAAAAAATGCCACAAGCAACACACTGCTTACTTTTTTCAGTAGCTATTTCTGTTCCAGGAAAGAAATTCTATTCTCTCCTCATCTCTGGATGCTTCCATCTACTCCCAGTAGATAAATATGAATATGAAGATCCAATCTTGTGATATTATTAACTATTACAAGTCCAAATCCATCTGCTGTCTCTCTCTTGCTTCATAACAGCTTCGAACACAGAAAACATATTTAACTGACAAGATTTTATTTCATCACAACTTTAAAAAAAAACCTTCCATGGCCTCTGTCACAAACTACAATTTTATTAACGCTTAGTATTCTGGTGTCTCTCTGAAGAAAAAAAAAACTTATTCAAACTAACTCTAATTTTATTCAAGAATTTAGCTGACAATTCATCTCTAAACTGACCCATCTAAGAAAAAAACTCTAACCAGATTCTGTCCTCTTGGCACATCAGTTATTAATACCTTATACTAACTACATAAATCACCTGGGCATAATCTCTTTAACTCTTCAACACAGCATTAAAAGAGACAATAGAAAGATTCAACAGTTAACCATTTAACACAGCTTTTAAGGCATTCAAACCAATACACATTTCAATACACACTCTAAAGTTTAAACTGTTTCAAACATATTTCAGCCATTCCAGTCATACAAAGTACAATCTGTATCAAGGGAATAATACTTCAATATCAGCAGCCAAAAGCTGAACCAGCTCTCCAAAAGAGAACTCTGAAACTTTAGAAACATCTTGTTCTCATTATAACCCCCCTTAACACAAAATATGACAGGGAGAAAAGAGACAATAAAAAAAAAGTTTAAACTCATACACACGTCAAACAGAAATCATTTTCAAACCAATCTAAACAATCTCATTCCAATTTAGGAAATGTTACAACACAATGTGAAAAGTTACTAATTAAAATTCAGCTCACCTGAGACCCCCGGTGCACCAAACTCCGGCCGTTCCAAGCATCTACAACGAGATTACCAGTCAAGGTTCTAAGAGCGATTTCCCCTCCCTTGGGCAGAAGACCCAGTAACTGCCTCCACAAATCCAGCGGAGAGGCGCCATTGCAGTCCTGAAAAATCATCCGTCCAAAGGAAGAAAAAAACGTCTAACTCCTGGCTGGCGTTCGCCAAAATTGTTATAAGCATTCAAAAATGAAGACAACAGACTTTTGATAATCTGAGTTATAGGATGCTTTATTAGGGAAAATACTGCAGTATTGGACTCAGGTCACTCTAGAAAAGAAACATTTTCTAAGAGGAAGGAGACACCCTCCTTTCAGTGAATACAGCTTATATAGGTTTATCAAATCCCATGGTTACATAATACTTCCTTTTTCCATATATGGACATTATACAACCTTCCATGGAAAACTTCCAATAGTTTCAGATGTCCTGTTTTTCACATTCCAGAAAAATTATGAGGAAACATTAATATTCCTTAAGGTGACATTTAGAACCAAATTGTTAGCCAATGCAACTCCTACAACAACTCCTATAGGCCTACAACTGGCCTGCACAAAACCATACAGGTGGCTGAATTTGGAAACAATTGGAATTTATGTATACTTTTAAAGGACAGCCCCATGGAGAGTCCCATGTAGAGCTGATCTCATAATTGGCGGCGTCGTGTCTCACATATTTTATCACTTTTATGAACTGAAATTTAAGGAACATCCTTATATAAAACTATATAACATCCCATTGTAAAATGTGTTCCCCCTTTTTATAATCTTTGCCAGTTCCCAAAAAAATTTCTTTCAACAAAAATGTAAGTTTCATTTCTTATCTATAACTTCTCTGTATTTCAAAAGTTTCTAGTTGTAGGAAAAGAAATAATATTAGAATATGTTAAAATTTTATCAGAGAATGAAAAAACTTTACTGCAAGAATTTTTTTGAAGAGTTTTTTAGAGCTTAGGATAACTTAAAAAAACATTCTGCATTGTTACTCCTCAGAAAACATACCTACAGTAAATGACTGGTACCTGTTGGATTTGTTCATATTCAATTTTGTGGAAAAATTGATAGAAATAAACGTGTTATCTTGAAAAAAAGATTTGTATTTATTTCTATAATTATAACAATTAAATTTCTATTCTATTGCATATGTCCCTTATACTACTTTTGTTGGCATTAAAAAAATAACTAAAGTATCAGCTACTTATTATCTTATCGAGATAAAAAAATTACATCCTAGAGGAATTACTATAGACCAAAACATCAAAGGCTTCCCAGAAGGCTATTGAAATTCAACAATAATGAAAGTTTCTGTTTGGTTTTAAGGTAGGTCTTGAATCACAGAGAGTTTGGTACAAGGGGTAATAATATGTCTTTCAGATTCATTGCTTTAAGTATCCCCCCTCAGTTCTCTTCTGCCAGAGCATCTGTTCAAATCCTTGTGATATTCAAGATAAAAATATGTATTTCCATAGATCTTCAAACAGAAAATGATAAATTTTCTCATTAGGTGTATTCTCAGATATAATCCTTAGATCAATCTTTAGATGAAGTATGAGATTGCATATGCTTCCCTATGGGTAGGATGGAATGATAAACATTTACACAATAACAAGGTCATGAAGATTTTTCTCCTGATGTTTTTGGTGCATAATGTAGGTACTTTGAGCTGCCCTGCAAGTGATGCTTTCCTTGTTCCACATGAGTGGTACCAACCTGGAGACTTCATCATTGGTGGGATGGCATCTCACATAGGTTACCACTTTTATGAATTTAAATTTAGTGAAAATCCTTCCATAACTCCTTATGAAATACCAGTGTAAGAATTTATTTCTTTATCTAATCTTACGTGGACTTTCAAAAATCTTTAAGATGAATAAAAGCTGTAGATGCATATATGTTGCATTTTTAATGGAATCTATGCCTCGTTTTTCTTTCAACTGTATTTCTTTAGGAGAGAAGAAATAACCTTCCTTACATTCTTTTAAAATATTTCAGATAAAATGTACAACATTTCAGACCAAAAAGCCTCTATTTGACATAAAAATAAGTTTTAAAAAGGTTTCTCCTCTCAAAACATGCATACATTAAATGAGTGATATCTGTTCATATACCATTTTCTGAAAATCTCATAGAAAATAAATATAGTACATTGAAAAAAGTCACTACTTGAATTTGCTGCAGTACATATTTGTTGGAAGTCATGGAAATACTTTTAAAATAAATTTGAACTCTATATGAATTATTAAGCATTGTATCAAAGTTATAATCTTCCTACTACTGTCAGAAAAAAAAGTTTATTATTCATTAGAAATGATGCCACTTTACAAGGTTGTAAAATTATTATTTTTTCAATTGATGTGTGTGTGTGTGGGGGGGGTTAATCTAATTGCAGTATATTCACCAAATTTCATCAACACACCCTTGCTTTGGCCTTTGCTGTGAAGGAGATCAATGAGGATTCCCAGTTCTTACCTAATGTCACTCTTGGGTTCCATATCTATGACAGTTACTACAATTCAAGGATGACCTATCGCACCACCTTGGACCTACTTTTCAAATCCCAGGAATTTGTCCCTAACTACAAATGTGATAGCCAGAAGAATCTCATGGCTATCATTGGGGGACTGGATTTTGTATCATCATCACATATTGCTGAAATTATAACTTTCTTCAAGATTCCACAAGTAAGTTGTGAAAAGATTAAACAGAAACATTCTATTTATAAATATTTTTTTATTGTTTTGTATCACAAATATCATTTCTATACTGAACAATGTGCTTTCTAGGTGTCCAAAGTATTAAAATATAAAGATCACCATAATGATTATAATCATATATATACAAACATATATAAGATAATATCAATCATTATTAAAAAGTATATTATCCTCCATATTGACATCAATTATATAACCATAAAAATATTTACTGATCAGTTTTTCTTTCTCATGTAGTCCATATTTCACATAAATCCCACTCATCTAACCTCTATCTATCAACTAGCCATTTGTAGGAAAGTTTCCATGTTATAAAATATTCCAAATATTATTTTTATTTAATTTTAGAGTTAACCTATTCATTTCTGCACATTCCAGAATATTTTTGATTATATTATCATCTGTAGAAGTTTCTTCATTTTTCCAGTACTATGCGTATACAATCCTGGCTGCTGTTAGAATATGTAAAGTTAAATATATATTACTTTTATTGTAGTTTTCTGGTAGCATGCCCAACAGGAATGTCTCAGGTTTCAAGTCTATGTGTTGTTTTGTCATAGTTTCCAGCCATATGTGATATTTCTTCCAATATTTTTTTTTTGCTTTGGGACACATCCACCAAATGATAATATGAACTTGGTATTTGGTTACATTCCCAATGTTTAACAGATTTATTTTTATACATATTTGCTATTCTAGCAGGTGAATAGTGCCATCTATAAAACATTATAGAGATTCACTTGATATGCTGCTGACATTGTAAGTTTATAATTTCTATTCCATAATTTCTGCTACCTGTCCAAATCTATTGCATAGCCAAAATTCTTAGCCCAAGTTATCATAGTTTATTTTACTTGTTCTTCCTCCAATTTGATAGTTAATAAATAATTGTGTATCTTCTTAATTAATTTTTCATCTGTATTCATTAGAATCTGATCTAGCTCATTTGGTTTGTTATAAAATCCATACTCCTTCCTCTCTTTTTCATATCTAGATTGTATGTGTAATTGTGGCCACCATGATAGATCAATCCCTAATCTTTTTAGTTCTTGTTTTGTTTTTAGTTCTCCTTTTTCATTTAGCATGACCTTATATCTTATGATCTTATCCATATTTATAACATTAGAATATATCCACACCTCTATTATAGATAATCATATTGGCACTTTCAGGTAATGTTGCTCTTTGATTTTGGCCCATACTAGCAGTAATGCATTTCTGATGTAATGCCTCTGGAAATAGCTATGTATCTTAGCCTTCTTTTATCATAAAAAGGCATGCCATCCCAGTTGCAGATCATGACCTTCCAGCTATTAAGCCTTGTATTCCTCAAATTAACCCACTCTTTCACCCACGTAAGTGCTGATGTAGTATAGCTCCTAATCTGGAAGACCAAAATTTCCTCTACTTTTAATATCTTGTAGCATTTTTAATTTTATTCTCTCTATTTCTTCCTTGCCATATAAATTTTAACATCATCTTATTTAATTCTTCAAAATATTTTTCCCCAGTTTTATTGGGATCGTCTGAAACAGGTACCATTATCTTGCAGAATATATTCTGACCAAGGCTTCTTGAGACCATAATTAAGCACACGCTTAGTCCAAACAACTTTTGTTTTATTTCAACCCTGGGAATTATGTTCATTCCCAGACTGTAATGAGTCCCAAGCAATATCTTGATATAAGCACCCACTTTTACCTCCTTTGAATTGCTGCCAACAACTAAAGTGCCCAGATAACTATAGAAAAACCAACAGACATACAAAGTCCACACAGAGCTTCAGGGTTTAATCTGAACAGAGCAAAGGACTTCGCTTCCTGTAAAGGTTTATATATCTTTGCATTTCCTTTATACCACCAAGTATTACTCCTGAGTTGCCCTTTTTGTCTTAGCTGCTCTTGCCTTCTAGCAGCTCTGCACACATGCGCATTGGGACCAGGCTCCCCTTGTTCCTCTGCCTCGCTGCTGCCAGATTCTAGAGTCAGCACATAACTCCCAGATGGTCCTGGCCCCATCTCTGCATCAGATGCAGGACCCTCGTCCAAGTTTTCCCCAGACTCCCAGACTGATCCCTGTTCTTCCCCACTGTCTGATTCTGCTGCCATCTTCACAGGCTGCTGGCAAACCACAACACAATATTCATCTTAATTGTAATTATTCTATCCATTAGGGACAATTGTAGGTTTCTCCAATTTTACAATTCTTAAAAAGAAAAAATATATATTCTGGTGCCATTATTATTATTATTGAATAATTTAGGTACATTAAAATTTAGTCTCGGGTTTGTGTAAAAATGTTCTTCGTGGCTTAATTTCTATTAGTTAACATAACTAACTAATAAACTAATAACTAATAAACTACAAAACCAAAAACAGAAAGTATGAATCCATACATTCCATATCAGAAGGAAGATTTGAGATCTTTGTTTCTATGAAAACAATTGATCAGTTATATGTGTTTGAAATAATTCCAAGAAATTCCTTTCAATATTAATACTTAGAAGAACTTCAGGAAAATAATTCCTTCATTGGATATATTTTATATAAAACTAGACAGGACAATCAGATTTGATTCAACAATTTAAGAGAATACTACACCTCTTTCTTGCAGCTGACATATGGCTCATTAGCCCAAGATGAATTCCAGACCAGTAAGCTCTCTTCACTTTATTTCATTGCCCCCAAAGAGGACCATCAGTACATTGGGATTATCCAACTGCTTCATCATTTCAGATGGACATGGATTGGCATTTTTGCTGTTGATAACAACAGTGGAGAAAAATTCTTAGAGAAAATGCAGCCCTTACTTTCAGACAACGGAATCTGCTCAGCGTTCATAGAAAGACTTTCACAACTGGTCCATTTGGAAAACTTATCAGAAGTTTATCAAATATTCTCAATGATTTCCATGCATTTGATGAATAGCAAAGCCAATGCAGTTCTTGTCTATGGAGAATCGTTGACAATTATGTGGCTAAGATTTGCAGTGTTTCTAGTAAATCCTGACAGCAAGAAAATTACATTATTTGGAAAGGTGTGGATCATGACTGCACAGATTGATTTCATATTATCAGGATTTCAAATAAATTGGGATCTCCAGATGTTCCATGGGGCTATTTCCTTCAATGTTCATTCAACAGCAGTTGTAGGTTTTAAGGAATTTCTTCAGACCATAAATCCATTTTTAGACTACGGAGATGGGTTTCTGCAAGAAGTTTGGGAACAAGCATTTGATTGTTCATTTCCAAAACCAGAGCTACAAGAAATGCACAGTAGGCAATGTACTGGGGAGATGAAGCTGGAGGATCTTCCTGCACCTATATTTGAAATCGAAATGACTGGACAAAGTTACAGCATTTACAATGCTGTTTATTCTGTGGCTCATGCTTTGCAGGCGCTATACATTTTGGGGTTCAATAGGAAGACAACTATGATACATAAAAAAACTGATCTTCCAAATCTGCAGGCTTGGCAGGTATTCCCTTTGCATTGGACACTTCTTTTATTTCAGTGAGCAGCTTGACATAAAATTAGTTTTTGAATCCAATGTAGAAAGTCTTAATATTTTTTAGGTGTGGAATCAAATATAAGAAACGACACAGAAATAAGAAAGAATTTCCTGCAATGAGAACAATTAATTTGTGGAACAGCTTGCTTTTTGATGTTGTGTCTGCTCCATCACTAAAGATTTTTTATGAAGAGATTGGCAGTCATTTCTGTGAAATGGCATAGGGTCGTCTCCTTGAGCAGGATATTAAGTAGAAGATTTCCAAGGTTCCTTGCAACTCTGTTATACTGTAAAAAAAAAAAAATAGATCATCAAATGGTTTCTGTTGTTATTCTGGTTTTCTATTATTCTGATCATCCAGAAGCTACTATATAAATTATGGTTTAAGTGTCAATAGAAGTTATTAAATAAACCACCATAGCTTGCACAATAAGACATAGTTAAAATGGCAATTTAGATTACTTTTCATTGTCTCTTCCAAAAACAATCAATTCTCCAATAACTTTCTCTATGGCTAATGAAATGTTCATGGGTGACAAGCAAAAGCTTTCTGTATCTATCAGAGTTTTACAAGTGGTCCTTTTTTAAAAATGGTCCTTTTTTACATGTGGCATTCACAGTATCAAACAAACCTATGTTTGCAATAATATCTTCCTCTCATCTATATGTATCAAAGATCAAACACCAAATCTGGCTAAAAGAAGTTAGTCAAACCTGAGACTCTCAAATAACTTTGTACCAACAAGGACAGATTAGATATGCTCTATCTTGAATTAATTGTTTAAGTAATGGTCCTAAAACATAATTGAAGTAAGTTACATAATTCCAAAAGCCTACTTTATTCTGCTTCAGTTCATTCTTACATTTTCTTAAAATAATATCAAATAAGTAATAGAGTGGACATGTACATTTCCATGCAATATTGATTATCAAATCTCTAAGTGTACATATGCAATAACAGTTATTGGAGTATGAAGAATTATTGAATGAAACTTGATTATGATGTTCTCTTTTCTATTCTATTGCTATCAATTCCATCTCCCTTCTACTCTCTTTCAAGTAGCTCCATTCATTTCTTCAAAACATTTCTTTCAACAATTTAGTTGGGGAGAGAGTGTTCCTGAATGAGAAAGGAGAAGCAGCAGGTGGATTCGACATCATCAACCTTATGACTTTTTCAAACAGATCCTTTCAGAGAATTAGAGTTGGAAAGGTGGATCTATTGGCTCCAAAAGAGAAGGAATTATGGATTGATGAAGATATGATTGTCTGGAGTCAAGCTTTTAACCAGGTATCAAATTAGTGAATAAACCCTGACTTAATCCATTATGATCCGATATTAAATGTATTCTCTTTAGAAGTCTAATTTCTGTGTTTTAAATAAACAATAACATATTCTTTCAAATGCTGTTTGATGATCAAACATTCCTCAAATTGACAAAATGGTAATTTAGCTTAGTTTAGTTTATTGTCATCGCATCTCATACAACAAAATCAAACAGCATCTTCAGGGCACATCATGACCATGACCATGACCATGAAAATAAACACAAACACACATCCCTCACCCTTCACACATTGAACCGAAAACCCCCGACACCACACCAACACTGCACTATACAGCAGAATTCAAAAGAGATACTGTCCTGGGATAGAAGCTGTTTTTCAGCCTATTTGTCCTTGTTTTTATTATTCTATACCATTTGCCAAAACTGCATCCAGTTTTGTTCACCACATTATAAAAAAGATGTTGAGACTCTAGAAAAAAGTACAGAGAAGAGCAACCAGGATGATTAGGGGACTGGAGGCTAAAACATACAACAAACAGTTGCAGGAACTGGGCATGTTAGTCTAATGAAGAGAAGGACCAGGGGAGACATAATAGCAGTCTTCCAATATTTGAGGGGCTAACACAGGGTGGAAGGGGTCAAGCTATTTTCTAAAGCACCTCTAGGCCAGACAAGGGATAATGGATGGAAACTGAACAAGGAGAGATTTAACCTGGAAATAAGGAGAAACTTTCTGACAGTGAGAACAATCAACCAATGGAACAGCTTGCCCTCGGAAGTTGTGGGAGCACCATCACTTTCAAGGAGACTTTCAAGGAGAGATTGCACTGTCAGAAATGATATAGGGTCTCCCGCTTGGGCAGGGGGTTGGACTAGATGACCTACAAGGACCCTTCCAACTCTGATTATCTGTTATCTGTTATGATAATAGTTCAAAAAATGGTTTCTCAGGAGGAGATGGATCTTTGAGAATATTTTGAACTTTCTTAAGGCAGTGGGGGCTATAAAGTTCTTCCAAATAGGAGAGAGGGCAACCAATGATCTTCTGGGCAATGACATTAATCCTCTGGAGTGCTTTCCTATCTGCCACTGTGCAATTGGCAAACCATACAGAGGTGCATTAAATTAAAATGCTCTCTATAGTGCAGCGGTAAAATGTCAGTTTTTCATTCAATTGTTGCTTCTGAGAAATCTCAGACAGTATAATCTCTGCTGGGCCCTTTTGATCAGTGCTGCAATGTGAGCACCCCAGGTCAGGTCCTCTTTTATGGTAACACCCAAAAACTTAAAACTAGCTACTTGCTCTACTCGGTCTCCATTGATAAGCAAGGGCTAGATGTCTGATCTCTTCCTTCTATAATCCACTATAAGCTCCTTGGTCTTATTGGTGTTGAGGACAAATTATTGTCTCCACACCACGAAAGCAACCAGTCCACCTCATCTTGGTAGGCAGACTCACCCCACCCCACCCCCCGGTGATAAGTCCCATTAATCTAAATGTAAAAGCCATGTTTGCATATTTGGTTTCCAATTCTGTTTGAAATCATGAGTGGCCATGTTTCCATAAGATTGTCACCATGTGTATTTATTTTCTCAGCTTGCCCTTCAAACATTACAATTTGTACATTATTCTGATTAGTAAATTTTTAAGTTGTTGATGAAATTGATAAACTCAGTATTCTTTGTGGAAGTCAAAACTAATTTTCCTCCATAAAGGAAAACAAAATCACAAACTGTTTTAAATTTCTCCCTTTTTCAAAACCTTTTATGATTATCACCAGGTTCTTCCACTTTCCAGATGTAATGATCCTTGTTTCCCTGGATCTTGGAGGAAAAGAATTGAGGGAAAACAATTCTGCTGCTATCATTGTGTTCCATGCCCTGAAGGGAAGATTTCAAACCAAAATGGTAGGTAGGCATTCAACTAATTTTCTTTGGACTTAAGGAACCTTTAATAAACCAATTTAGGATGCATAAAGTTAAGTGAGTTTCAATGGTATAGAATTACCACAATGACAAATTCCTTGATTTTTCTTCTAGATATGGATGACTGTTTCAAATGTTCCCAAGATCATTATCCAAATGAAGAAAAGAATGGATGTATCCTGAAACTGGTGATGTTTCTAACCTTTGAAGAAAAATTAGGAATTGGATTGGCATCAATTGCTCTTTGTTTCTTCTTCTTGACAGCTTGGATACTTGGAACTTTTATCAATCACAGGGATACTCCCATTGTCAAAGCCAATAATCGGTCCCTCACTTATACCCTCCTTGTCTCTCTTCTACTCTGTTTTCTTTCCTCTTTCTTCTTTCTCAGCCAACCTGACAATGTGACCTGCTGTGTTCGACAACTAATGTTTGGTGTCACTTTCTCAGTGGCCATTTCTAGTGTACTGGCCAAAACCATCACCGTGGTTGTGGCTTTCATGGCTACTAAACCAGGATCTCAAATGAGGAGATGGATGGGGAAAAGATTGGCTCTTTCTACTGTCCTTTCCTGCTCTCTCTTCCAAGTATGTATATGTATTCTTTGGTTGTCAACATCTCCTCCATTCCCTGAATTGGACATGCACTCAGAGTTCAAAGAAATGATTTTACAATGCAATGAGGGATCAGCTTTCTTCTTCTATTGTGTCTTGGGCTACATGGGTATCTTGGCTACTGCCAGCTTTATTGTGGCTTTCCTTGCCCGAAAATTACCTGATAGCTTTAATGAAGCCAAGTTCATCACCTTCAGCATGTTGGCCTTTTGCAGTGTGTGGATCTCCTTCTTCCCAGCCTATCTGAGCACAAAAGGAAAAGCCATGGTAGCTGTGGAAGTCTTCTCCATCTTGGCCTCCAGTGCTGCATTACTGGGATGCATATTCCTGCCAAAATGCTACATCATTGTTTTGCGGCCTGACCTCAACCACAAGGAGCAACTGATAAAAAGAAATTAGTACCCCATGTGATCTTCTTTGCTCACAGAAATTGCTGACAAGTAAAGAAGAGAAGGACCGCTTGTTGTCTACAGGAAATATATAAAGAATATATTCCTTTGAAAAGAGGATTTGTGGAGGATTATTCTTAGTTGTGATATTTATTATAGTTGCCCATTGCAAGAGAACTACTCGGCATGTTGCATTTTCAACCATTTTCCAGGTGGCTGAATATACCATTATGTCCTTTCAACACTCTATTTCAAGAGACCTTGAGAAAATGGATTTTTCATATACTGTTAGGAGTCTTCATCTATTGAATTAAAACATTACCAATGTTTGACATACTAGTTTCATAATATTTATACTTTCTATTTATAAACCATTGAATAAATATAGTAAAAATCTGAATATTTTTTGTTGATATATTAATATAACCCAGTATCATGGTTTCTGAATGCTGTACATTTCACCTTGTTTTTGCTTAAAAATCATGTTGGATCATTCCCATTCATTTTTTTATCTATAAATCTTGTAACTGATTATCAAATTGTAATAATATGGAAAACTAATGAAATGAAATGTATTCTTGCTTCTGCCTCATCCTTTATTCAAAGTGTATGATGCTCAATAACTATAATAAAGAGTGATTTTATTTGTTTAAGAGAAGACTGGTAGAGCCAGTGGAAAGAATAAAAAAAGGATCAGTTTAGATACCTTATATAGACATGAATTTAATTTAGTATCATAGTTTCTGATTCAGAGGTGGTTCTGGCCAGTTCTGGAGAACTGGTAGCAGAAATTCTGTTTAGTTTGGAGAACTGGCAAATATCACCTCTGACTGGCCCTGACCCCATCTATTCTCTGCCTCCCGAGTCTCAGCTGATCGGCTGGGTTTTCTTTTGTTGCCCTGCACAGGAGAATGGAGTTGGAAAGCAGGTTAGTGGGGTGGGGAGGGAATGGGGATTTTACAGTATCCTTCCCCTGCCATACCCACCAAGCGATGCCCACAAAATCGATAGTAAAAAAAATTTGAATCCCATTACTGTTCTGAATGCTGTAAATTTCAACTTGTTTTTAAAATGTCGTGTTTAATCAAAAGCATTCACTCTTTATGTAGGAATATAGGTCTACTGTAACTGATTATCAGATGGTAATAATATGGAAAATGAGTAAGATTTTTAAAGGGCAACTAGATAGTAGCGGGGGTCTCCTGAATAATCAATTTAAAAGCCTAAAAAAACCCCTCCTAAACATACACAGAATTGCACCCATGGGAAAAATAAATAAATGGAATAATAGACTGGACTTGGAGAGAAAACGTGGAATTCAAACATTTGTTTGGATGCAAACTTTATTCTGGTGAGTTCTGCTGAGTTCTTTCTACAGCTTCTCTTGTTTTGCTGAACCATCATCATCTAATGCATGTAGATAATTTTTTTCGATATAGGCTGTACTGTCTTTCTTCAATATTGACTGCATATTTTTTTACCATTAATAGTGCATACTTCTACAGACATAATTGCAAAATGAATTAGGCGTAGAATTGTTTGCACAAGTGTTCTCCTTCCCATCCAATGAATTAGGAACAGATCTCATTTCAAGGGTATTTCCTCTTCTTTTTTTCTCTCCCTGCATATTTATAAGCATTTATAAGGATTACAGTCTTTATTAACTAAATAATCATGAATGAATTGGATACACATTTTTGTATATATTGAATGTTCCTGACAAAACTGAATGATCATTTTATAAATTCTTTTCAACTATCACCAAAAGATTTGGAACCTTTACTGCCTAAACCATAAACTTTATTCCCCTGGTAGTAAATTTTATTACCCTGAGATGCAATTATCACTCTACCTTCTTTTGTGGATTACAAGTGGTCAGAGTCTGCAATATTTTTTACAATATTTTTAAATATTTACAATATCTGTTGATTTTTGTGGACTACCCATATATAATCCTTACGTTATATACTTTATATATTTTCATATAAGTTTCATTACACTAATAACAAGTTGGTATTTCATTTTTTACTCTCAGTTGAGATACTTTTTTTTTTCCTTTTCAGGTGGGATTTTGATTTCCTTTTCAAATTTTATTCATCTCTCATTTTTAAATACATCAGTGGATTACAAACTATATCAAGAGGGCAAGATCAACATTAGCCACAGGAGGGACAAAAAGAAGAACTCCTGACATTGAAAGCAATTAGTGGGACAACTTGATTTCAGAAATGTGGGTATCTTATAAGTGGAGTCCCAAAGATGCTTTTTCAAGAGATGAAGAAGCTTCTTTGATGAGAAGTGAAATGTCTTCAAAGAAAAAAAAAAACAGAAAGTTCAGTTGACTCTTGAAAAAGCACCTTTTGGACAACCATGATATAGATGACTGAAGCTTCATAGACTTATCACTTGAGGTTTTTGAGAGTAGATTGGACAGATTTGTCCAAAATAGTATAGGTCCCTTAAATTCGCTTTGTCAACTCTGAAGCGAACCTGGCTGAACCCATCTTTTGCCGCTTCATAGTTGCCACAAACTCTGAGAGGGAGAAGTAAATAAACTGGCTAATAGTCAAAACAAAAAGTTTTCTTGTGGGAACCAAGGTCATCTCAACAGGTGGCAGTTGAAGGAGGAGAGGAGTGACCAAGAAGCCTGTCACATATTTTCATTGGACAATGTGATTGGGGACATCTGGGGAGGGAAACATTTGCTCTTTTAATTAGGGGGAAAACCACAGGAACTGGTTTATACTAGCTGTGTTGATATTATGAATCCAATAAACATGATCTTTGAGGAATCTACCTGCTTCAAAGTTCTGCTTTTGGAGGATGTGTTACTTGGAATGCTGACAGTGTTACTCGATTATTCTAGAAGACTCACATCTAAGAGTAGATACTTCAATTTAAATTTTCTTTTTTAAAAAGTCTAAAGTTTTGGAAATAGGAAAATGAGCTGCATTCATGTCCCAATGATGAAGGAGGAGGAATTTGCTAATGTTACAGATGTTATAGACATGGGGAGGAAGTCTTCTTTGAAATGGCTTTATTCTCATCATTCCCAAGTTTTTGGGAGAACTCAGATACTGAAGATACCATGGAAGAGGGCAAGACTTTCTTTGAAAATACTTTGAAAGTAGATGTGGTTGGTGGTGATGTAGAAGATTTTCATTTGCTCTTCATTATCTACAGAAAAAAACAAGTGAAGATGGATTTCTGAGATAATTAGAAGATCAGAGGTAATTTGTCATGTAATTTCAGGAAAAGAAGTGGATATCTGGTACCCTTGCAATCCAGACTGTTTCTTTCATTGAGGTTTCTGTGTAATTTCTAGGTTTAAAAGGATCTTCATTTGGTCTTAAGACACTGGCTAAAAAGCAAGAAACTGTGAGTTCAAATCCTGCCTTGACTATGAAAGTAAACTGGGTGACATTGGGCCAGTCACTCTGTCTCACCCAAATGCACCTCATAGGATTGTTGCTGTCAGGAAAATAAGAGGAGGAAGATATGCATGCCCGATACATTTGCCACCTTGAGTTATTTGAAGAAATAATAAATGCTGCTTTTTAAACAATGAAATGATTGCAGCCCTGCCCTCCAGCTGTTGACCTATAGGCTGCTTTGAAGCAAAGCTCCTATGCTACGTGCAGACTGTTGCTTTATGGAGAATCTTGTGGGATAATTCTAGGACTCTCCTGAACCCAGGAGAGTCATATAAACTGAATAAATGCGAGTTCTTTTTTTCTTAGTAAGTTGAAAAAAGTGGCAGTCCAGAGAAAAATCCTTCAGGGAGCCCAGGGATCTCTCCCTGGGTATAGCAATAGCACTTAGCATTTAGATTTATATACCATTTTACAGTGTTTTACAGCCTTCTCTAAGTGGTTCTACAGAGTCAGTCTAAAAAATTTGGGTCCTCATATTACCCACCCTCAAAAGGATGGAAGGCTGACTCAACTCTGAGCCTGGTGAGATTTGAACTATCAAATTGCAGGCAGTTGGCAGTCAACTGAAGTAGACTGCAGTACTGCACTCTAACCACTGTGCCACCGCAGCTCCTCGGTTGGCCATCTTGACCGGAAGCCATTACTTATGCTACTTTTCTGTAAATTTCTCATTTAAAAAAAAATAGATGAACCATCAGCATCAAAACAAAATAATTATCTCCCAGAAGAACCACCATATTTTCTTAGCTAGGCCAAAACATCAAAGACTGCACAGAAGGACATTTAAATTCAACAACCATCTAAGCATCTGTTTGGCTCTAAAGTTTGTCTTGAACCATAGGGTTCAAGAGTAGAGTTTGGTACAAGGGGTAATAACAGCTCTGTCAGACTCATTGCTTTAAGTTTCTTCCCTCTGTTCTCTTCTGCCAGTGTACCTATTCAAATTCTTGTGATGTTCAAGATACATATTTGCACTCTTGTGCATCTTCAACTGGAAAACTAAAATATTTTTTTATTAGATGCATTCTCAGATATAAACCTAGGATCAATCTGTAGATGAAGTCTTGGATTATATGGATTTTCCGATTGGTAGGATGGAAGGCAAACCATTTTTACAATAACAAAAGCATCGAGATGTTTTTCCTGATGTTTTTGGTGGAGAAAGTAGGTTCTTTGAGCTGCCCTGAAAGTGATGCTTTCCTTGTTCCACATGAGTGGTACCAGCCTGGAGACTTCATTATTGGTGGGATGGTGTCTCATCTCATTTACCACTTTCTTGAAAGTACATTCAATGAAAACCCTACTATAACATCTTCTGACATACCAATGTAATAATTTTATTTTGCTATCTAATCTTAGAATCCCAAAAATCTCTCATATGAATAAATGCTGACTTTACATATATAGGGTGCTTTTAGGTAATCTATGTGTCTTTCAATGACATATGATTCTCGTAGTACAAATAATTTTCTTTACATTTTTTAAAAAGATGTTCATATGAAATGTACAAAATTTTAGATGTCTTTTGTTAAACATATACAGAGAATAAAGTAATTTTTAAAAAGGTTTGATATTATCTCTCCTCTCAAACATACATACAGTAAATGAGTAACACGCATGCTGAATATAACATTTTGTGAAAATCTCTTAAAAATAAATATAGTACTTTGGGGAAAAAAACCACTACTCACATTTATTGCAGTGAATATATATTTTGCAAGACATGGAAATATTGTGTAAAAAGTAAATATCAACAGTGTAGAAATTACTAATAAAAGAGAATATTTTAGTTCAGGTGTGAAATGAGGGGGGTTGGGCACTCTCTGACACTGTTTTTTTTTTTCTTGCAAACATTTAATTTCCAAACTATTTACATCCTCAATGCTAACTATTGATGCTGTTATCTACTTTGGGTAATGTTTTTTTTTTCTCTGAGCTTGGTTGTAAGAAAGCAACCAAGCTCAGAGAAAACCAAGGACCCCTATGTAGAAATTATTGAAAATTTTATGAAGACTGTTACTTTTCTACTACTATCAAAGAAAAAAAAATGTTTGTTTATAGAGAAATGATGCTGCCTTAAAAGAATGGTCAACTTGCTTTTTCAACTTGAGTAATTAAATTATTCGTAGCATAATCACCAAATTTCATCAACACGTCCTTGCCTTGGCCTTTGCTGTGAAGGAGATCAATGAGGACACCCAGTTCTTACCTAACATCACTCTTGGGTTCCACATCTATGACAGTTATCTCAATGCGAGGATGACCCATCGTACCATTCTGGATCTGCTTTTCAAATCCCAGGCATTTGTCCCTAACTATAAATGTGATCACCAGAAGATTCTCATGGCTATTATTGGGGGATTGGATTTTGACTCATCTTCTTATTTAGCTGAACTTATAGGTTTCTTCAAGATTCCACAAGTAAGCTGTGATTGAGTTGAGGAGGAAAATTCTATATTTTCTTGATGTTATGGAATATTTGATGAGCATCAAAGATTAGGCTTAGGTTTGTGTTTAGGAATTGTGCATGGCTTCAAGTCTCCTACTTACCACTCTTTTCTAAAACTACCAAACTGCCAAATATAGGAAGTGAGTATCCAGAATTACTCCACACCTGAGTGAAGATTTCAATGTAGTACCCTTTTTTTCTATTTAAACAATTGATCTATTATGTGTGTTTTAAGTAATTCCAAGTAATTCCTTTGTAGATTAATATTTAGAAGAATTCTAGGGAAAAAAATGTTCCTTTGATATATCAGTCAATCAATCAATCAATCAATCAATCAATCAATCAGTTTATTATATTCTTAGACCAGAGATCAGAACAAATAAAAATGCTCAGTAAATATACAATTAAAAATTCTAGTATAAAATAATAAACAACAACTACAATCTATAATAAAATCCAGTCTGTCAATTATACATGGTCTAACTATAGTAAAATTACAATCCATAACCTGTGTGGCCCATTGCAGGTTTAACGCTAAAAGGGAAAAGACTAAGCAGTGGTTTAGGGTTTGCCATATTTGCTATATAACATTGATATGGTGGAGAAAATCCGTATTTGTGATGAATCCCCAGTGCTGCTACACAGAATCTGGCCACCTATGCTGTAGTTATAGACTCTTCATCCTGAAGCAGATTTTTGATCTATTTTATAATAAAACTAGACTAGAAGAAATAGATTCTATTTAATAATTGAACAGAATCCTGCTCCGCTTTCTTTTAGCTGACATATGGCTCATTAGCCCAAGATGCATTTGAGATCAGTAAGCTCTCTTCACTTTATTTCATGGTCCCCAAAGAGGACCATCAGTACATTGGGATTATCCAACTGCTTCATCATTTCAAATGGACATGGATTGGAATATTTTCTGTTGATAACAACAATGGAGAAAATTTCTTACAGAAAATGCAGCCTTTACTTTCAGAGAATGGAATCTGCTCAGCATTCATAGAAAGGCTTTCACAACTGGTCCACTTGGAAGACTTATCAGACGTTTATCAAACAGTCTCCATAATTTCCATTAATTTGATTAAAAGTAAAGCCAATGCATTTCTTGTCTATGGAGAATCCTTGACAATTATGTGGCTAAGAATTGTCACATTTGTGGCAGATCCTGAAAACAAAAAAATGGCATCATTTAGAAAGGTATGGATCATGACTGCACAGATTGATTTTGTACTGTCAGGCATTCAAATCACTTCAGATCTCCAGATGTTCCATGGGGCTATTTCCTTCACCGTTCATTCAAGAACATTTGTAGGTTTCAAGGAATTTCTTCAGACTGTAAATCCTGTTTCTGTCTACAAAGATGGGTTTCTGCATGAAGTTTGGGAACAATCATTTGATTGTTCATTTCCAAAACCAGGGTTACAAGAAATGCCGAGTAGGAAATGCACTGGGGAGATGAAGCTGGAGGATCTTCCTGCACCTATATTTGAAATGGAAATGACTGGCCAAAGCTACAGCGTTTACAATGCTGTTTATGCTGTGGCTCATGCTTTGCAGGCTTTATACATGTTGGAATTCAATAGGAAGACAACTGTGATGCATGAAAAAACTCATCTTCCAAATCTCCTGGCTTGGCAGGTATTCTCTCTTCATTGGACCCTTTTTTTCTGAGCAGTTTTATGTACAATACCATTGTGGAATATCTTAATGTGTTCTGCATGTGAAAACAAGTATAATAAACAAAGTAGAAATAAGGACGAATTTTTTGATGGTGAGAATAATTAACAATTAATTAGTGGAACAACTTGTCTTCAGAAATTTGGATGCTCCAACACTGTATATTTTTATGAATGAAAGGGTAGCTATTTATCAGAAATGCCACAGGGTCTTCTCCTTGAGCAGGGTATTTGACTAGATGACTTCAAAAGTCTCTTCCAAACCTATTATAGTGTTCTGTCTAAAATATAGAAAAATGGTATCAGTTGTTATTCTGTTATTCTGATCATCAAGGAGCTACTTTATAACTTATGGGTTATGTTGGCAGGAATTATTTAATACTTCGCTCTAGCTTCCACAATAACAGATAGTTAAAATGTTAATTCATTTTACTTTTTATTATTACCATTTTATTTATTGAAATGGTATAGGGTTTCCTGCCTGAGCAGGGGGTTAGACTAGAAGACCTCAAAGTTCCCTTCCAACTCTTTTATTTGGGAGAAATAATAAAAGTGGGATATATTGTAAAAATAAAATAAAGTAGTAAAAAGTGAAGTAAAATAAAATTAAAAATCAAGTAAAATAAAGATAAAATAAAATAAATCTGATGTGGCAATTAATGCAGTTCATTTGTAACTGGATAGTGAGCTACAGAAATCGGGCATAGGGTCTCATCCTTGAGCAGGGTATCTATGAAACGCTTGGGGAAGGGGAGGGATACTCAATTGGTTTCTTTTATTTTTTGATTTTTAAATTTTAGGGTTTTAGGGAGAGGTTTTAATTGTTTTCAGCCAGGGCCTTTAGTTTAATTTAGTTTTAACTTTTATATATTTATTGTTTTAATTGTATGGCTTCGGGAGTCCTTCGGGAGAGGAGCAGTATATAAATAAATAAATATTATTATTATTATTATTATTATTATTATTATTATTATTATTATTATTATTATTATTATTATTATTATTATTTGACTAGAAGACCTCCAAAATTCCTTCAACTGTGCTGTCTAAAATAAATACTGAAAAAACTGTTTTTGTTCTTATTCTATCACTCTGTTCATCAAGAAGCTAGTCTATAAATTATGATTTAGATCAAGGGTCTTCAAACTTGGCAAGTTTAAGACTTGTGGTCCTCAATACCCAGAATTCCTGAGCTAACATGTCTGGAGGACAAATTCTGGGAGTTGAAGTCCACAAGTCTTAAAGCTGTCAAGTTTGAAAGCCCCTGGTTTAGATATTGGCAGGAGTTATTTAGTAAATCACCCCAACTTGCACAAAAAGAGATAGTTAAATCAAGATTATTTTCCATTGTCTCCTCCAAAAAGAATAATCAATTCTCCAAGAATTTTCTCTATGGCTCAAAAAAGTTTCCTGTCTGGCAAACTGAACCTTTTGTCTTTATCAGAGTTTTAGATGAATGAAATAAAAGTGGTTGTTTTTACATGTGGCATCCAGTGAGGACACATTAGAAATGATATATCTTGAATTAAATGTTTAAATAGGGAATAAAAATCATAATTAAAGGAAGTTAAACAATTCCAAAAGTATATTTTTATTCACCCTCAATTCATTCTTACCTTTCTTTAAGTAATATCTAATTAATAATAGAGTGCTTATATGTGTCCATGAAATATCAATTATAAATTTCTAAGTGTACATATGTAAATATTGTTATTTTAATTGGAAAAAATGTTGAAAATATGAATATTTATTTATTTTATTGAATTTATGTTGCCACCTATTTGCCCATGGTGACTTAAGGTGGCTTACAGAATATAAAACCACATTTAAAACAATAAAAACTAACAAAAGAATTAAATAAATTAATATAATACAATATAACAAAATCACTCCCAACTCCCACCCACCCCCGACCAATGACAGCAGATTACACAAGCCATTTAATATGATTTATTTATTCATTTTTATATATTTATTTTGATTTGTCAATCTAGATAATAGGTATAAGTATATACATAGTTATGAATACATGAAATGGGTACATATAAGAAAAACAATAGGACAGGGATGGTAGGAACGTTGGTGCACTTATGCATGCCCCCTATAGACCTCTTAGTAAAGGGGTGAGGTCAATAGTAGACAGTCTAAGATTAAATGTTCTCTTCTATATTATTATGCCTTCAATTGCCTCTCTCTTCTATTTCCTTTCAAGTAGCTCCATTCATTTCTTGAAGGCATTTCTTTTAACAATTCAGCTGGGGAGAGAGTGTTCCTGA
Source organism: Bungarus multicinctus (assembly GCA_023653725.1). NCBI lineage: Eukaryota > Metazoa > Chordata > Lepidosauria > Squamata > Elapidae > Bungarus > Bungarus multicinctus. The sequence continues at coordinate 140,094,180 of CM042840.1, read as the reverse complement.
ATGAGAAAGGAGAAGCAACAGGTGGATTCGACATCACCAACTTGATTACTTTTCCGAACAGATCCTTTCAGAGGGTTAGAGTTGGAAAGCTGGATCTACAGGCTCCAAAAGGGAAGGAATTATTTATTGATGAAGATGTGATTGTCTGGAATCCAGCTTTTAACCAGGTATTGAATTAGTGAATGGACCATGCCTTTATCCATTATGATACCATGTTGAACATAGTCTCTTTTAAAATCCAATCTCTCATTTTTGAAAGAACAAAGGCACATTTTTTTCAAATGCTGTTGATGATCAAGCACTCATTGAATTGAAAAAAAATGATATTACATTGTAAAACATTACATGTTTGCAAATTTGGATGGCATTACTAAGAATGCCCATAATTCCATGAGATTGTCAATATGTACATTTTTTTACTGATAAATTCAATATACTTTGAGAAGTCAAAAGTAATTATCCCCCATAAAGGAGAAAAAAATGCAAACTGTTTTAAATATCTCCAATTTCAAAATATTTTATCCTTATCAACAGGTTCTTCCACTCTCTCTGTGTAATGACCCTTGTTTTCCTGGATCCTGGAAGAAAGGGACTGAGGGGGATCAGTTCTGCTGCTATGACTGTGTTCCATGCCCAGAAGGGAAGATTTCAGATCAAAATGGTAGGGTTAGGAATTCTACCATTCTTCATTAGACTTAAGCAAACTTTAATAAACTACTTGGATGCATAAAATTAATAAGGTGATTTTCAGTAATATGGATTGCTTACATGAAAAAAAACCTTGATTTTCCTTCCAGATATGGAAGATTGTTTTGAATGTTCAGAAGATCATTATCCCAATAAAGAAAAGAAAGGATGTATCCTGAAACTGCTGGTCTTTCTAACTTTTGAAGAAACCTTAGGAATTGGTTTAGCCTCAGTAGCTCTTGGTTTCTTCTTCTTGACATCTTGGGTTCTTGGAACTTTTATTAAGCACAGGGATACTCCTATTGTCAAAGCCAACAACCGGTCCATAACCTACACCCTTCTTGTCTCTCTTCTGCTCTGTTTTCTCTCCTCTTTGTTCTTCCTCAGCCAACCCAACAAAGCGACCTGCCTTCTCCAACAATCAATGTTTGGCATCACCTTCTCACTAGCCATTTCTAGTATACTGGCCAAAACCATCACCGTGGTTGTTGCCTTCATGGCCACTAAACCAGGATCACAAATGAGGAAATGGGTGGGGAATAGATTGGCATTTTGTACTGTCATTGCCTGCTCTCTCTTCCAAGTGTTTCTTTGCATTCTTTGGGTGTCAACATCTCCCCCATTCCCTGAGTTGGACATGCACTCAGAGCTCCAAGAAATGATTTTACAGTGCAATGAGGGGTCAACTTTCTTTTTCTACTGTGTCTTGGGCTATATGGGTATCTTGGCCATCGCGAGCTTTATTGTTGCTTTCCTTGCCCGAAAATTACCTGATAGCTTTAATGAAGCCAAGTTCATCACCTTCAGCATGTTGGCCTTTTGCAGCGTGTGGATCTCCTTCTTTCCAGCCTATCTGAGCACAAAAGGAAAAGCCATGGTAGCTGTGGAGGTCTTCTCCATCTTGTCCTCCAGCGCTGCATTACTGGGATGCATATTCCTGCCAAAATGCTACATCATTGTTTTGCGGCCTGACCTCAACCACAGGGAGCAATTGATAAAGAGAACTTAGTTCATCATGTGATATTACTGATTCAGAGAAATTGCTGCAAAAAAGAAATATAATAAATGCTGTCTAAAAGAGAAATATACAATATTATGGGAACAGTTTATTTATTTATTTAATTTATTTTTTAAAGAATGAATGGAGTATGATATTTACGATTATTAAGATTTATTATGATTGCTCATTCCAAAAGAAGTGCTCAAGTTGCTATGTTATCACCATTTTCCAAGATTTTTTAATCAAGTCATTTCTTTTTTCAAGACATCAATTGAAATAGATTTTGGTCATGTAGCTTTCTTGTTCCTGTTAGGATATTTCAGATATTGGCTTAAATGAGAGGGGGTGGGGCTGGCATCATGACGGTATTGCATGCGATCTTGGTGTTCTGAGATTGCAGCTGATATCTTTGTTGCTGGATGGTTCAAACAGACCTAAACCATCCCAAAGAGATGGTGAACGTAAAGAGTGCAACCTGCTGATACCAGGGACATCGCAAAATCACTGGTAGATCCAGGAGAAGCTCTTTTTGCCAGCAGCAAAGAGGCAGTCTTTAAAGCTGCTGAAGTTGGGACAACCCCGAAATGGAAGAGAATGGAAAGAGAAAGTGTTCTGGTTTGGTGAGAGTTTTTTTCATTATATGATCTGCGAACAACCTAAGGAAAGAAAGAATTTGTAAAATTTAAGACAGAAGTGATTAAGCGGTGATTCTGCCAGGAAGTCAAAATTAGTATTTCTTTTTTATTGCTGGACTTTTAACGTTTGATTTTTTACTTTGAAACTGGACTGGTTTTTTTTTAACTTTACTTTTTCTTTTTTCCTTTTTGTCTTTATAATATTATAGGTTAGAGATTCCCTTTTTGTGTTCCTTCTTAAGTTTTTTTTTTTTTATTTTTAATTAATTTTTTTATTACTTAAAACACATTTCGCTTGAAAAAGGAGGGGGAAAGTAGAGGGAAATTTGTAACACTGCTATCTAGAGGCTTGGAAACATTGTTTTCTTTTTCTTTACTATTGAAGATCAGACAAAGCTGAGAAAGAGGCTTTCTTTCAAGGACTTTGAGTCTGTTTGATAAGATAGAGGGAAAAGCACAGAAGAGTGTTATTGCAGGTGCCCCTCTGGGTTTCTATCAGTGGCTGAAGTCTGGTATTGAAATTTATAGAAAGAAGATTATAAGACTTTAGAGAAGAGAGTTATATAATTGTTTGGAAATTAACAAAAAACCTTGGACATTAAAATAGGTGCAGTGTGTTCTTTCTTTCTTTTTTTTACATTGGGCTATTCTCTATTTTAACAAACCCCCTCCTTATTAATTTACTATTTTTGATAATCATCTGGACCTTTGACTCTTTAGAATTTGATTTTGCCTTTTTCATTTTTGAGTCTATTTTTTATTTTTATTTTTTGTTTTAAACGGAAAATCTTATATCATCTACCTGTTTTTTGGTTTTTTGGTACTATTATTAGTATTAATTTTTCTTTATTTTAAAGGGAGTTTTTTTCTTTTCTTTCCTCTCCCTTTTTTTAAGGGTTTTTTTTTCTTTTTGTGACTTTTTTTTTCTTTTCCTTTACATACTTAAGATTTTTCAGTTGGATTAAGGTGTTGAAGAACCTGAAGAATTTGCCACCCACAATACCTGACAATCTCTCCTTTTTCTTTTTATGTTTCTTCTTCTTTTTTCTCTCTCTCACTATTGATTGGATTAAGGTGTACAAGAACCTGAAGAAATTTTTCTTTTATTCTGTGTTTTCTTTTTCTCCACTATTTCTACTTGGAATTGCAATTGGTCATTACACGAGTGGATTAAGGTCTAGAAGAACATGAAGATTCTGAATTATTTGAAATGAGTAGGAAACTAACAGCAGATGGTTCCTCAGTTCCTACTACTTCCTCTTCACAAACTGGAAGACAATGTTCAGTACAGATGATGTTACAACAAGAAAAAGAACAGGAGAAGATGACGCTGAAGAAGATTTTGCAAGGAATCCAAAATATACAAGCAAGAACAGAGAATATTGAAAAGAGAACAGAAGGCATTGAACAAAGAATAAGAAAAACTGATGAAAAGGTGGAGAATATTCAAGAAATGATGATGAAGTATGATGAGAAATTCCAAAAAATTGAAGAAGATAAACAAAGAGAAAAGGAAATTGGAGATATTGATGGCAGATTAACCGTGGTTGAACAAGATGGGAGATGGACAGATCAGAATTTTATCTTAGATTCCAAAACATGGAGGAAGAAAAGGGACAAAATTTGGCAGAGATAATGATAGAAATCTTGGCTGAGGAATTGGAAATATCAAAAGAGAAGATGATGGATGGAATAGACAAGGTTTTTCAAGCTTTCACAAGATACGCAATGAGAAATAGCCTGCCAAAAGAAGTTCAGATTAGATTTACAAAGAAAGCTATTAAAATGCAAATATTACAGGTGGCAAGAGAAATACAAAGATAAGAAGATTGTGGTCCTGAAACAAGTACCCAGAAGAATGAGAGAGATGAGAAGAGAGTATTGTTTCTTGACTAAAATACTGCTCAAAAAAGAGGTGAATTATAGATGGTTGATACCAGAAGGGTTAATGTTTACATAGCAAGAACAAAGACACAGAATTGACTCAACTGAGAAAGCAGAATTGTTTTATAAAGAATACTTCAGAGGGAAAGAGGAGGAGACAGAAAAAGAAATGTCACCAATTGAATTCCAAGAGGACTGTCAAGCAGCGATTGAAAAAGAAGAAGGTGCAGTAGGTGGAAAGGTGGAAACTAGAGAACAATGAGAATCAAGATCTACTAGAGCTGCAAAATCTACTTCATCTAATTATAAAGTATAATTATGGAAGAGAAAAAACTGATTACAATTAACATAAATGGACTTAACTCAGCCGTTAAAAGAAGGAAAACTTTCCATAAATTTGAGAAATTAAAATTTGATATAATTTGCTTACAAGAAGTACATATTAAAAAACAACATGAACAACTATTGATAGCCAAAGCTAGGGAAAATATTTACTTCCTTGACACAACGTAAGAAAAGAGGAGTGGTCTTATATATCAAAGATACCATTCCAGCCAAATTTATACATGCAGATGATGAGGGAAGACTTTTAATGGTGGAAATAATGGACAATAATATGAAAACACTCCTGATGGCAATCTATGCTCCGAATGACAATCAAAAAGAATTTTATTGAAAACTACATATTAAAATAATTGAATTGGACTATGTTAATATTGTTATGATGGGAGATTTCAATGGAACAGTAGATAATAAAGTAGATAGTGGACTATACAACACATAAAACAACAAAGCAAAGTAGAAAGATTCTCCCTAGATCCTTTTTTAAAATGTTAGATGAAATAAACCTAAAAGATGCATGGAGAGCAAGAAATGCTAAGATTAAACAATATACCTTCTATTCAAACAGACACTCATCATGGTCTAGAATAGGTATGATATGGATGTCAACGGAATTGATTGCTAACCTTCAAGAAATTGATATAGAAACAAGTATCTGGGCTGATCATAATCCAGTGACAATTAAATGGAAAGGACAAAGAAGAAGATCCAGATGGATGTTAAATAACACTATATTAAAAGAAAAAGACTTTACACAGAGAATAGAGAAAAAAACTGGCTCTTTTCTTCAGAGAAAATAAAAAAGAAGACAGTTCAATACAGAATGTATGGGATACAATGAAGGCATATTCCAGAGGCTTGATAATAGACTATACAAGGAAAAGAAATATTATGAAAGACAAGCCTTTAAGACTTTAGAGGATGAGTATTAATGTCTTGAAAAAGAGTTACAGAAACTGCCACAGAAAAAGGATATTAAGTTAAAAATGGATACAATTAAACATAAAATGGGATTAATGGAAAAAGAAGAACAAGCACAGAAAATCAGAGGTGCGCAACAGAACTTCTTTGAAGATGCAAATAAACCAGGTAGATGGTTAGCATATAAACTGAGAAAGGGGAGAGAATCAAGGAAAATATTGCAATTAATAGATGATCAAGGCCAAGTTTGCTATGGAAGTAAAGAGAAGAAAAAAATTTACGAGATTATTATGGGAAATTATACGAACAAGAGAATATCGATGATGAAAGGGTTAAACAGTACTTACAGAATGCTAATTTATCTCAGATACCTAAAGAGACTGAAATAATGTTAGAAAGTAACATAACATTGATGGAGTTAACTGAAGCACTTAAGAACCAAAATAATGGAAAGGCACCAGGTCCAGATGGGCTTCTAGCAGAATTTTATAAGACGTTACAAGAATCGTTGAACCTTCCATTGTTAGAAGTCATGAATGAAGTTATGTCAAAGAAGAGGATACCCAATCATGGTCAGAAGCTTATATTACACTTGTCCCAAAGGAAGATGCTGATCCACAACAAATCAAGAACTATAGACCTATTTCCCTACTAAACTCAGACTATAAAATTTTTGCTTCAATATTAGCAGAAAGACTTTAAAAATATCTAAATAACTTTATTCATCCGGACCAAAATGGATTCCTGCCATATTATCTTTAATTTGAAAAAAATTAAAGATAATATTTGAATATTTTTGGATACTTTGGAATATTATGAGGCACATCCTGAAAAACAAATGGCTTTGATATTTTTAGATGCACAGAAGGCCTTTGATAATGTGAATTGGCAATTTATGTTATTACAGTTGGAGCAAATGGGCTTTGGTTAAAAATTTATCCATGCAATAGAAGCTATATACCATAAACAAACAGCAAAGGTAATGTTACAGGGAAAATTGAAATTTCTTATATCCATTGATATAAGAAAAGGAACAAGGCAAGGCTGTCCATTGTCACCTCTGTTGTTTGTGTTAACTTTGGAAGTGCTAAATAGAAATATTAGAGAAGACAAGGATATAAAAGGGATGAAAATTAAAAAGGAAGAATTTAAATTGCAAGCATTCGCAGATGATCCGGTTTTCATTTTAGAAGATCCATTACGAACAGCATTAAACCTAATAAAAAAGATAGAGGTATATGGAAAGATAGCTGGTTTGAAAATAAATAAAGATAAAACAAAGATTTTGACAAAGAATATATTACTAAAACAAAAAGATGAATTGGCGGATGTTTTGAAAATTCAAGTCACAAATAAGATCAAGTATTTGGGGATACATTTGACAGCAAGATGTAGCACACTTAAAGAGAATAATTATATTAAACTCAATCAACAGATAGTGACACATTTGGTGAAATGGGAAAATTTACAATTATCATTAATAGGGAGAATATTAACAATCAAGATGAATATATTACCTAGAATTCTATATCTGTTTCAAACAATTTCAATAAGGCTAGGGAATGATTATTTTGAAGATTTAAATAAAATTGTGTTGAAATATATATGGCAGGGAAAGAAAGTGAGAATAAAACTAAAACTTCTGCAAGATGCTAGAATAAGAGGAGGATTTGGCATGCCTAATTGGGAGTTATACTACCAAGCTAGAAATCTGATGTGGGTTAAGGAATGAATAACATTAAGAAATACTAGATTGTTAACATTAGAAGCGGTATACCTAGACCCCCTCCAATCGGGTTTCAGGCCCGGGCACAGCACGGAGACGGCATTGGTCGCGTTGGTGGATGATCTCTGGAGGGCCCGGGACAGGGGCTGTTCCTCTGTCCTGGTCCTGTTAGATCTCTCAGCGACTTTTGATACTGTTGACGGTTGCGATGGTTGGAGGGTTGGGAGTGGGAGGCACCATTTTACGGTGGTTCTCCTCCTTCATCTCTGACCGTTTTCAATTTGTGTTGACGGGGGGGCAGAGGTCGACCCTGAGGCCCCTATTATGTGGGGTGCCTCAGGGGTCTGTGCTCTCGCCCCTGCTGTTCAACATTTATGTGAAGCCGCTGGGTGAAATCATGCATGGTTTTGAGGTAGAGTTCCATCAGTATGCTGATGACACTCTACCCCGGGCCACCCCAATGAAGCCCTTGAAGTGATGACCCAGTGCCTGGAGGCTGTGCAGAGTTGGATGGGTCTTAACAGGCTTCGTCTCAACCTGACCAAAACCGAGTGGCTGTGGTTTCCTGCGCCCAGATACAGCCAGCTTGTTCCGTCGCTGGCCGTGAGGGGAGAAATTTTGACCTCCATGGAAAGGGCCCGCAATCTAGGTGTCCTCCTGGACGTACGGCTGTCTTTAGAAGATCACATTACGGCCGTCGCCGGGGGGGGCTTTTGTCAGATTCGTCTGTTTTACCAGTTGTGGCCCTTTCTGGATCTGGATGCACTTCGCACAGTCACCTCTGCCCTCGTCATCTCCCGCTTGGACTATTGCAACGTTCTCTACATGGGGCTCCCCTTGAAGAGTGTCCGGAGGCTGCAGTTGGTCTAGGCTGCGCGGGTGATCTTGGGAGCCCCTCGGGGCTCCCATGTAACACCACTTCTCCACAGGCTGCATTGGCTTCCTGTGGCCTTCTGGATCCGATTCAAGGTGGTATTGATCATTTTCAAAGCACTCCATGGCTTGGGACCTGGGTACTTACGGGACCGCCTGCTGCCATCAACAGCCTCCCGCTGCCCAGTGCGCTCCCACAGGATTGCCCTCCTCGGGGTTCTGCCACCTGATCGTTGCCGGTTGGCAACCCCGAGGGTGCGGGCCTTCTCTATGGGGGCCCCCTCCCTGTGGAATGATTTGCCCCCGGAGATACAGGCCATTACCGACATCCAGACCTTCCGGCGTGCAGTAAAGACCCTGTTCTTTCAACAGGCCGGCCTGGTCCAGTAAATGGTTTTTTGGGATTTTAAATTAACTAGGTTTTAAATTTTAATATAATTCTTAAATTTTAAATTTATTAGTTATATTTTTGTATTTAAATTGGATTTTGGCCAGATTAATTTGTTTAATCTGTTTTTAATTGTATATATTGTTCGTTTTTAGTAGGCTGTACACCGCCCCGAGTCCCTTTTTGGGAGAAGGGGCGGTATAAAAATTCAATAAATAAATAAATAAATTAGAAGAACATGATTTGTTGTTGGGGTGGCATGCCTTCTTATGGTACAAGGGAACTAAAACACAGGGGTACTTTAGAAGACATTATATACGGGAAGCTTTGTGGTTAAATTGGGAGAAGACTAAAAGGCAATGCTATTTGAAAATTCCAGTCTGGCTATTGACTATTGAAGCATTTTCTTATCCTATAATATATAAAAAGGAATGAATAGTTAGATATGGTGAAATATTTAATGAAAAGGGTGAACTTAAATCTATGCAAAAACTGGAGGAACAAGGTATAAATATGAATTGGTTTTCATATGTGCAGATATGGTCTAGATATGATAAAGATTCCAAAACAGAAGGTTTTTATGATAAGTTGTTGATTTAGATAAAATTTTGGCAGATACTGATGAAAAAGTGATTAAAAAACTGTATGGATATTTATTAGGAATTAAGCTAGAAGAAGAACAAGTTAAAGAAACAATGATTGCTTGGGGAAAAAATTTTGGATATGGGATTGATTTAGAAAAATGGCAAAAATTGTGGTCTCAAAATTATAAAATGACAATGTCAACAGCATATAAAGAAAATTTGTATAAGATGTTTTACAGGTGGCATCTACCCCCAACAAGAATAGCAAGAATGTTCAGTAACAAGTCAGAAAAGTGTTGGAAATGTCATCAGATACCTGGTTCATATTACCATATGTGGTGGACATGTGCAGATGCTAAAAGATATTGGACTAAAATCCACACATAGTTGGAAAAAATGACAAAAAAACACATAGACTTGAAACCAGAGATTTTTTTATTGGGAATCTTACCTGAAATATACAGTAAGGAATTGAAATATTTGATTGTAAATGTATTAACAGCTGCTAGGATTGTATTTGCTAAAAACTGGAAAAATGAGAAAATACCAATGCAGGAGGAAGTTATTAAGAAAATCATGGACTGTGCTGAAATGAGTAGATTGACATTTGAAATCAGAGAACAAGAAGATAAACAATTTTATAAGATTTTGGATTTATTTTATCAATGATTAGACAATAAAATATGGTAATGAAGTACATAGAATTTTAGAAATATATAAAGATGTATTATTATAATATAACTATGGAATAGATCTGAGATGATAATATGAATTGTCATAAAATAAATCAGTTAAAATATGGATTATTTTGCACAACATAAATAAATAACAGTATAGTCAAATGATAGATTAACAATGATATTAATGTATTTAGGAATATTTGATAGATAATATGAGAACATATACAAGTAATTATAAGTATGACTATGAAGTGGATGCACAAGAAAATTTGTAAACCAACCGACACACTGTATGTAAGTAAATGGAAGATGGTTTGATGTTTTTATGTTGTGTTTGTGTATGTTTGTTTAAAAAATAATAAAATTTGTTAAAAAAAATATTGGCTCAAATGATGTCTAGCATTTGCAGACAGATATTCAAAGGTTTTATATTATCAATTACTGAAGTGTTAGACAAATACAGTTAAAAAGCTGATTACCATTGTATGAATATATATTTAACACAGTATCATAGGATATCAATTTTGCATTATTTATGTTTCCTTAGAATGTAAAATTTATTGAGTTTTTGAATCCTGTACATTTTTAAAAAAGCTTTCTTGTTGGGTCATAACTATTCACTCTCTAATAAATCTCTTTCCATTGCAACCTGTTATCAGATATTCATAATATCAAATATTCATAAAATGAGAAATTTAGTGAAATGAAATAAAAGGGGTTTTTCCTTCTCCCTCATTCATTTTTTTTCACAAATAGAAATTAGTAAAGCATGTGATTTTTATTTGTAGGAGAAGTTTCTGACAAAATAGTACAGGGAACATATATTTATTTATTATTTATTATTCATATTTCTATACCGCTCCCTCTCCCAAAAAGGGACTCGGGGCGGTGTACAGCCTACTAAAACACACAGAATAAATACAATTTAAATAGAATTTAAAACTAGATTAAATAAACAAATCCGGCTGCATCCCATCCAAATTCAAACATTTAAAATCAGGGATTGATTAAAAATTTAAAAAGTGTAAAATTTAAGAATTAAAACCCAAATTAAGTTTAAAATCCAAAGACCCTTACTGGGCCAGACCGGCCTGTTTGAAAAATAGGGTCTTAACTGCGCGCCGGAAGGTCAGGATGTCCGTCATGGCCCGTATCTCCGGGGGGAGATTATTCCACAGGGAGGGGGCTCCCACAGAGAAAGCCCGCACCCTTGGGGCCGCTAACCGACAATGATCAGGTGGCGGCACCCCAAGCAGGACAACCCTGTGAGAGCGTACTGGGCGGCGGGAGGTTGTTGATGGCAGCAGGCGGTCCTGTAAGTACCCAGGTCCCGAGCCATGGAGCACTTTAAATACCCTCAGTACCATCTTGAATCGAATCCGGAAGGCTACAGGAAGCCAGTGCAGCCTGCGGAGAAGCGGTGTTACGTGGGAGCCCCGAGGGGCACCCACGATCACCCGCACGGCTGCATTCTGAACCAGCTGCAACCTCCGGAGACTCTTCAAGGAGACCCCCATGTAGAGAGCATTGCAATAGTCCAAGCGGGAGATAACGAGGGCGGAAGTGACTGTGCGAAGTGCACCCAGATCCAGAAAGGGCCGCAACTGGTGAATCAGACGAATCTGATAAAAAGCCCCCCTGGCGACGGCTGCAATATGTTCTTCCAAGGACAGCCGTACATCCAGGAGGACACCCAGATTGCGCGCCCTTTCCACAGGGGTCAAAACCTCTCCCCCCACGGCCAGCGAAGGAACAAGCCGGCTGTATCTGGGCGCAGGAAACCACAGCCACTCGGTTTTGGTCGGGTTGAGACGAAGCCTGTTACGACCCATCCAACTCTGCACGGCCTCCAGGCACCGGGTCATCACTTCAACGGCTTCATTGGGGTGGCCCAGGGTGGAGATATACAGCTGAGTATCATCAATGTACTGATGGAACTCCACCCCGAAGCCACGGATGATCTCACCCAGCTTCACATAAATGTTGAACAGCAGGGGCGAGAGCACCGACCCCTGGGGCACCATTATACATTATACAATATATAAATTGTATTTCTGTGATCAGAAATCAGAATCCATGAATACTAGCAGACAGTCAATTGCCACAATCTGAAATCTCTAATTCTTACCCACAAACAATGAACAGCACCAATTCAATTTGAGCAATATAAGAATCGCCAATCTATTAACTGCCATGCATGTGAGTTTATCAAAGCTGGAACCCCACAAGCAATTCCATCAACCAACATATTGACCTACAACCAACCTATGAAGCCTTTGAGAATCCAAATCAACCACACAGCCAACCAATGATGGCTATGCCTATATCAAATCCCCAAGCTCTGCACTCTTTTTAAAATGAGTGCAGTGAAGAGAAACAAAGATGATTAGGGGGGCTGGAGACTAAAACATATAAAGAATGGTTGCTGGAACTGAGCATGTCTAGTCTGATTAAAAGAAGGACTAGGGGTGACATGATAACAGTGATCTGGTATCTTAGGGGCTGCCACAAAGAAGAGGGAGTCAAGCTATTCTCCAAAGCACCTGAGGGCAGGACAAGAAGCAATGGGTGGAAATTAATCAAGGAGAGAAGCAACTTAGAACTAAGGAGAAAATTCCTGACAGTGAGAACAATTAATCAGAGGAACAATTTGCCTCCAGAAGTTGTGAATGCTCCAACAGTGAAAGTTTTGAAGAAGAGATTGGATAACCATTTGTCTGAAATGGTGTAAGGTTTCTTGCCTGAGCAGGGGGTTGGACTAGAAGACCTCCAAAGTCCCTTCCAACTCTGTTATTCTAATTCTAACCAGCACTAATAACTAGCCTGATGTGGCCCAAACATGACCCATCACAAGACCTGTCATAAGACCCTCTTCTGACATTTATTTTTATTTATTTATTTGATTTGTCAATCGCTTACAAGACACAGGTATAAGAATAAACATAGCTTTGAATACATGAGATAGATACTTATAAGAAAAATAAAAAAAGAAACAATAGAATAGGAATGGTAGTCATGATTTCGCATTGGTTAAAAAGCAAGAAACTGTAAGTTCAAATCCTGCCTTGACTACGAAAGTAAACTGGATGACATTGGGCGAGTCATTTTGTCTCACCTGAACGCACCTCATAGAATTGTTGCTGTCAGGGAAATAAGAGAATGAAGGTATGCATGCCAATACATTTGCCACCTTGAGTTACTTGAAGAAATAATAAAGGCTGCTTTTTAAACAATGGAATGATTGCAGCCCTGCCCTTCAGCTGTTGACCTATAGGCTGCTTTGAAGCAAAGCTCCTAAGCGACCTGCAGACTATTGCTTTATGGAGAATCTTGTGGGATGATTCTAGGACTCTTCTTAACCCAGGAGAGTCATATAAACTGAATGAATGCCAGTTCCTTTTGTTAGTAAATTGAAAAAGTGGCAGTCCAGAGAAAAATCCTTCAGGGAGCCCCAGGGATCTCTCTCTGGGTATAGCAATAGCATTTAGGCTTATATACCATTTTATAGTCCTTTACAGCCTTCTCTAAGTGGTTCTACAGAGTCAGCCTAAACAATTTGGGTCCTCATATTACCCACCCTCAAAAGGATAGAAAGCTGACTCAACCCTGAGCCTGGTGAGATTTGAATTGTCAAATTGCAGGCAGTTGGCAGTCAACTGAAGTAGCCTGCAGTACTGCACTCTAACCACTGTGCCAACGTACCTCCTCAGTTGGCCATCTTGACCGGAAGCCATCACTTATGCCACTTTTCTGTAAATTGCTTATTTTAAAAAAATAGATGAACCATCAGCATTTATTATCTCATCAAAACAAAATAATTATCTCCCAGAAGAACCACTATATTTTCTTAGCTAGGCCAAAACATCATAGGCTGCAGAGAAAGACATTTAAATTCAACAACAATTTCGGCTCTTAAGTTTGTCCTGAACATTTAGGGTTCATAGAGTTTGGTACAAGGGGTAATAACAGCTCTGTCAGACTCATTGCTTTAAGTTTCTACCCTTTGTTTCTTCTGCTAGTGCATCTGTTCAAATTCTTATGATGTTCAAGATACATATTTGCACTCTTGTGCATTTTCAACTAGAAAACTAGAAGATTTTTTTTATTAGATGCATTCTCAGATATAAACCTAGGATCAATCTGTAGATGAAGTCTTGGATTATATGGACTTTCCGATTGTTAGGATGGAAGGCAAACCATTTTCACAATAACAAAAGCATCGAGATGTTTTTCCTGATGTTTTTGGTGAAGAAAGTAGGTTCTTTGAGCTGCTCTGCAAGTGATGCTTTCCTTGTTCCACATGAGTGGTATCAGCCTGGAGACTTCATTATTGGTGGGATGGTATCTCACGTCATTTACCACTTTCTTGAAAGTACATTTAATGAAAACCCTGCTAAAACATCTTCTGACATACCAATGTAATAATTTTTTTTGGCTATCTAATCTTGGACAGAATCCCAAAAAATCACTCATATAAATAAATGCTGACTTTGCATATATAGGATTTTTTAGGTAATCTATGTGTCTTTCAATGACAGTACAAATTCTGGCAGTACAAATAATCTCCATTCTATTTTTTAAAAAAGACGTTCATGAAACGTACAAAATTTTAGATGTCTTTTATACAGAGAATAAAGTAATTTTTAAAAAGGTTCGGTATTATCTCTCCTCTCAAAACATACAAACAGTAAACGAGTAACATGCATGCTGAATATAACATTTTGTGAAAATCTCTTAAAAATAAATATAGTACTTTGGGGAAAAAAACCACTACTCACATTTATTGCAGTGAATATATATTTTGCAAGACATGGAAATATTGTGTAAAAAGTAAATATCAACAGTGTAGAAATTACCAATAAAAGAGAATATTTTACTTCAGGTATGAAATGAGCGGGGTTGGGCACTCTCTGACACTGTTTTTTTTTTGGCTTTTTCTTGCAAACATTTCATTATCCAAATTATTTACATCCTCAATGCTAACTATTGATGCTGTTATCTACTTTGGGTAATGAATTTTTTTTTTTCAAGAAAGCAACCAAGCTCAGAGAAAACCAAGGACCCCTATGTAGAAATTATTGAAAATTTTATGAAGACTGTTACCTTTCTACTACTATCAAAGAAAAAAGAAGTTTGTTTATACAAACTTAAAAGAACGGTCAACTTGCTTTTTCAACTTGAGTAATTAAATTATTTGTAGCATAATCACCAAATTTCATCAACACGTCCTTGCCTTGGCCTTTGCTGTGAAAGAGATCAATGAGGACTCCCAGTTCTTACCTAACATCAGTCTTGGGTTCCACATCTATGACAGTTATCTCAATGCGAGGATGACCTATCGCACCACTCTAGACCTGCTTTTCAAATCCCAGAAATTTGTCCCTAACTACAAATGTGATCACCAGAAGATTCTCATGGCTATTATTGGGGGATTGGATTTTGACTCATCTTCTTATTTAGCTGAACTTATAGGTTTCTTCAAGATTCCACAAGTAAGCTGTGTTTGAGTTGAGGAGGAAAATTCTATATTTTCTTAATGTTATGGAATATTTGATGAGCATCAAAGATTAGGCTTAGGTTTGTGTTTAGGAATTGTGCATGGCTTCAGGTCCCCTACTTACCACTTTTTTCTAAAACTACCAAACGGCCAAATACAGGAAGTGAGTATCCAGAGTTGCTCCACACCTGAATGAAGATTTCAATGTAGTACCCTTTTTTTTATTAAAACAATTGATCTATTATGTGTGTTTTAAGTAATTCCAAGTAATTCCTTTGTAGATTAATATTTAGAAGAACTCTAGGGAAAAAAATGTTCCTTTGATATACCAGTCTATCAATCAATCAGTTTATTGTATTCTTAGACCAGAGATCAGAACAAATAAAAATGCTCAGTAAATATACAATTAAATATTCTAGTATAAAATAAACAACAACTACAATCTATAATAAAATCCAGTCTGTCAATTATACATGGTCTAACTATAGTAAAATTACAATCCATAACCTGTGTGGCCCATTGTAGGTTTAACGCTAAAAGAGAAAAGACTAAGCAGTGGTTTAGGGTTTGCCATATTTGCTATATAACATTGCTATGGTGGAGAAGATCCTTATTTGTGATGAATCCCCAGTGCTGCTACACAGAATCTGGCCACCTACACTGTAGTTATAGACTCTTCATCCTGAAGCAGGTTTTTGATCTATTTTATAATAAAACTAGACTAGAAGAAATAGATTCTATTTAATAATTGAACAGTATCCTGCTCCACTTTCTTTTAGCTGACATATGGCTCATTAGCCCAAGATGCATTTGAGACGAGTAAGCTCTCTTCACTTTATTTCATGGTCCCCAAAGAGGACCATCAGTACATTGGGATTATCCAACTGCTTCATCATTTCAAATGGACATGGATTGGAATATTTTCTGTTGATAACAACAATGGAGAAAATTTCTTACAGAAAATGCAGCCTTTACTTTCAGAGAATGGAATCTGCTCAGCATTCATAGAAAGGCTTTCACAACTGGTCCACTTGGAAGACTTATCAGAAGTTTATCAAACAGTCTCCATTATTTCCATTAATTTGATTAAAAGTAAAGCCAATGCATTTCTTGTCTATGGAGAATCCTTGGCAATTATGTGGATAAGAATTGTCACATTTGTGGCAGATCCTGAAAACAAAAAAATGGCATCATTTAGAAAGGTATGGATCATGACTGCACAGACTGATTTTGTACTGTCAGGAATTCATATCACTTTGGATCTCCAGATGTTCCATGGGGCTATTTCCTTCACTGTTCATTCAAGAACATTTGTAGGTTTCAAGAAATTTCTTCAGACTGTAAATCCTGTTTCTGTCTACAGAGATAAGTTTCTGCATGAAGTTTGGGAACAATCATTTGATTGTTCATTTCCAAAACCAGGGTTACAAGAAATGCCGAGTAGGAAATGCACTGGGGAGATGAAGCTGGAGGATCTTCCTGCACCTATATTTGAAATGGAAATGACTGGTCAAAGCTACAGTGTTTACAATGCTGTTTATGCTGTGGCTCATGCTTTGCAGGCTTTATACACATTGGAGTTCAATAGGAAGACAACTGTGATGTGTGAAAAAACTCATCTTCCAAATCTCCTGGCTTGGCAGGTATTCTCTCTTCATTGGACCCCTTTTTCTGAGCAGTTTTATGTACAATACCATTGTGGAATATCTTAATGTGTTCTGCATGTGGAAACAAGTATAATAAACAAAGTAGAAATAAGGACGAATTTTTTGATGGTGAGAATAATTAACAATTAATTAGTGGAACAACTTGTCTTCAGAAATTTGGATGCTCCAACACTGTATATTTTTATGAATGAAAGGGTAGCTATTTATCAGAAATGGCACAGGGTCTTCTCCTTGAGCAAGGTGTTTGATTAGAAGACCTCAAAAGTCCCTTCCAAATCTATTGTAGTGTTCTGTCTAAAATAAATATAGAAAAAATATATCGGTTGTTATTCTGTTATTCTGATCATCAAGGAACTACTATATAACTTATGTGTTGGCAGGAATTATTTAATACTTCACTCTAGCTTCCACAATAAGGAAGTAAAAATGTTAATTCATCTTACTTTTTATTATTACCATTTTATTTATTGAAATGGTATAGGGTTTCCTGCCTGAGCAGGGGGTTAGACTAGAAGACCTCAAAGTTCCCTTCCAACTCTTTTATTCAGGAGAAATAATAAAGGTGGGATATATTGTAAAAATAAAATAGAGTAGTAAAAAGTGAAGTAAAATAAAATGAAAAATCAAGTAAAATAAAATAAATCTGATGTGGCAATCAATGCAGTTCATTTGTAACTGGACAGTGAGCTACAGAAAGGATTGTCATTTTCTTGCCATCCATAGAAGATTTACTGTTATGTTTTATTAAAATTCCCAAGAATAATCAGTCTAAATTGCATTGGGCATAAGGCCTCATCCTTGAGCAGGGTATTTGACTAGAAGACCTCCAAAATTCCTTATAAATCATTCAACTGTTCTGTCTAAAATAGATACTGAAAAAAATGGTTTTTGTTCTTATTCTATCACTCTGTTAATCAAGAAACTACTCTATAAATTATGATTTAGATCAAGGGTCTTCAAACCTGGTAAGTTTAAGACTTGTGGTCTTCAACACCCAGAATTCCTGAGCTAACATGACTGGAGGACAAATTCTGGGAGTTGAAGTCCACAAGTCTTAAAGCTGTCAAGTTTGAAAGCCCCTGGTTTAGATATTGGCAGGAGTTATTTAGTAAATCACCCCAAGTTGCACAAAAAGAGATAGTTAAATCAAGATTATTTTTCATTGTCTCCTCCAAAAAGAATCAATTCTCCAAGAATTTTCTCTATGGCTCAAAAAAGTTTCCTGTCTGACAAACTGAACCTTTTGTATTTATCAGAGTTTTAGATGAATGAAATAAAAATGTTTGTTTTTACATGTGGCATCCAATGAGGGCACATTAGATATGATAGATCTTGAATTAAATGTTTAAATAGAGAATCAAAATCATAATTGAAGGAAATTGAATAATTCCAAAAGTATATTTTCATTCACCTTCAATTCCTTCTTACCTTTCCTTAAAGTAATATCAAATTAATAATAGAGTGCTTATATTTTTATTTTATTTATTTTTATTTGGTTTGGTTTGTCAGTTGCTTACAAGATAATAGGTAGAAGTAAAAACATAGTTATGAATACATGGATACATATAAGAAAAATAAAAGAAACAATAGAACAGGGACGATAGGCACATTGGTGCACTTATGCATACATATGTAAGCATTGTTATTGGATTGGAAAGATTGATGAAAATATGAATATTTATTTATTTATTTTATTGAATTTATATTGCCACCTATTTGCCCATGGTGACTTAAGGTGGCTTATAGAATATAAAAACACATTTAAAACAATAAAAACTAACAAAAAGAATTAAATAAATTAATAAAATACAATATAGTTTGAGTTTGAGTTTTATTTAATTTATATACTGCCCCCTCTCCCTATTTGGGGACTCGGGATGGTGTACAGCCCAATTAAAAACAATACAATACAAAATATAAAATTTAAAAATGAATTAAATTGATGGCTGAAAGATTAAGACAATAATAAAAACAATAAAAACAAGGTAAATAAAATAACAAATTTAAAACCTTCCAATATTACTAGGTCAGACCGGCTTGTTGGAAAAGATAAGTCTTCAATGCACACTGGAAGGTTCGCAAGTCAGGGATAGTCTGCATCACCGGGGGTAACTCATTCCAAAGGGAGGGTGCTCCCACAGAGAAGGCCCGTACCCTCGGGGCCACCAGTCCAGCTGCTGATATCCCCTGTGAGAGTGCACAGGCTGGCAGGAGGCTGATGGTGGCAGAAGGCCATAGGTACCCAGGTCCCAAGCCATGGAGTGCTTTATAGATGATCACCAACACCTTGAATCGCACCTGGAAGGCTACCGGAAGCCAATGCAGCTCACGCAGGAGCGGTGTAACATGGGAGCTACGAGAAACCCCCAGAATCACCTGCACGGCCGCATTCTGCACCAACTGGAGCTTCCGGATGCTCTTCAAGGGAGCCCCATGTAGAGAGCATTGCAATAATCTAGATGGAAAACGACAAGGGCAGAAGTGATTGTGCGAAGTGCATCCAGATCCAGAAAGGACTACAACTGATAGATCTGTCGGACCTGATAAAAAGCCCCCTGGTGATGGCCGTTATATGATCTTCCAACAACAGCCATACATCCAGGAGGACACCAAGATTGCGTGCCCTCTCCATGGGGGTCAAAGTTTCTCCCCCCACAGCCAGCAATGGAACATGCTGACTGTATCTAGGTGCAGGAAACCACAGCCACTCGGTCTTAGCACGGTTGACTCGGAGCCTGTTTAAACCCATCCAACCCAATATAACAAAATCACCCCCAACTCCCACCCACCTCCGCCCGATGACAGCAGATTACACACACCATTTAATATGATGTTCTCTTCTACATTATTATACTTTCAATTGCCTTTCTCTTCTACTCCCTTTCAAGTAGCTCCATTCATTTCTTCAAGGCATTTCTTTTAACAATTCAGCTGGGGAGAGAGTGTTCCTGAATGAGAAAGGAGAAGCAACAGGTGGATTCGACATCACCAACTTGATCACTTTTCCAAACAGATCCTTTCAGAGGGTTAGAGTTGGAAAGCTAGATCTACAGGCTCCAAAAGAGAAGGGATTATTTATTGATAAAGATGTGATTGTTT
The DNA here is from genome assembly GCA_023653725.1 of Bungarus multicinctus. Taxonomy (NCBI): domain Eukaryota; kingdom Metazoa; phylum Chordata; class Lepidosauria; order Squamata; family Elapidae; genus Bungarus; species Bungarus multicinctus. The sequence continues at coordinate 140,074,197 of CM042840.1, read as the reverse complement.
GGAATCCAGCTTTTAACCAGGTATTAAATTAGTGAATTGATCACGCCTCAATCCATGATGATACCATTTTGAACATAGTCTCTTTCAAAATCCAATCTCTCATTTTTGAAAGAAACAAAGGCACATTTTTTTCAAATGCTCTTGATCAAGTACTCATTGAATTGAAAAAAAAAATGATATTATATTATAAAAGCCATGTTTGCATATTTGGATGGCATTTCCAAGAATGTCCATATTTCCATGAGATTGTCAATATGTACAATTGTTTACTGATAAATTCAATATACTATGTTTCTCCAACAATATGCCCCCCCCCAATAGGAAGACACAGCATGTTTTCTAGGCATGAAATGAAATGAAATGAAGCCGCTCCCCCCAAATTTAGTCCTAGTTTAAAACATGTGAAATTGGAGGGGGGGGGGAACTTGCCTTTAACACTGCCCCGCAGGCAGCTACACCTCATCACCAGCCGCTCCTAAGGCCCATCATGGCCGAGCGTGGATTGCTTCCTACCCCTGCCAAGCGCCTTTGCTGTTGACCTGTGTATGGTGCTGGATGAAGGCCAGGTCAGCAGGCGGGTGGCAGCGCGTGGATGTCGGCCTTGGCAGGGCACTTTAAATCATGAGACCTTCGGCGCCTGCCGCTGCTGCTTCCTCCGCTGCTCTTGTTTTTCCTTCGCATTCCTCTACCGGCAGCATTTCAACTGCTTCTTGGGTAGGGGAGCTGCCTCCATAGCTTCCACAGTTTCCGCCAGTGTGAGAACAGTGACAGCACCGGCAGAAACGTGGAAGCGTTTCTGCTGCTTCTCGTGTGTGTGGGGAAGCCGCTTGTGTGACTTCCACAGTTCCCGCCGGTGCGAAAACAGCGGCAGCGCTGGCGGAAATGTGGAAGCCATGCAGGTGGCTTCCCTACATGCACAAGAAGCAGCAGAAATGCTTCCATGTTTCCGTTGGTGCTTCCACTGTTCTTGCGCTGGCGGGAACTGTGGAAGCCACACAGGCGGCTTCCCTACATGCACAAGAAGCAGCAGAAACGCTTCCACATTTCAGCTAGCACTGCCGCTGTTCTCACACCAGTGGGAACTGTGGAAGCCACATAGGTGGCTTCCCCACACACATGAGAAGCAGCAGAAACACTTCCACATTTCTGCTGGTGCTGCCACTGTTCTCATGCCAGAGGGAATTGTGGAAGCCACATAGGTGGCTTCACCGTATGAGGAGCAGCAGTAGCACTTCCATGGTTCCATCGGCACAGCTACTGTTCTCTTGCCAGCACTGGTGGGAACTGTGGAAGCTATGGAGGCAGCTCCCTCACCCAAGAAGCTGTTGGAACACTGCCGGGAGAAATTAATTCACCCCCGAAAAGATGTCCTAGCCATTTTTTCGGGGTTAAAAAAAAAATAGGACCCGGCCTTATTTTATGAGAAACACGGTACTTTGGGAAGTCAAAAATAATTATCCCCTATAAAGGAGAAAAATTGCAAACTGTTTTAAATATCTCCAATTTCAAAATCTTTTATGCTTATCACCAGGTTCTTCCACTCTCTCTATGTAATGATCCTTGTTTCCCTGGATCCTGGAAGAAAGGGATTGAGAGGGATCAGTTCTGCTGCTATGACTGTGTTTCATGCCCAGAAGGGAAGATTTCAGATCAAAATGGTAGGGTTAGGAATTCAACAATTCTTCATTAGACTTAAGCAAACTTTAATAAACTACTTGGATGCATAAAATTAATAAAGTAATTTTCAGTAATATGGATTGCTTAGATGAAAATAATATCTTTGATTTTTCTTCCAGATATGAATGACTGTTTTGAATGTTCAGAAGACCATTATCCCAATAAAGAAAAGAAAGGATGTATCCTGAAACTGCTGGTCTTTCTAACGTTTGAAGAAATCTTAGGAATTGTTTTAGCCTCAGCAGCTCTTGGTTTGTTCTTCTTGACATCATGGGTACTTGGAACTTTTATTAAGCAAAGAGATACTCCTATTGTCAAAGCCAACAACCGGTCCATAACCTACACCCTTCTTGTCTCTCTTCTGCTCTGCTTTATTTCTTCTTTATTGTTCCTCAGCCAACCTGGCAAAGTCACCTGCCTTCTCCGACAATCTATGTTTGGCATCACTTTCTCAATGGCCATTTCTAGTGTATTGGCCAAAACCATCACTGTGGTTGTTGCCTTCATGGCCACTAAACCAGGATCACAGATGAGGAAATGTGTGGGGAATAGATTGGCTTTTTGTACTGTCTTTTCCTGCTCTCTCTTCCAAGTGTGTCTTTGTATTCTTTGGTTGTCAACATCTCCCCCATTCCCTGAGTTGGACATGAAATCAGAACTCAAAGAAATGATTTTACAGTGCAATGAAGGCTCAGCTTTCTTCTTTTATTGTATTTTGGGCTACATGGGTATCTTGGCTATTGCTAGTTTTATTGTGGCTTTCCTTGCCCGTAAATTACCTGACAGCTTTAACGAAGCCAAGTTCATCACCTTCAGCATGTTGGCCTTTTGCAGCGTGTGGATCTCCTTCTTTCCAGCGTATCTGAGCACAAAAGGAAAAGCCATGGTAGCTGTGGAGGTCTTCTCCATCTTGTCCTCCAGCGCTGCATTACTGGGATGCATATTCTTGCCAAAATGCTACATCATTGTTTTGCGGCCTGACCTCAACCGTAGGGAGCAATTGATAAAGAGAAACTAGTTCGTCGTGTGATATTTCTGGTTCAGAGAAATTGCTGCCAAAAAAATGGAAGGAATCTATCTATAAGAAAAATATACAATATTATAGGAACCGTTTATTTATTTATTTTATTTATCTGTTAAAGAATGAATTGAGTATGATATTTATGATTATTAAGATTTATTATGATTGCTCATTCCAAAAGAAGTGCTCATGTTGCTGTATTATCACCATTTTCCAAGATTCTTTAATTAATTCTTTTCTCTTTTCAACATATCAGTTAAACTAGATTTCAGTTGTATAGCTTTATTGTTCCTGTTAGGATATTTAAGATATTGGCTCAAATGATGTCCAGAATTTGCAGACAGATGTTTTGAGTTTTTGAATCCTGTACATTTTACTGCATTTTTAAAAAGGCTTTCTTGCTGGATCATAACTATTCACTCTCTAATAAATCTATTTCCATTGCAACTTGTTATCAGATATTCATAATATGAGAAATTTAGTGAAATGAAATAAAAGGGGTTTTTCCTTCTCCCTCATTCATTTTTTTTTTCACAAATAGAAATTAGTACTGCATGTGATTTTTATTTGTAGGAGAAGTTTCTGACAAAATAGTACAGAGAACATATATAAGTTGTATTTCTGTGATCATGGCAAAACCAGAATCCATGAATACTAGCAGACAGTCATTTGCCACAAATCCAAAATCTCTAATTTCTACCCACTGACACTGAACAACACCAATTCAACTAGAGCAATATAAGTATCGCCAATCTATTAACTTATTTATTTATTTATAAAATTTTTATACCGCCCTTCTCCCTAGGGACTCAGGGCGGTGTACAGCCAATCTAAAACCCCGACAATAATACAAAAGTTAAAAAAGATTAAATTGAATATTTGGCCGAATAAAAAGCCCACCCCACCCCCTTAAAACCCCCAAATTAAAATTACTAAAAAGCAAATGGAGACAAATTAAAACCCTCTCTCAGCCCAGGCCGGCCTGCTCGAACTCACTGCCATGCATGTGAGTTTATCGAAGCCTGGAACTCTACAAGCAATTCCATCAACCAATATATTGACCTACAACCAACCTACGAACCCCTGACAATTCAAATCAACCAACAGCCAACCAATGATGACACCCCCAAGCTCTGCATTCTTTCTAGAATGAGTGCAACAAAGAGTAACAAAGATGATTAGGGGACTGGAGATTAAAACATATAAAGAATGGTTGCTGGAACTGAGTATGTCTAGTCCGATTAAAAGAAGGACTGGGGAGATATGATAGCAGTGTTTGTGGCAGTCCAAAGAAGAGGGAGTCAAGCTATTATCCAAAGCACCTGAGGGCAAGAAGCAATGGGTGGAAACTAATTAAGGACAGAAGCATCTTAGAACTAAGGAGAAATTTCCTGACAGTGAGAACAATTAATCAGAGGAACAACTTGCCACCAGAAGTTGTGAATTCTTCAACAGTGAAAGTTTTGAAGAAGAGATTAGATAATCATTTATCTGAAATGGTGTAAGATTTCCTGTCTGAGCAGGGGTTTGGACTAGAAGACCTCCAAGGTCCCTTCCAACTCTGTTATTCTAATTCTAGCACTAAAAACTAGCCTGATGTGACCCACACCTGACCCATCACAAGACCTATAACAAGAGCCTCATCTGACATGTCCCTTACCTGATGTGACCTTCCCATCACAAGACCTACTGACCACACAAAGCCCTTTTAAGCAGAAGAACACTGAAAGTGATATCTGCTAATGTCCACTGAAGATGTTATCTAGCCTTATAATGAAACATTCATAAATTAACCTGCAAGCTCGGAGAATGAACATCTACTCTCAAATTTTATTTGTGTCAAAAGAAGATTTGTGGAGGATTATTATTAGAAGCAAGATTTGTTATAATTTCCAATTCCAAAATACGTGTTTGTGGGGCTGCATATTCCACCATTTTCCAAGACTGTTGAATATAATGCTTTGTCCCTTTCAATACTCTCCTTCAAGATACTGTTACTCTCAGCTATAAATCCACCTCTATGCATAGCTGTGCAGATGCAGATAGATAATTCCACAAAACATCCATAACAAAGTACTTTTATTGGTACATCAGGTATCTTCGTAGCTCCCATTTGTGATGAAGCTCTTCTATAATGACCAAACCTTTGTATATCAGCATTGCAGGTAAAAGATAGTTATTTTCCTAATCCATCATATAGCAATAAGCAGCTTATCAGTTCATGAATCCAGGCAAGAATGGAGGCAAACCTTCCCCAACCACTCAAGGGTCAATTTAGTGACCAGTCAGAATTACAGATGTGGCCACCTGACATGAACTACATTTCCCAGGATACCTTTAACTACATTTCCCATGATGCATTCCCTTAAGGGGACAGCTCACAATTCCTAGTAACTAACCAATTCCCATAGACTGGCTGGGACAGTACAGCATGTCTGAAAGAGACCATAATGAAGTAAGAGAAATAAAGATTAGAATTCTCATACATCAGGGGGAAAAATCATATTGTCACTTTCTCTAAAATTATGTACTCATATTTTGTTATGGCTTTCAGAGAAAAGAAAAACAGCAAGAATTTCATAGTAACTTTTAAAAATGAATGTAGACATATACAATTTGTACAAAATGGACTGGATGGAATATGTGCCTCCTTCTTTAAAAAGCTATCCACTGCCATAGCAGAACCTCTAACATAATTTTTGAAAAATCTTTCAGGATCAGGTCCTTGCCTAACCTACGGTCACAAGCCACAGTCATCCCCATTTTCAAAAAGAGAGACCCCAGCCTAGTTCAAAATTACAGATCAATCTCCTTATGCTGCGTCATCTGTAAAGTCATGGAATCAATTATTAATCAATCCATTATCCTCCACTTAGAGACTGTCAAAGTGAAAAAAAGTTCAGCTTTCATAAAGTAGAGATGCTTGACCATGCTTTTCTTTGCTGTATACTTTTATTAACAAAACTAGGAAGTACAATCTAAAAAGTACAGAAAAAGAAAAGGGGAACTCCTTCTCTTCAAGCATGCACAGTAAATCAGACATCACAAGACACCCTTATCTTAATTGTTATAGAAATATAATAACAATATTCTAGTAGGGTCTGGACGCTTAGCAGACAAATCAAAAAGAACATAGTGACACCCCCTTCTTTGTCTGGTGAGCGGACATCAGATAAGGCACATCTTCTCACACAGCTATTCGTGCTGAGCAGCTGCAAGTGGTTTGTTGAGCATGTCAGCAATCTGATCATGCGTGGACACATACTGTAATTTAACAAAACCTTGTTTAACTAATTGCTTTATGTTCTTATAACGAATGTCAATGTATCTGGACCTAGAACCTGTGAAATGGGTTTTGGAAATATAAACCACAGATTCATTGTCTTCCATCATGGTGATTGGCTGGATCGGGCGAGTCCAGATGTCTGTAACTAAAGCATCAAACCACATTAAAGAATTACATGCATCTGAAACACAAGCTTATTCAGCTTCAAGAACAAGAAATAAAATTTTGTTTACGCACATGCCAGTAAACAGGACATCCATTTAAGAACATCATATAACCTGAAGTACTTTTATGTAACTTTTTATCACTTGCCCAATCAGAATCTGCATAACAATATAATTCTGCATAATTAGTATGTGTCTATTCTAACAACAACTTCATATTTTTAGTGTGCTTTAAATATCTCAAAAACTTCTTAATGCATAACCAATGAAACTGTTTTGCTTTACCTACGTGTAATGACAAAAGATTAACACTAAGTGCACTATCTAGTCTTGTCCAACTACTAATGTATAACAATGACCCAATTACTGAACGATAAAGTGTTTGATCTTCAAAATCAGGACTTAGTTCATGTGACAAATTATGAAAATCTGTTTGCATAGGTATGCGAGCTGTTTTAGCATCCTTCATATTGCAATGATGCAACAATTGTTCAATCTTATCCTCTTGTGCAATACTAAACCACTTTTGAGTTTTAGTAATCTGAACACCCAAATAAGTGTTAATGTAACCTAAAGATTTCAATGTAAAATATTTCTGCAATGCTTTAGCAAAACTCTCACTCATTTGCTTATTTGGACCAATATAAATGATATCATCAACATAAACAAGAATTATCTCATATATATTATCAGATCTTTTTGTGAACACGCATTCATCAGTTTTGGATTTAATAAAACCCATTAAATTTAGTTTGTCAGTAAGACATAAACACCACATTAAACCAGATTGTTTCAGACCATAAAGAGCCAGGTATCCCCTTCTTGTTTTCGGAACCCTGGAGGACCTTTGACGTAAATTTTTTCATCCATATCAGCATGTAAATAAGCTGTTTCAACATCAAATTGGAACACTTCTAAATCAAGAATAGTTTCAGTGGCTAAAGCAATTTTTACTCTCTCAGTCCGAACTGTCAATGAGTAAGTATTTGTGTAGTCCTCAGGATAACGTTGAGCAAAACCCTGAGCTACAAGTCTGGCCTTGTACAATGACTCACCATTTGGCTTCTTTTTGATTCTATAGACCATCTAGTGCCAATAACTTTCTTATTTGCTGGAGGACTTGCAGGCATAAACACCTTGAGTTGCTTTAGACTGTCCATTTCAGCCTGCATTGCCTCATACCACTTCTCTTGCTCTGAATCAGGAAGATGCTTAATTTGTATGAACTTGTCAGGAGGCAGTGTAACAGCACAAATAAAAGGTAAGGGTGCTTTTGTCAATTGCCACGAATATTGCTTCGGAGGGATCCCCTTCTTGACCCTCTCAGAACATCTTGGAACAATGGTCCATTCTTCTTCCATTTTGTCCTCATCTTCTTCCTCGTCACTAGCATCGGCATCGATGGCTTGCGAAGACGGAATCCCTGGTTGAGAAGAACTAGTTGATGGAACATCCTCCTGAGACTCGTGATCATCAGACAGTGTGGCATGAGTAGCATCATTTCTAGGAAAATAAACTCCAGGATCATTGGAGTGAATCCTGGACCAGTCAACATCTTCCTCAAAAGTAAAGGATTGAGAAGCCACTATTACATGTGTGGTGTCAATGAACTTGCTGCATTTTGAATTGTCATCAATACCCATGAATCTCATTCTCTTTGCTGCTGGACCTCCTTTCTTTCTTTGAGCTAAAGGAATATTCACCATAGCGTATGAACCAAAAATATGGATATTTTTCAGATCAGGTTTATACACATATAACATGAAGAAAGGTGTCTGATTTGGTACACTACTCCAGATATGGTTAATAATATAGTTTGCATATTTAATTGCTTCACCCCAGTATGGAAGACTAAGATTAGCGTCTTCTAGGAGACAACACATCATGGTTTGCAGGACCCTATCTTCGTTCCGCCACTCCATTTTCTGCAGGAACGTAAGGAGCTGAGGTCTGGTACAGAATTCCTTTCTTATGCATCCAGTCCTGAAAATGCTGGGACATGAATTCAGCACAGTGATCACTTTGAATTCTAGCGATGAGAACATCATGTTGGATGTTGACATAAGTTGCAAAGTCTTTAAAGATCTGAAAGGTCTCTGATTTTTCTTTCATAGGAAATCCAAATCCATATCTAGAATAATTATCAACGATTGTTAAGAAATATTTTTTACCACCAAATGTTGGTGCAAATGGACCTACTATGTCTGTATGTACCAAATCAAAAAGCGTGTTGACATGCTGAAGCATATTTTGGAATGTCTGCTGCCTTGGATTTAGCTTTCTTGCATATAGCACAATCCAAGAACACCTTACACCCTTTCAGATCCAAACCTTTTACGAATTCTGGCATCTTGCTAAGAACACGAAAACTGCCATGCCCCAATCTTCTATGCCACTTATGGATACACCTGGAATGCAAAAGTTTACCTGTTAATGAATTCTCAACATTCTTATTAAGAACCTCAGGGCTTGCTTTGAGCAACCTGTTTCTGACTTTTGTTGGTTTTAGGAACCTTTGAGGTAGCAGCACGATCTCTCTCTGGAACATTTCTCTTTGGGTCTGTGCTCCCTCTTTTTGGAAAAGGTATACTTGCCTGTGCTTGCAAGGTAGACTTTGGCTTTAGTAATAAACACCACCAATTAATATGGTTTCAGCAACAATATTACCCTCTTTAACCACATAATTTGCTTTTTCAAAATGGTGAACTTGGTACTTGGATACTCTCAACAAATGACTCTGACTAAGCAAATTACTGGTTGCTGTTGGTATATAATAAACATCAGGAATAAATGCGTCTAGCTCTTCAATATAAACAGTTCCTTTTCCTTTGACCTGAACAGAATTATTGGAAAAACTGTACAGTTCACACATATCAGGTTCACACTCGTGCAACTCTGTGTAAAGATCTTTTCTGTAGGTAACATGCACTGCTGCTCCACTATCGAAAGTCCAGAGATGTCTTCTGTCATAATCCAGATGAGATTGTGGATCATTGGTTAAAGCCAATGTGATGTGTGGAGCTTGTAGATCACGCCTGGGACCACGACAACTTTGTCTTTCGCCTCTGCCCCTGCTTCTGGAAACTGTTCCTCTGGGATGGTACATGGTGGGTACTGGAGATCGTTGGGGACAATCCTGGATGATATGCCCCATACGACCACAGATAGAGCATCTTGGCATCCTTGGAATGAAAGCTCTTCCTTGGAAGTGACGCCTTACTGGAGCTCTTATGCAGGTGGTCCTCTCAAATGTGGTGTGGCTTGCATGAATGCTTCTTCTTCGGTTAAAATTCTGCAGACATAATCAACTGTGAGCTGAGCAATAGGCACTTGATTAATCTTTGAAATGGCATCTTTCCATTCATAATTCAATTAATTAATAATAATACTTATCATTTGAAAATCATCCACAGTATAACCTTGTTCAGAAGTTCTTTTCTCTTTCCTTTCAGTTTAGTTAAATGTTCTCCAATAGGTGCATCAGATTTCAATTTTGAACCGTGAAATTCGGTTAAGAGCAAATATGAGATTCAATCAAAATAGGCTGATAACATGCTTCTAATTGAGCCCAAATTTGCTGGGCAGTTGCATCAGGTGAAAAAATAATCTGCAGTTCAGTGTCAATTGACATCAATAACGTTGGGCATGCTTTAATATCCAATCCTCTTATGTCAGGAGGCCAAGGTTGTGGTGGAGGATTAAACACCATACAGTGAGTACCTTCTCTATGAAGTAAAATGCTAACTTCACTGACCCATGCCTTGTAATTTTGTCCTGAGCATTTTAATTTTGAATCACCAGTCAGTGGGGTTTTAGAAGATTGTTGAAGAGGAACATGTATAACTTGTGCTGGTTGAGCAATGCCTGCTTGAGCACCAGGAGGCACTGGAGCTGGCATAGGTGCCAGCACTGGTTGACCTGCTGAAGGCATTTGCACAGATGGAGCAACAAATGGAGGTGGTGTATCAGTTTGTACAGCGGACTGACTCATTGACATCATTGTAAAAGCTCTTTGTAAATTTTGTAATTGTTCATGTATTGTATGCAAGTCACCAGCAGATGGTGCTACAACATTAGAAATCACAGAAGCTCTTGCTGTTTCAGTTGAGTCAGCATCACGAGACATATCATGAGACAACTGTGATGTAGGCACAGTTCCTGCTCTGATTGGTCTGACACCACGCCCTTGTGACCAACTTGTGGGTGGTCCCTTGGCTTCAATGAAGGAGGCAAGATGGAGGACTCAGGAACTCAAACCACCCCCTTATCTGGCTGAAGGGATAGGGCAAAAGCCTTAGCCTGCTGTAGGCTGTGTTCAAAAACTGCAATATGTTGCATATAATTCTGCACAGCTTTCTGTCATATTGTCTGCTCGGGACTCAACAGAGAATAATAAATTTCACCTTTTTCTTTGGGTGAAAACTTCTCAGCTGACTGTATAACTTTAGGCTGAGTTTTTTCTTGGACAATAGCGTGGGAGCATGCATCATAAACAAAAAACGGTACAGACCTGATTTCTTGTCCTCCCATAGCAACTTCTTCCAGAAGAGTAGCAGAAGAAAGCAGAGTCTACCAAAGTCTTATAGTATCCTCCTTAGTTATTTCAAATGATGATAAATCTTTCTCTGACCGAGCTCTCTGTTTTGTTTTTCCTTTCTTGCATGGTATCTTAGAGTTAAACACAACTTCCTTGGATATTGTGGACTAACTGACTAAAAAAAACTTAACCGCTTATTATCAAAGCAACCGGCAAAGAAAAACATCATAAATTCACAAACCATCGCCTGCTACCAATGTCAAAGCGAAAAAAATTCAGCTTTCATAAAGCAGAGTGCTGGACTGTGCTTTTCTTGACTATATACTTTTATTAACAAAACTAGGAAGTATAATCTAAGAAGTACAGAGAAAGAAAAGAAAAAGGGAACTCCTTCCCTTCAAGCATGCGCAGTAAGTCAGACATCACAAAACACCCACATCTTAGTTGCTATAGAAACATGATAACAATATTCCAGTAGGCTCTAGATGCTTAGCAGACAAATAAAAAAGAACGTAGTGACAGAGACAAACTACCTACTCTCTAATAAACAATTTGGTTTCAGAAAAAAACTGTGCTATAATCTGCAACTCTTACACTGCAAAAGCATATGGACTACACAACTTGATCAGGGCAAAACAATAGAGGCAATCTACATAGACTTCTGTAAAGCCTTTGATTCAGTGGTACACAACAAACTACTCCTAAAATTAAAATCTTATGGTATCTCTGGACAACTGCATAACTGGATAGAAGCAATCCTGTTAAACACACAACAAATGGTCAAAATTGGGAGCGTCTTATCAAATTCTGTATCTATCAACAGTGGTGTCCCCCAAGGCAGTGACCAACTCTCTTCATACTGTACATAAATGACCTCTGTGATCATATTAAGAGCAACTGCGTTCTTTTCGCTGATGATGTACAGCTATTCAATACCACAGACAATACTGCTATCCTTCAAAAAGACCTTGACTATGTATCAGAATGGTCAAACAAATGGCAACTTCAAATATCAACAAATAAATGCTCTGTCTTACATACTGGCAAAAAAATAATAATCAGAAAATAAAATACAGGGTGAATAGTCAAGACCTTGTTGATGATCCAAGCTCTGTAAAGGACCTTGGAATACTCATCTCTAATCATCTAATTGCTAGACCCCACTGTAACTACATAGCCAAAAAGGCATTAAGAGTTGTTAACCTAATCTTACGTAGTTTTTTTCTCTGGTAATATTACACTACTAACTAGAGCATACAAAACATTTGCTAGACCAATACTCAAATACTGATCATCAGTCTGGAACCCACATTACATATCTGATATTAACACAGTTGAGAAAGTCCAGAAATATTTCACAAGAAGAGTTCTCCACTCCTCTACTCGTTGCAGAATACCTTATGCCACCAGACTCGAAATTCTAGACCTAGAAAACCTAAAACTATGTCACCTTTGGTCCAATCTAAGTATAGTATATAAAATCATACATTGCAATGTCCTACCTGTCAAAGAATATTCAGCTCCAACCATAACAATACAAGAGCAAACAATAGATACAAACTCAAGGTTAATCGCACCAAACTTGATTGCAGGAAATATGACTTCAGCGACAGAGTGGTCAATGTCTGGAATACCCTACCTGACTCTGTGGTTTCTTCCACAAACCCCAAAAACTTTAACCTTAGACTGTCTACTATTGACCTCACCCCTTTCCTAAGAGGGGGTATGTAGGGGGCATGCGTAAATATCCATGTATTCAAAACTATGTTTTTACTTATACTTATTATCTTGTAAGCAATTAACAAACCAAATAAAATAAAAAATATGCCTCTTAGTGCTATGCAAAGAAAGTGAACTGCATTTATAAATCATTGTAAAAAATAAAACACATTTTTAAAAACTCAAGTGTAGTTTGTATTGAAAATTCCCCTCTGTACATTTTATTAGCAATTGTGCACTTTAAAAGCATTTAAACACTGGCCGCTAATTCTCTCATCAAAAACAAAAAAACAAAAAATAATTGGGCCAAAACATCAAAGACTGCATAGAAGACAATTTCAATTCAAGAACAATAAACCTATCTGGAACACAAGGGGATTGGCATGAGGATAATAACGGCTGTGTGTTTGCTACAAGTCAGAACCATCGCTACAAGTTATCTCCTCTCTTATTCTCTGTCAAAATATCTATTCAAACCCTGATGATATTAAGACACACATTTGCATTCTCAAGGATTTTCAAATAGACAATAATGGATTTTCCGATTAGGTGCACTCTCAGATATAAACCTTGAATTAATCCCTGGATTAACCATTGAAATAATAAAAACTTCCCTCCAGAATATGATAGGAGAGGATGGAATAGAGACATTTTCAAGAGTGAAAATGTTGCTCCTCCTGATTTTTCTTCTGAAGAAAATAGTGACTCTGAGCTGCCCTGCAAGTGATGTTTTCCTTGTTCCACATGAGTGGTATCAACATGGTGACCTTATCATTGGTGGAATAGTGTCCCACATAATTTACATCCTTCATAAAATTAATTTTGATGAACCTCCTTGTATAATATCTTATGATGTATCAAAGTAAGATCTTTTTTCCTTTTTCTAATCTTACTCAGTTTCCCCAAAATTGCTTATGAGAGTCAAAAGTTTTCAGCATAAATGTAGGCTTTATATATAATCTAAGTCTCTCTGTCCTCCAAATGTTTCTTGTTATGATAAAGTATTTGCCATATAAGAAATGAAACTTTGGTGCTATATAGCCTTTGAAGAACATTTAGTAAACTTTAGGTAATATTCTTTTTTAAAAAATTATTGTCACTTGTAACAAAACATATATGCTATAAATAACTTATACATGCTGGAATTGTTCATATTCCATTTTTTGGGAGGGGGAAGGTTATAAAATAAATGTGGTACCATGAAAAAAGCATTATTTTTTATTTCTTGCACCAGATATTTCTTGCAAATTATGCAAGTACTATAGAAAAGGCAAAATTGAACTTCAAAAAAAATATTCAGCATTTTAGAAAACTTATTACATTTACACTTTCATAGGAGAAAGAAATGTCAGTTATTCATATAGAAATGATGCCACCTTATGAGAATTGTCAACCTCCTTTTCAAAGGTTTTTAAAATCATTTGCAGTGTAATAATGAAGTTCTACCAGCACATCCTTGGCTTGGCTTTTGCTGTGAAGGAGATAAATGAAGATTCCCAGATCTTACCTAACATCACTCTTGGGTTCCACATCTATGACAGTTACCTCAACCCAAAGATGACCTATCGCACCACCTTGGACTTGCTTTTCAAATCCCAGGAATTTGTCCCAAACTACAAATGTGATAGCCAGAAGAATGTAATGGCCATCATTGGGGGATTGGATTTTAGCACATCATCTTATATAGCTGAAATTATAGGATTCTTCAAGATTCCACAAGTAAGTTCTGAAGGGGTTGAGAGGAAAAAATGTAATCTTATTCTTGGTATGGAATAAGTAATGGGCAACAAAGGTTAAGCTTAAGTTTCTGTTAAGATGTTATGCATGGCTTCAGGTCTACTATTTGACATTCTTTTCTGAAATGACAATGCCAGTTTCAGGAAATGAATATCAAGGGTCAATCCATACCTGAGGGAAGATTTGAATGGCTTCTATTAAAATAATTGATCTAGTACATGTATTTAAATTATGTTCATGCAATGAGAACATCCTCTGTATAAAAGAATTGGAAGGGACCTTGGAAGTCTTCTAGTCCAAGAAATTGTTACTATATTCTTAAAAGAATACTAGGGGGAAATGTTCCTTGGATATATTTTATATCAAAACAAGATCGGAAAATTAAATGTAATCTAAATACTCTAAAGAATACTACTGGATTTTCTTTCAGCTGACATACGGCTCATTAGCCCAAGAGGAATTTCAGACAAGTAAGATCTCTTCACTTTATTTCATGGTTCCCAAAGAGGACCATCAGTACATTGGGATTGTCCAACTGTTTCATCATTTCAGGTGGACATGGATTGGGATATTTTCTGTTGATAACAACAATGGAGATAATTTTTTACAGAAAATGCAGCCCTTACTTTCAGAGAATGGAATCTGCTCGGCATTTATAGAAAGGCTTGCTCAACAACTTCCCATGGAAAATCCCTCACAACTTTATCAAACAATCTCACTTGTTTCCATTAATATGATGAATAGCAAAGTCAAAGCAGTTCTGGTCTATGGAGAAGCCTGGATAATTATATGGCTAAGATTTGTCACATTTATGCTAGACCCAGAAAACAAGGAAACTGCATTATTAAGAAAGGTGTGGATCATGACTACACAGATTGATTTTGTATTATCAGGCATTCAAATCAGATCGGATCTGAAGATGTTCCATGGGGCTATTTCATTCAGTGTTCATTCGACAGCAGTTGTAGGTTTCAGGGAATTTCTTCAGACCATAAATCCTCTTTCAGACTACAGAGATGGGTTTCGCCAGAATGTTTGGGAACAATCCTTTGATTGTTCATTTCCAAAGCCAGAGTTACAAGACATACACAGTAGGAAATGCACTGAGGAGATGAAGCTGGAGGATCTTCCTGCACCTTTGTTTGAAATGAAAATGACTGGTCCAAAAGTTACAGTGTCTACAATGCTGTTTATGCTGTGGCTCATGCTTTGCAGCTCTACACATGTTCAGTAAAAGAAACACTATGATGAGTAAAATTCCTGAGCTTCCACAACTGCAGTCTTGCAGGTATTCTTCTTTATTGGACATTTATTTAGCTAAATGAGCAAAGTTTTTGAAAAATGTATATTTAAAATCAATTGTGTAAAATCTTAATTTTTTCCTGCATTTGTGAATAAATCGCATGGGAAACAAAGAGAAATTAGTGAACAAGAATTTCCTGATGGTGAAAACAATTAAAAACCATTTATTATGGAACAAGCTTTTCCCTTCAGAAGTTGTGGATGCTCTAAAACACTGTCGATTTTTTTTTTTTTTCAGAGAAAGGTAACCGCTTAATTTTGTCTGAAATTGCATAGGTCTACACAGGTGTTTTTGGCTAATTAGAAAAAAGAACCTCCAAAGTCCCCCCCATCTTTCCACCTGTTTTTTTTTACAGTTTTTCTGTGTAAATAGACACTAAAATGTTTCTTTTTTTCTTTTCTTTGTTTTCGTCCTTGTCTGTTATGTATTGTTTGTACCCACGAAATGACTGTATAAAATTAATGGTGTTTTAGAAATTCTGGTAAGTCACTGCACCTGCGGCCGTCGGACCCACAGTGAAGCTCTTTTATCAGCCCCTACTGCCAAGCTCCCCTATTGTCCCTGATTCCCACCACTGGGGTGTGGGCCCTTCCCCCCTCCCCCACTCACGTCCCTCCGCTGCTTTGAAAAGGTAAGGGTTTGCAGGGGGATTGAAAAATCCACTACTCTATTTCAGAAGCCAAGAGGTGACTGGATGTAAGTTGATTGACCATTGAAAATTGGGCCCTTGCCCCCACCCAATCCCACAACGTTTTGTTTACATTTTTTTTTCTTTCCAGTGTTGTTTTCTTCTTTTTTCGTGGAATGGATCCCCCAATGTCCTCTTGATGTTTTTAGTTGCACACCCTGGGTGTTAGATGTTGGCAGGAATTATTTAGTACATCTTTCCCCCACTTGCCAATAAATGCCACGGGTGGGATTTTTCATTTTTTTAAACAACCCGTTTTCTGTGGGTTGTGTTTTAGGTTGTGTTTTTGGGCAATGGTTTTTGTTGTGGTCCTGGGTGACTGGGTGCTGGTGGCTTTGTGGGCCAACTCCCCACATCACCACATTGAGGCACATATCTCCCCCCCCTGGCCCTCCCTAATGAAAAGTATGGGGTGATGCAATTGCTGCAACAGGTCCGTACGGTGAAAAAATGTCCCCCCCAATAAGTCCCCCCCACTGTTTTTTTTTTTCAGTTGGCGCACATAACTTTTGATGGTCCTAGCTACTCCCACAAAAAGCAAGGACCACAAAGGCGGAAGAAAAAAAACTCCAGCGACGTTTCCCCAGAGACCGGAAAGTCCTTAGTCCTCCTGCGCCAAAGAATGTTCAATAAGAATTAAATGAAGAGGCCAGTTTTTTTACTGTAAGCAACACCATAATGGTTTTCCTTCCCTGTCCCCCTTTTCCTTCAGGGATTAGGTCAGTAATTCCTCCTAAAAAAAACGATTCCTTCCAAACGGTGCTTTTAGAAGTTGGACAACCGAATTTCTAGCAAAATAGGTGTGCAAACCCGTCGAATTCCCCATCCCTGAAATAGAACAGTTAAAAAAATGATTTAATTTTAAAATGACTTTTTTCCCCCCCATTGTCTTCTTCCAAAAAAATCATTTCCTCTGTCCACCTTTTCCCCGCTGGGGGGCTTCCTGAAATTTTTTCATGGGGTGACCAAGCAAAGCTTTTTTTTGTCCTCTATCAGAGTTTTTACAGCAATAAAACATAAAGTGGCCTTTGGTACATGTTGGCATCAAAATCGATAGTATCAAAAAAACAAACTATGTTTGTAAAATCTCTTTCCGCCCACCACTATCAAAGGAATACTTTGAGTACCCCCCATTTCCCCCCCCTAAAATTGGGTTTAAAAGGAGAATTATCC